>CM040124.1:200041851-200370865 GCA_022559845.1 Amorphophallus konjac | reverse complement strand
GTACGGCTTTCTCATTTTGTTTCTCAGAGAGACCTTATCTTTTCTTTCTGCTGTGTCTGCTGTGGGGATCTTCATCTGCCCCCTTCTTCCCTTTCTGTTGCTCGAAGGTTCTGAAATCGATGGTGTTGGCCTCAGAGTGCGATGGTCGTCGATCATTAGATTTCCCTTTCGGCACAGTTGGAGCATTGGCGATCGGACGCTTAGACAGGAACGTCTCGACCTCCGCTACTATATTGTTCAATCGGTCAAATGTTCTGACATCTGCACCAATCCTCTTTTCCCAGTACCTCTCTCCTGAGGCTCTGCATACATATTTGCACTAACATCTTCTTGATTGAGGAGGTCTTCTGCATCTCATAGCTAAGTTCCTCCACCTTTTGATGTAGTCCAGTGCTGTTTCATCTTGCTTTTCCTGGTTGCATATAGTTCGGCTATTGTAATTTCTCTTTCCGTGACGTGAAAATCTGTCGCGGAACTTCTTTTGCATATCAGGCAATCGGTCACTGACCCAGCCGGCAGGCTTGAATACCATTCAAAGGCTATCCCGGTGAGGGATGAGCCGAAGAACTTAAGCAGATAAGCTTCATCAGCTGCCAAGTCACCATGATTGTGTGTAGTAAGCTATGTGCTCATGGGAGAGCCCTGGCCATTAAACTTTTCAAACTTTGGCGGCTTACTGACGCCTGGAGAGTCTCTTAGCAGCATACTGGGGAAGATATGGTACCTTGTATCACATCGTAGGTACTAGCATCATCACCAGTCTTTTCAGACAGCTTCATCTCCACAATCTTTTCAATCATCGACTTCTGGGCTATGGCCGGATCTATGTTTTCCGGGAAGAAGTGAGCTTGTTGCTGACTGTAAGGATTGTCATCACAGTTGCGCGCAAGCCGGCGCGGTAGGCTGCGTCTGAGATATAGAGAGCTGAGCTACCGTCTGCTGCAGAACGGTTGCTCGGTGCTTTGCCCTTATTCGGCCGGAGAGGATTAGCTGGGATAGCCATTTCTGTTGAGCTGGCAGTCTGCCCCACAGGCTCGGCTTGCTGGAGACCGGTGTCTTCATGCCTCTCATTTAGCTATCTTCTGAGAGCACTGATCTCTTGTTTATATCTTCTAAACATCATCTGGATCATGGGATCCAGGGTTGACGGGATCTTAGATCTTCTGAAGTTCCTTCAGCATCATCGACGAAGGAATTGTCTTCCTCTTCTGCTGTCACCACATTAACTGTCATAGTGGTGATCTTGCAGACTTCATCATCAGTCTTTATTTTTTCTCTGGCCGCCGACTTCTCCTTGTGACGGGGCTGGTTCTGGTTGCCAGTCTGAGCATTCCTCTGGCTGTGTCGATAAACATATCCTGTCCTTTGATAAGCCCGGCCATATTGCAGGCAAAGATCTGCATCTTTTCCCTCTGCCTTGTAGACTTTTCCTTCTCATCTGATTGGGGTATTTGAGCCGGTTCAAAGACTGATATTCTTTCTCTGGCTTCTTCCCTATGCAGTCTTCTTTCCCATACCAGGCTCTGTGGCCTTCTTCATAATCATTGGAGTCGGAGGAGGAGACTCCGATCATCATTTCTTGAAGGATTTCTTCTTTTTCTTCATCCATGGTGCCCAAGGCACGGGATAATCTCTCACTGACCGAGGGCAGAATTCCCCAGGTAGTGAGGTAGTCTTGAGCCACTTGCTTCATCTCCTCTTGATTGTGCCTTCGTGGCTTTGGTTTGGAGCATCAATCTTCCTGGTTCTTCTGCTGATAAGCCAGTCTTGCCACCTGAGCATTCAAAATGCTCGGCTCTGCAGTATTTCAATATATCGGCCTGTCTGGCACAGGCTCTTGGTCTTCTTGGAGTGGCAGCAATGACTGGTTTGCTTATTCTCATTTCCTTTCTCTCCCTGAACCTTCTACTCCATCCTGGCAGTAGTTGGCAGCAACAGCGTAGTTCTTTCCTTCCCATCTTTTGCCCCCAGCCATGGGGTGAGTGACCGTTAGGTCTTTCCTTCTGCTCATATCTCTGCCCCTCATCCTGGGGCGAGTAATAGTCAGATTTCTTTCTTCATTCTCTTTCCTCATCTCTCCTACCCCGAGCCCTGGGTGGAACAGCAACATCATTTCTTATGTCTCTTCCTTTTCTCTTCTGCTTCCCGCCCTGAAGCGGGCAACAGTGGTATCAACAATGTTTTCTTCTTCTCGAGCTGGGACCCAGCTCTAGATCTTCTTCGGCCGCCAAATCTTGCCTGAACTTGGGCAGCTTTGGTGCCAACGGCCTTCGGTCCACTTTCTCGACGTCGGCCCTCCTAGTAGCCAGAGTTTGAATCTGTTGTGTGGTGGGTACTCTCGGGACGGCCACATCAAAACCCCCCACGGGCGGCCATTGAGGTTCGTCCGGATTCCTCCGATCATCATTGTCTTTCCTGAGTTGGATATCCGGCGTCCCGCAATAGTGGATCGGGCTGCTTCGGATCTCCTCCTCCTTCCCGCAGCAGAGGGTGTGTTGGGTTAGGTGCAGTATTCAGAGGGGGGGGTGAATGAATATAACCTAGTTAAAAGCCTTCACCCAATTAAAAATATGATGCTCACTAACTATCTAGAATGCTAACTAGACAGATATATCAAATCTGAAAGACTAATTAGCAGTAGCGGAATTCAACAAACAGACAGTGAGCAACCAAAGCAAAGCGCACCTATGTATTCATTCAAACCATTCTTTCACTCAAATAAACTTTCGCTCACTCAACAGATTAAACACTCAGAACAAGATCTGATTAAATCATTTAATGAACCTGTGATCAAACACTTGGAGCGCCCCTATGCAAACATCTAGCGGAAGCAAAAACATATAGAGAAATCAAACCACTGCACAGAGGTTTTTAGGTGGTTCGGTCCAGCAGACCTACATCCACCCCACACTCAATCCGAGTGTGGCTTCCACTAGGTCACGCTAGAAACCGCAGACTCAGTCTGCAACAAGTGCTGCCACACAGCTTGACCAGGGGAACAACCTCCCCTCTTCCTCCCAACCGGAGGGAACCACTAGTGACACCAGTCACTAGCAAACCAGAGACACACGGTCTCTCTTTCTCCAGACCTGGAGGGAACCCCTGGACTTGAATCCACAAGCCCAGAACCGGAGACAAGTCTCCCTTCCTCCAAACCGGAGGGAACCCACAAGTAGCTCCCAGCTACTTGCAACCGAGATCAGATCTCCCTTCTCCTGATCCACAGGAGGAACCCCGACCTCTCTACAGAGTATCGGAAAGCACAACAAGCCAGAACACAAAGGAAAAAGCAATAAACGAAAATAACTTCAGCACACAAAAGCTGAAACACGAAATACACAATGTGGCTCTCAACGGAGCTGACTGGCCTGGATTTATTTCCACGGTCCAGTAGACGGATCTTCAGGTAAGCTTTCTTCCTCTTCTCTTCTCTTCTTCTTCTTCTCTTTCACTCTCTCAATCTCTGCTCTTCTATTCTCTTCGGCTCACTCTTCTATCTCTCTCTCTCTTTTCTTCTCCTTCTGCTCTACTTCTTTCTCTTTTCTTTTTCTATCTGGATCGTGGCTCTCTGTATGAGCTTTTCTTCTTGCCAACTCGATCACCCTTCTTCTGTGGAAGAAGGCTCATATATATAGCAGCAGCAGCAGCATCAGCCACGACGTGTGACCTCCACTTTTCCAGCCCTAATGATTCGGACCATGTGGCAGTCTCTCAGCAGGCTTCATTATAGCCTCGGATCACGTGCCCTCCTTAAGCTTCACGATCAAAGCACCTGTAAAACAGAGTATCGGATAAGTCATCAGTTTAAAGAATAACTCTGTATAGACTTATCAGAAGAACAGCGTTTTAGAAGAAACCTGGACGAGGTTAGAATGAAACAACACGAGCTAACAAACGGCAACAACACAGAGACAACACGAAGACAGAGTAAGGAAACGACACGAAGTCACTGTAACAAAACAAGCACTACAAAAGGAACGACATGAGGTACATACGAAGACAAGACAGAAACCAATCATGAAGTATGGTTTCAACAAACGAAAGACACAAGTTCTAGGAAGAACAACATGAAGAAAGAATAAGAAAACGACACGAAGTGAAATGACAAAGACCGTCACGAGTTGAAAACAACACGAAGACGAACACAGAAGTTGACACGGGGTCGAACAAGTAGACGTAAAAGATGACACGAGATTCACTGGGAAACGACACGAGGTGGTATACAGAAAGCAACACGAGGTGCTGCAATGTTCTGCACGCAGTGAAACAAAAACGACACGAAGACATGGAGATAACAGTAACCGACACGAGGTGAGGTTACTAAAGCGACAACGACACGCGGTGTGGAAAACACGACACGAAGACCTGAGACGGAGAAACGACACGAAGTCATGAAAACAGAAAAGTAATTTGACACGAAGTCAAAATGACAAGAAGTAAAACGATACGAAGTCAAAATGACAAGAAGTAAAACGACACGACGTCGTGAACAGAAATCAACACGAAGTGTGATTTCAACATAAGAAAGACACGGACTGATAACGACACGAAGTCGAAACAGTATTTGACACGGGGTAACACTACACGAGGTAAAATGACACGAAGATGAAATTGAAATCGACACGGGGTGAAGACAACATGAAGACGAAATACAAAGAGACGACACGAAGTGAAGTTGACACGAAGTGAAAACAACACTAAGTGAAACAGTAATCGACACGCGGTGAAAACAACACGACGACAGTGAGAACAGCACGAGGTGAAACGACACGGGGTGTAGAAAACCAAGAATCGACATGAAGTGTGGTCAAGGCGAGAAAGACACTAAGTCAAAAACGAAAGACCAACACTAAGACAGAAACATAAAAATAACACGGAGACGTAGACACAAAAACATCACGAAGATGAAGACAAGGGAAACGATACGAAGTCTAACCTCATACAAGCTTTCCTGTCACGCATGGAAATCAACACGAAGTGTTGTAAGCTCATACAACACGAGATCTTTTCGTGTTAGTGAGGGGAAACAACACGAAAACTCAAGTACAGAAACATCACGAAGATGATGTACAATCTGATGTACAGACATGAAGAACAGTCCAAGGTATAGACTTGCACGAGCGAGCTACAGTGCCAAAGTATAGACTTCACGCTGTACAGACTTGGAAGACCAGTGTTGAATGTGTAGACTTGTAGTTTATCATGAAGGAAGGCCAGTGTACAGACTTGCTGTCCTCACAGCAGACGACTCCAGTGTATAGACTTGGAGGCCTGAAGGCGATGTCAGTAACAATCCAATGTATGGACTTGACTCTGAATGAGACTGACAGTGTATACACTTAGCCAATGCAATGCACTGTATGGACTTCCATGAGACGCTCAATGTGCAGACTAACTGCCAATCAATGTATAGACTCTGTAACTGCATGTGAAAGCTTTATGCAGCAGATACCAGTCTGAAACTCCAATTACAATGATTCACAGTGTAAACAAATAAACTGACTGAGCATATGAAAGCCTGAATGAACATTTCAGCAGGATGACTCACAGTGACTCACATCAAACACCAATCATCAAAACCAGATAAATCATTAAGACCACAACAATGAATGCTTTATGCATCAGTTTGACATGTAGCATGACTGAACATCAAATATGTTAATCTAAACTGAGCAGCAAGATGATTGAACATTTGATTAACTCACATCAACAATCAATCACCAAAACCATCATCAAAACCACAGGGGCACAACAATCTCCCCCTTTTTGATGATGGCAACACTTTCAATATCTTGAGTCATCTGATGATGTGAGGCATTCTGAAGACTCAAATTATTCTCCCCCTTTGACTTCATCAAAAAGAAAAAAAAATTGAGAAATTATAGCATGTATAAGAGTTCAGTCAATTTCTCCCCCTTTCAAGAACATGATTCTCCCTTTTTGGCAAACAATCTCCCCCTTTGATATAAAAAAAATAAACCATGGGAAGGGTTAAATGCAAAAATGCAGATGCAACAAGGAATGCAATACTCCCCCTAAGTATGTGAATGCAAGGTCACAAATGATATGAACACGATTCAGTGTGACAAGGAATGCTCCCCCTGAATAGATGCCAATTGATATGCAAGTGATGCATGACATGGAAGCTCCCCCTCAATAAGTGGACTCTTATGAGAAGGAGACCACAGGGGTAAACAAGAAGAAGTTCAGGTTAATGAGTCAATACCATGAGCAGAGGAGTTTCAATTAACAGATTTTTTCAAGGATGTTCCAAACACAAGAAGTTCAGCCTGATTTTCAAAGAGATATCAATCTCATAAGTCTAAAGCATAACTTTTCAAAGTCTTCTATCATAAGGGCTTATGAATGACATTTATTGAACAGCATGGTTTAAACATGATGTATGCAGAGTTTATCAATAAAATTCTGTATTGATATCTAAAACCATGGTTTAATAAATATGAACCAAGCCCTCATATTTATCTTGATAAATCTCCCTTTCTCTTACACAATCAAACTTATTGACTTCTTTCGCAATTACATGCATCTGTATTGAAATCAAGCAATTATGAAGTCATATGATTTTGTCTAGGGTTGTAGCAATTTGATTTTGGCATCAATATTCAGATATTTCAATTTATTCAACAATTTTCCTTGCTACAAATTTTACCTGCACTCTAGTTCAGTACACACCTTGTAACTAGAGGATATACCTTGATCAGAGGCCAATATCCCTAAGCCCTTAGTGTGACTAACTGTCATGCCTTATGTGAACAGAGTTAGCATTTACACATCATGACACACTACAACTCAATTTTTAATGAGTGAATTATATTTCTCAGTGTGCATGCCATTGCTCTGCCTGATTTTCAATGAATTCTTACAGAATTAACTAAGGCACCTCATGACACAATCCTTTGGACATGTGTTTCTCAGTGACCAAGGTCATTGCTCTGAGAATTACTTTACCCTTTAGACAATTCAGAAACACTCATTTGCTTCAAAATAATACTAATCTCATGTACTTAACCAAATAAAGTCATGTATTCAAAAGTGCAGATTTCAGAAGTTTTTGCAAGATATAGCATGAAACAGTTGGTTAACATTTATTAAACATGATTCAGATATGTTAAGCGATTTTGAAGTTAAACTCCATGAATACATTAAGCTTAAACCATATGAGTTATTTCAGACATTCATAAAAGCGTATAATAGAAGATTTCTAGTTCAAGATTTTTCCAGATTTATGACCGAGATAGCCCATTGAAATCTTCATGAAGGACTGAAATAATTCTGATATCAAATGATACCAATTGTTACCAATTGATAGGAGAGATTTTGAAACTCAGCGTTTTCAAATTATGATCACGGTTTGGTCAAATAGAATCAATGAAAGGGATATACACACAAGGTAAGATATCAGGAGGTCAGGCAAGTTCCAGGATGTTCAAAGTTTACATGCAATGAACTCTGACAAAAATGTATGCACATGACTGCTTTCATGCATTGTATTGACTCCTCCTGACACTATGCATTCAATTATCCTTTTTGGTATTTTCAATGCAGTAAAATGCAATGCAATTAACTATATGCATGCAAAGACTCAACACTGAATGCTATGCAAGGACATGCAATTAACTCCCCCTGAAAGCATGCAATGTTTACACTGAAAACTGAACATATGATTTTGATTCATGCATATTCAGACTGTCCTAACCAGCAAGGTGACCCATGATACTAGGCGGAGCACTTGGTCTAAAAGACCATCTCACACATAGTAAGAACCTCCAGACAGACTTCCCTACCTTTTGATACCTTACCATTTATATACCATTGTGGTCAACCATGATAATTCAACATGGGCAACATGCATGGATCAAATTTCAGCTAATCAGATTTTTCAGAATGCAATGGACAGATTTTCAATGAGCAATGCATCAGACAAATTTCAAGCCTCATACATATGCAGTTTTGATTTTTCAGAATGCAATTTGTTTTCAGAGTTTATGCATTTCAACAATTACCAAACAACTACAAGTGGCAGATTTGCAAGAATACATCAAATCAGATATGCAATTAATTTCAAAATGAGAAATGTAGAGAGATTACCTGAACAGTGTGGGAGTGGGGCTTTCATTCTTGAGTGCCTTGGATCATTACCCCTTTTATTTCAGTCCCAAGGCACACCTGCAAAACAAAGTTTATTTTGCACAAACAGGTACCCAAGAAGTCTTGGGTCCTGACATGACATTATCACTCCTAGCAGGTTTTCTCAGCACATTTTTAACTTGATAGCCATTAAATTTCATCAGAGGATGACTATCCATCAAATGTCCAGATTTGCCATAATGATGGCAAGAGACAGCAGTTTTCAAATCTGATTTATGCACATACTTGTTAGCATGAATTCTATGTGCATACACATGAGATTTTCTGTTAACAGAATAAAGATTCTGTTTACCAAAACCAGTTTGGCTTTGGTATCCTGCCAGCCAACAGGTTGTAGCCCTGTGACCTGGCTTCCCATAGTTAATACATGCAGGAATCTTTTCCTTAAAAATAGATTTATTTCTGCCAAGACAATTTCTATTTTCAGGGAATTTATCAAATTTGGAATTAAAATGTTTTCCCTGAACATACCAGCAGTCCTTGACTACATGCCCACACTTGCCACATTCAAAACACCTTGGGTGCTTACCTCTTGAACCATTATATCCCCATGAAGTCTTAAACCAACACTCAACAGCTTTATGACCACGTTTGTTACAATTATAACAAATGATGTGTTGGTTTGAAGCATACATGTTTCTTTTGGGGTGATGATGAACAGAAGACCTAGCATGCATTTTATCATCTTGTTTCATGATGAGACAGGCATCCATGAAATGACCATGCCTACCACAGTAATGACAAGATGTATCAGACTTCCTAGTGGCATGATTTTTACCAAATGAATTTCTCGAATGCACTGTTTCACTTGCATGTCCATCTTCAATCAACAATCTGCAGTCATCCATTACATGGCCTACCTTGCCACAATAATGGCATGAAACACTCTTATCAGATCCATCCGGATAATTAATTGAGCTATGAGCAGTATGCATTGAGTCATCAGATGCAGTATAGGTAGTAGATTTAAAGACACAAGTAGGGACATGTTTATCCTTGTTTTTCTTACCATTTTTGCTCATTTGTTTACCCTTGTTCACAACTTTTATTTGTTCTTCATTTTTCTGGGCCTTAAATTGGAAAACAGATGATGTAGTTGTTTTAGGAGGCCCAGAGCAGCTTGCAATGTCAGAGCTGCGAACAAAAGTAGTGTACAACTTTTTCTTAACAGATTTTTCAATTTGGGATTTGCATCCTTGCTCTCCACTTGATTTACTGGCGTTATCACACAAAGGAATATTCATTTTCTCTTTTCCCTTGATAGATTTAGATATGGAACGAACAAGTTTACTTATTTCAGATTGGAGAGAACAAATTTTGAGTTCTGAATTAGTTATGTCTTCCTCACATGTGATAATTTGTCTATGCATGACATCATTCAAATTTTTAACTATTTCTAGTTCCTATTTCAGTTTCAATTCATTCTCAGATTGAATTTCCTTATCAGCAGATTTTTCTTTTTTAAATGACAACCATTTTTCAGAAAAGACAGTATTAAGAACCATTAGCCTTTTATTTTGATCTTTTAGATGAGTATTTTCTTCAATCATCTTATTTTCAAATTCTTCTTTCAATTTCAGTTCAGATTTTAGATTTTCATTTTCAGCCTTTAGACTTGTGATTTCAGCATTTTTCTCTTTTCTTAATTTTCTCTTTTCTGACTTAACTCTTTCATATTTTTAAGTAGATGCTCATGCATGGCAACTAAATCATCATGACTAATATCCTCGGTCTCAGAGTTTACCTGGGATGAGGACTCATCTGATTGATCACTCCTTCTTGCCATGAGACATTCTTCTCCCTGTTCCACATGTGTTGTAGTCACTCTATCAAACATTTCCTTTGCAGTGCTACAATCTGAGAAAGAGGAAAGATCATCAGAACCGATTGCAGCCTTCATTAAATTTAGAGCTCTCACATTATCATCATTTTTCAACTTGTGGACATGAGTCCACTTGGACTTATCCTTAGGAAGTTCATGTGGACTGTGAGAGATAACCTTCCACAATTGTGGATTAATAGAGTTAACATGCTTGTGCATACGATATAGCCAGAATTGAATATTTGAACTACTGAATAGTGGAGGATGAGCCATGTCAGCACAACAGATTAATGCAACAGGAATATTGATGCACTAAAAGTAAATTAGCGCCTAAGACCGCAAGATCGATCTGCAGGTCGCTGGACCTTGTATGCAGACACCGCTCTGATACCAATTGTTGGGTTAGGTGCAGTATTCAGAGGGGGGGGTGAATGAATATAACCTATTTAAAAGCCTTCACCCAATTAAAAATATGATGCTCACTAACTATCTAGAATGCCAACTAGACAGATATATCAAATCTGAAAGACTAATTAGCAGTAGCGGAATTCAACAAACAGACAGTGAGCAACCAAAGCAAAGCGCACCTAAGTATTCATTCAAACCATTCTTTCACTCAAATAAACTTTCGCTCACTCAACAGATTAAACACTCAGAACAAGATCTGATTAAATCATTTAATGAACCTGTGATCAAACACTTGGAGCGCCCCTATGCAAACATCTAGCGGAAGCAAAAACATATAGAGAAATCAAACCACTGCACAGAGGTTTTTAGGTGGTTCGGTCCAGAAGACCTACATCCACCCCACACTCAATCCGAGTATGGCTTCCACTAGCTCACGCTAGAAACCGCAGACTCAGTCTGCAACAAGTGCTGCCACGCAGCTTGACCAGGGGAACAACCTCCCCTCTTCCTCCCAACCGGAGGGAACCACTAGTGACACCAGTCACTAGCAAACCAGAGACACACGGTCTCTCTTCCTCCAGACCTGGAGGGAACCCCTGGACTTGAATCCACAAGCCCAGAACCGGAGACAAGTCTCCCTTCCTCCAAACCGGAGGGAACCCACAAGTAGCTCCCAGCTACTTGCAACCGGAGATCAGATCTCCCTTCTCCTGATCCACAGGAGGAACCCCGACCTCTCTACAGAGTATCGGAAAACACAGCAAGCCAGAACACAAAGGAAAAAGCAATAAACAAAAATAACTTCAGCACACAAAAGTTGAAACACGAAATACACAATGTGGCTCTCAGCGGAGCTGACTGGCCTGGATTTGACCCACGGTCCAGTAGACGGATCTTCAGGTAAGCTTTTCTTCCTCTTCTCTTCTCTTCTTCCTCTTCTCTTTCACTCTCTCAATCTCTGCTCTTCTATTCTCTTCGGCTCACTCTTCTATCTCTCTCTCTCTTTTCTTCTCCTTCTGCTCTACTTCTTTCTCTTTTCTTTTTCTATCTGGATCGTGGCTCTCTGTATGAGCTTTTCTTCTTGCCAACTCGATCACCTTTCTTCTGTGGAAGAAGGCTCATATATATAGCAGCAGCAGCAGCATCAGCCACGACGTGTGACCTCCACTTTTCCAGCCCTAATGATTCGGACCATGTGGCAGTCTCTCAGTAGGCTTCATTATAGCCTCGGATCACGTGCCCTCCTTAAGCTTCACGATCAAAGCACCTGTAAAACAGAGTATCAGATAAGTCATCAGTTTAAAGAACAACTCTGTATAGACTTATCAGAAGAACAGCATTTTAGAAGAAACCTGGACGAGGTTAGAACGAAACAACACGAGCTAACAAATGGCAACAACACGGAGACAACACGAAGACAGAGTAAGGAAACGACACGAGGTCACTGTAACAAAACAAGCACTACAAAAGGAACGACACGAGGTACATACGAAGAGAAGACAGAAACCAATCATGAAGTATGGTTTCAACAAACGAAAGACACAAGGTCTAGGAAGAACAACACGAAGAAAGAATAAGAAAATGACACGAAGTGAAATGACAAAGACCGTCACGAGTTGAAAACAACACGAAGACAAACACAGAAGTTGACACGGGGTCGAACAAGTAGACGTAAAAGATGACACGAGATTCACTGGGAAACGACACGAGGTGGTATACAGAAAGCAACACGAGGTGCTGCAATGTTCTGCACGCAGTGAAACAAAAATGACACGAAGACATGGAGACAACAGTAATCGACACGAGGTGAGGTTACTAAAGCGACAACGACACGCGGTGTGGAAAACACGACACGAAGACCTGAGACGGAGAAACGACACGAAGTCATGAAAATAGAAAAGTAATTTGACACGAAGTCAAAATGACAAGAAGTAAAACGATACGAAGTCATGAACAGAAATCAACACGAAGTGTGATTTCAACATAAGAAAGACACGGACTGATAACGACACGAAGTCGAAACAGTATTTGACACGGGGTAACACTACACGAGGTAAAACGACACGAAGATGAAATTGAAATCGACACGGGGTGAAGACAACATGAAGATGAAATACAAAGAGACGACACGAAGTGAAGTTGACATGAAGTGAAAACAACACTAAGTGAAACAGTAATCGACACGCGGTGAAAACAACACGACGACAGTGAGAACAGCACGAGGTGAAACGACACGGGGTGTAGAAAACCAAGAATCGACACGAAGTGTGGTCAAGGCGAGAAAGACACTAAGTCAAAAATGAAAGACCAACACTAAGACAGAAACATAAAAATAACACGGAGACGTAGACACAAAAACAACACGAAGATGAAGACAAGGGAAACGATACGAAGTCTAACCTCATACGAGCTTTCCTGTCACGCATGGAAATCAACACGAAGTGTTGTAAGCTCATACAACACGAGATCTTTTCGTGTTAGTGAGGGGAAACAACACGAAAACTCAAGTACAGAAACAGCACGAAGATGATGTACAATCTGATGTACAGACATGAAGAACAGTCCAAGGTATAGACTTGCACGAGCGAGCTACAGTGCCAAAGTATAGACTTCACGCTGTACAGACTTGGAAGACCAGTGTACAGACTTGCTGTCCTCATAGCAGACGACTCCAGTGTATAGACTTTGAGGCCTGAAGGCGATGTGAGTAACAATCCAATGTATGGACTTGACTCTGAATGAGACTGACAGTGTATACACTTAGCTAATGCAATGCACTGTATGGACTTCCATGAGACGCTCAATGTGCAGACTAACTGCCAATCAATGTATAGACTCTGTAACTGCATGTGAAAGCTTTATGCAGCGGATACCAGTCTGAAACTCCAATTACAATGATTCACAGTGTAAACAAATAAACTGACTGAGCATATGAAAGCCTGAATGAACATTTCAGCAGGATGACTCACAGTGACTCACATCAAACACCAATCATCAAAACCAGATAAATCATTAAGACCACAGCAATGAATGCTTTATGCATCAGTTTGACATGTAGCATGACTGAACATCAAATATGTTAATCTAAACTGAGCAGCAAGATGATTGAACATTTGATTAACTCACATCAATAATCAATCACCAAAACCATCATCAAAACCACAGGGGCACAACAGGGTGCGCCCCTTTTCACCTCGTGATGGACGAAGCAGGCCACGACCTCAGGAGTATCCTGCATCCCCCGGCTCATTTTGTGGATGGTAGCTTGTGGCAATGTATCGACAACAGTCTTTTGTTCCTGGTTGTCGATCTCGAGGAAGTCGGTGAAGATGAGGGCCAGGCAGTTGGGCATCCCGACAGCAGGCGGCATCGATCCGAATGTAAGAGGTACCGCCAGGTAGCCCTCTCGCACATGTGCATCGACCACTTGTTGATCAAAGTGTACAGAGATGATTCCAGCCGTCATTGTAGTTTCCTGAAAATAGAGAAAGCACGGAATCAGAAATTTGAGGGGGGGCCCACTGGGCCTCCTATTTCGGCGTAGAGATGAAGGAGACTAGGTCCACCGGGCGTGCCAGACTTGTGGACGCGGGGATTTTTTTTCTTTTTAATCATCTTTTTATCTTATTGTTATTTATTTATTTATTTATTTATTTATTTTATTTGGTTTGTTAGGCGTGCCAGTCACATGTGTGACGATTTCATCGTGCGCTCGACTTGACTTGGTCAGTCAATTGTGAAGTCTGAGTCGGGACCAAAAGTCCGCCATACCATAAAGGCTATGACGTTAATTAGGCCCTTCCTAAGAAGGACAACCCTTGATTAAACGCCGAAATAGGAGGCCTCAGAAGGCAGTCAAAATACTGATGTGCGAAATAAAGGCTTCATGCTTATGAATGGAGGGCGGATTTGTTTAGTTCAGCGGACTGAATCGGGTGGCACAACCTTTAACTTTGAGCCGTACCGGGTAAGGATAGAAGACCATCCACGCAGTGGCGGGACAGAATTCAGTTAATCATTGGGGTATTCCCCTTTTGACACTTTCACTTGATCGGTCGCTCCAAATGGGTTCGTTTCCCCCGAAGATGGAGTCGGGTGGGAAGTGTATCGGAGACACTCCCTCGACTCATTGGGGTTGATGACATTGGACTAGATTTCGGCAGCATCTCCCCTTGACTCGGAACATGCCGAAGGGGAAATAGGTGATCATCCACAGAATGTCGGGATGAAAACCGAAAGAGAAAGGCACCGGGCCCTGGCATGGTGTGATGTTGGGGATGGTTCCCCGTTTATTTATTCCATGGGGTGTACCCTGTGACTTGTAGATATCCCTCGAGTTAGTATGGCAGACTGCTCAAAGATGGGGCAGAGGAGGAGAGGCTCTTGGCGCAGCAATAACGAGCATAGGCAGGCTTCCCGGCGCTGGGGAATGGGTTCTCGGCATGGCCTTAGAAGGAAGAGGCAGCTCTCGGCGTGAGGTTCCTGGCGCGGGGGAATGGGTTCTCGGCATGGCTTTAGAAGGAAGAGGCAGCTCTCGGCGTGGGGTTCCCAGCGCGGGCCGCGCCGAGAGCTCTTCTGGCGCCGGGAAGGCTCGTGGAGGTTCGTGGGGGTTCTACGATGCTCTGTTTTGGGGATTTTTCCTGGGATTCAGATAACGGCTAGGGGGTTTTAGGATGCAAACAAGGAAGGGACTGAGGGCCTTGTCAAGCTGCCAGATTAACATCAAGGAGTCACATGAATAGAAGAGATTTCGAGGGATTGAAGTCACAGGCGTTAGAACCCTCTGGAACAGGCTTTATGCCGTCTATATTGCCAGCCATCCAGGAGATCAAGAGATAACTGTCTCTGATCCCTGTAATGGCCCCAATGGCTTGGGAAACTCGAGAGGACTATGGACTTAGCAACATTTAAATCATCGATGTTGTCGCGGAAGAGAGAAGGGACAGAACCCAAGAATCCATGGAGGCAAGGATTGGGGCTCTGTACCAGCTTCCTAAAACCCACAGGAACCTGGGCTAACGACAAACACCCAGAACCACACATTCATCGATCGAAACTCACAATTGGAAAGGTGACCACCATTGTCATCAGAGAGGGCTGAGAAGAGGGAAACCCAAATTTCCATCCATTCAATCGGTTCTACTGCTTATACATCATCGGCTATAGAGGTACACCTCGAATGACAACGAATAAGGAACCTTTAGCATCGATACAGATCCCACATAAACGTGGTAGAAGGAGTACACATGACATAGCGAAATGAAGCCCATTCAAAACAGCAGAGAGATGGGAGATAGCATGTTCACAGAGAACACAGACGAAAACAGTATGCATCGGGGGAAGAAATACAAGAGAGACAGGGGAGGGCGGAGCATTGACTCCTCTCCCTCCCCCTTCAGCAGACCTTCTTCTTCTTCCCACGATCTCTCAGCAGCCGCCGGTTTCCTGGAGCTGGGTATGGACTTCTCTCTTCCTTTCTCTGGCTTCTCTTTGTGGCTATCGTCTCTTGTGTTCCCCTCTTTTTTTTTTTCGTCGTCCCCTTTTTTCTCGAGAGAAAAGGGGTTTTTATAGCACAAACCCTTCCCCTCTCGGCATGCTCACCTCGGCGCGCAGACCACGAGCTCCCGACGCGCCCTAATCGAAAGCGGGAGGCCTCTCGGCGCCAAAGGATGGGGCTTCCCAGCGCCGCCCCACATGGGCTTTGGGCCCTGGTGAGGAACTCCCGGCGTCACACTAGTGAGCCCATTTAGGTTTTTTTAATATTTTACCCTTCCTCATCAGTAGGTTTGAGCTGTCAAAGCTGTCTAACCTGCCCTTTCATTTGTCAATCCCTCGAATCTGTCAGAACAGGTGGAGGTCCCTTAGTTGATGGGTTGACACAGTCTTATCAGAATATCTCTGGGAATTTTCATCAGTCAGTAGACTGCAATTCTTCATCAGTACTGCCGTCTGATTGATGACAATACCGGACATCAGCTTGACCGGGAAGGGTCTCAGCTGGGTCATAACTTTAGTGACGACTCTTCTGCCATTCTGACTTTGCAGGAATTCCTGAGAGCTTCATGTCTGGTTCAATCTTCTTTTTTTGGTCTCATCTTGTTCTCAGTTACATTTCAGGTGTCAACAGTCCCTCACTCTCCATTACCGACCTAGTGGCCGAAAAGATGAAGCCCGACGAGGATTTTGTCCGCTATGCTGATAGATGGAGGTCTCTGGCGGAAAGAATAAGGGATACCCTCTCCGAGCCTGAACAAGTGAAGATGATTATGTCTAATGCAACCCCATAGTTCAAACACGTCCTGGCCATGAATAAAGTTACTACAATGGAGGAACTCTATGAAAGGGCTCGGTACATCCAAACCCAGTTAAAAGACTCCCCCATTATTAACATGTTTGAGTCGCCGAAGCCCAAAGTGGTCAGAAAGACAGGCGCTGGTGTCCCGGGCGGAGCCACAGAAGGGGTCGTGACAAATGAGCAAGTGGGTGCGGTCAACAATGCCAACTATGCAGTCAACCCAAGGCCTCCACAAATGCCCCGACTTCCCCTCCAACCAGGTCCTTTCCCTCTTCGTCCTCCACCCCAAAATAATCCACCCCAGGATAATATGCCTCCATTACTTCAACCCCATCAACAACAACCACAACCTCAGCAACAACAACCACCACTTCAGTACAACCAAGTTCCACCCCCGGGGAATTATTGTCCCCAACAGCAACAAAGGAGGCCGGTCGGTCCCAAGAGAGCCTACTATCCACCGTTGCCGGAAACTCTTGCGGATATTTTCAACGCCCTCATGGCCTCAAACATACTTGTGCTACCCAGGGAAAGGCCCGTGTGGCCCCCGAATGTTGATACCTCTGAATACTACGTCTACCACAGGCAGCCAGGACACATAGTAGATACTGCTTCCATTTCAAAGATTACATCCACGATATGAATGGTGAACATCAAATAGATTGGGATGAAATGAGACGATACGTCACCGCTCTCAAGGCTAGGAGACCTCCTCATAGGCCACATCAGCAGTTACAACAGCAGCAGCAGCAGCAGCAGCAACCACAACAACAACAACAGCCTCAGCAGGCCCCACAACAACAGCCCAACATGGGCATAATCCAGAATCCATTACCGGAGCACCAACAGCCCAATCATCAGGTTAACCCCATCTCCTCCTTCCCGGAAGTCGGGAGTGAGCAGGTGTGGCACCCGGAAAGTACCTCCATTCTTTCTACCGCCAATCATATCATCACGCAACACTCTTGCCTTGCCCGGGTAGCACCTCTCTCTCATCAACCCGCGTCAGTATCGCCTTCACCATTTCCACTACCATTACGCCCTCTCATCCGCACCCCGATCTCCTATCAACCGACACTCTCCACTACGCCTTCACACCCTCTCATCTTCTCTCACTCCCCCACTTTACCATCCACCTCTACCACATTTACCCCTACACCTTCTAAACCCCTTATCATCCGTCAACCATACATAACCCCGTCTTTCTCCACCATATCACCACTAATTGTAGATCGTGATAAATCCACACATGAAGAAGAGTTTAAATATGAGAAAAAACACAAGGGGGAGAGATGATATAATAATGAATAAAAAGAAGCACATGGTGCTACTAAGGAGGGTGATCGCCAGAGGGGTTACCTCAAGAAGAAACAAAGAAGATCGCGAATACCTAGTGAAAAATAGAACGCGGGATGGATTGTGAATTCCTCCTCCTCTTTCAATCGGTCGGCCGATGAAGGGGGTTTTTCTTTATTGATTACCCTTGCAAAAAAGACAAAACAAACAAACAAAAGAAGTGGATCGACCAAGTGAATGTAGTATCAATCCCAAGTAGATGATATGATGATGAATAGAGAATAAAACATGCGCACCTTTTTTTTTGTTTTTAAAACCCATAAGGAGTTAGGGAAGGAGAAGATATGATGAAACCAATGCAAAAGGAGAAAAACGTATGATGATCGACAGAAAAACAACAGTTAGATAAGCAAGAAAAAACCCTGCTGTCCCTGATGACAGTAAAGGGAACTGAAGTCAATGCTGTTGACAGGAATAAAAAGGAAGCAGAGAGCTTTACAGACCGCGCAGGAAGAAGATGGATAGCCTCAGCGTCTATGCATAAAAAAAACTCTGATCTCGATAGCCTGCTCTCGTAACCTGCCAACCTAACCCTGCCAATATAACCTGCCAACCTTCTCTCGTAACTTGCTAACCTCACGCGAGGTCGATCAAGACATCCTTATATAGGGTTCCAGATCTAAGATAACCTCAGATTCAGAAGGATAAGAACGGGCAATGATCAAAAGAGGCAAGACTCTAGTTCCAATTCGAGCAAGGAGACCATTGGAGGCAAGGAACTACTCAGGAAAGACGAGTTTAAACAGGACACCGAAAGATAAAACATGACCTTCAGAAGGGCGTCAAATCATAAATTGATGACCTATATCAAGACGTTACTCAAAAACACGACCATGATCAAGGGCGTCACTTCTTGGATTAAATTTGGCTATAAAACTTTCTTTATTTGAAAATTATGAGAAAACGCCTGAGATGAAGCCGTTACTTGAAAACACGCCCTGAGGAAGGATGTTAATCAATAATTTGAATTTATTTTGAAACCGGATAATACCAAGAATTGACGCCCTCACATTTGGTCGTCCTTTCTTTTGAACACGCCCTAGATAAGGTCGCTTTTTAAAACACGCCCCTCTTCAGGTCGCGAATCACAAAAATGCAAAGATCTAATCAAAAACACACAAAAATAGAAAAACTTCATATTATGAATGTATTGAAGTTCACTTTGGGGCGTCAACATAGTGACATGAGATTTGATCAACATAGCGTCAATTTTGGCGTGTCTACAGCTGTCCCGCCTTGGCGTCTGCTTTGCAAGGGAGTGAGACGAAAATGGAGTGAAAGTGCAACAAACGGAATGAAGTGGAGCGAACTGATAAGTAGATGCCAAGGTGTGATGTGACACGCCTCAGACACTAAGCATTGGAAATCTTTCCAAGATTCAAAGTGAAACAACTCCGAGTGATTCCAAGGAAGCATCAATTTGCTGGATAAAGGAGACTAAACTAAATAAATAAAATGTGCGCATGGCACGATAAGGAGACACCATTGGAGAGCGGTTACCAGTCAATGTGGACGTGCTACAACCAAGGTGGATTTGTGGGAAAAATAAAGGGAATTGAGATGGAGACCCAGCAAAGGGACATTTTCAAGTAATCAGCCTAAGCGGCTTCAAAGAGAATAAAGTACTCAATTTGGAATGGAATATCTCATGTCAACTCAATCAAGAGCGAGTGACCTTCATTACTGCCATAATATGAAGATTTTCAGCATGAAGCTCAAAGTCCTACATGATGCATGCTGGGCTAAAAGGAAAAGATAAGACAACTAAAAGATAGAAAATAATCAAGGATAATATTGTTAAGCCATCTAGATTTGGTCAAGAATCCAAGTCTCTGAGCTGACACTAAGCCGAAGCCTGTTTGTCCGCGCATCAACTCAGAAAGTGGAACCATCGTCCCAGACCTTCAACGACTCAACGGCCTATCCGTGTAATCAAGACTCTCCTGGAACTATCACTGTTTTTGATGAAGGGGAACTCAAATTCCAGGTTCATCATAACCACAAGGTCCTTGATATACTATAATAGCGTAGAACACCATATAATAATAATGCTTACAACAAGAACAACATGATGTTACTTCTGCAGTGATCCGGGCATCTCGAAACCTGCAATCTTCTACACTTGAGAGTTTATTAGCCCTCCCATAATATCAATAATCTTCAATTCAAAGCATAACATGATCATAAGTGCTAAATAAAATACAATTCTGACAAAATAATAGCACTTAAGTTCATCAGAGCACGTAGGGAAGAAAATTCATAAATTCACAAATTCACGCCTGCACTGAACGGCGTCAAAACATGAAACGCGCCTTGTTATGAGGGCGTCAAAAATAGAAACACGCCCTTTACTAAAGCGTGAAATGCACCAAGAGTTCAAGAAGAAGACGACCCTGGAAAGAGTGCTACACAAAACCCGACCTCTGTCCGATCGTCAATTCAACAATTGACGCCCTAACAGAAGGCGTTAATTAAGCACAAACTTCCGTTTCCGATTCGAAAGCTAAACCCAGTCCTAATAGCCATAAACCTTCTAACTCCGAACAGCCTTAAGACTCCCCGGACTCCTATAAAGGGAAGGCACTTCCTCAAATCAATCAAAACAATCCGAGCTCTGTTTCTTCTGCTGCTTCTTCTGTCTGTTCGTGTTCTTCTGCAGGCACCGCAACCGTCCGAGCTTATTCCTGCAAACCAAAGATGGAGAGGGTGATTAAGAGATCAAAATCCTCAATTCCCAGCCTAACTGAGATCAACGGGCATATCAGCAGTAGAATCTCCATGAACCAGGTAAAGATTGAGTCCTTCTGTTCTTTTCCACTTTTGTCTGAAATGTTCTTCTCTTCTGCATGCTCATTTACCCTTCTTTCTCTACATTGTTCTTCCTTTCTTCCTTCCACAGGACTACCCGAATGTCCCAGGAGCAAGGAGATTTACAAAAATTAAGTGGCTGCCTCTCATACTCTCCAAATTTTCTTCAGATATGAGGGTGTACTTAACACGATGGCACCTTCTGAGTCTAGTTACCCATGCCAAACATTATGATCGAATTCATCTTGACTGGGCAGCCATAGGGGCTCTTGTAGAGATATGGCATCCTTCTACTCATACCTTTCTTTTCTCTACCTTTGAAGCCACGATCCTATTAGAAGAATTGGAGATGCTCTTGGGCTTGAAGAGAATGAAGCAAGGGGATGAGGAAAAGATGGCCATCATGCCAAAACCAATTTCCTCTCACGAGCTATTAACAAACTTGATATCTAGCCCCAACCTAGTGAATCAAATCAAAGCTACTAAAGGAATCAATCTTCTAAAGCTCGCCTCATGGGTGTACAAGAGAGCAGATCAAGCCAAAGAAGATGAAGAGATAGAGCGGGTAGCAAAGGCCTTCGTGGTGTGCTTGGCAGGAGCAATCTTATTCCCATCCACGGAGGACTTTCTAGAAGAGGACCAATTAAGCGCTATAGTGAGCTTATGGGAAGGAGATAGAGTGGGACCGACGATTCTAGCCTATCTCTATAGCGGGCTTACCTCGGCGGCGATGGGAAGGCCCATCTACGGATGCATGCTAGCATTCTCTAGTTGGGTAGACCTCCACTTCAAGTTCGATCCATGTGATGAAACCCAACAATCCTCAAGAATCTTCTCAAAAAGCTCACTTTCTTATATGACTGGTTCACTTGGGATAAGCAATAGAGTGACGAACCGGATTCCTCAAATCAAGAAGAGAGTGGAATGGAGAGAGCACCTCAAAGTAATGCCAAAGAATCTCTTCACTTGCGCCCCGAGAATACTCAAGACTCAAGAACTTCGTGCAAGATTCTCTCCCGGGACGGACCTTCGACTCATAGGCGCTTCATAATTCGTCTTGTACAATTCATACCGATGCCTCCCACAACTCGGGCTTCCACGGCGAGTATTCGAGGACCCATCACACCTCCCTCCTATCAAGAGACGGGACCTTGGCAGCAACGAAGATGGAGAAGAAACAACCACAATCCAAGCTCTGTGGAAAATCAATAAGGCTCATCATCCTGTGGAAAGCTTGAATGAAGACAGAGATGAATGGAAATCTTATGTAATTGCTTTGAGAAAACTGAGGCCCAAAATGGCTCATTAAGCATTGTAATCTTTTTCTTCCAATAAATCAATGATATTTCCTTTATTGAGCCATCTTACTGTTTTCTGAATAACTCTTCCAACGTTTGTGATTCTGTTGCAAATAACGCCTCAAGCAATGTCGTTAATTCTATAAACGACGCCCCAGCACAGGCCGTCTTCCACGATTGATCACTCATAACTGACGCCTTAACAATGGGCGTTAACTGAAAAATGTCCCAGGACAAGGTGTTAATTCGATTCATATTCCAAAATATATTCGTTGAAATTCCAAAAGTAACGCCTTTAAATAAGCCGCGGATCATATAAATAACGCCTCAATCGTAGTCGTTAAGCAAGAACAGCAATTATGACCTCCATCGCATCAATAAATTCCATATTGAATGCGTCTGATGATGGTTATCATTCCCCATGCAAACAAAATTAACGCCTCAAGAAATGTCATCAATTATCAATAAGCGTCCTTGTTTCAGTCGTTAATTTCATAAGACACGGCCTTCCTTAAGTCGTTAATTCTTTTTGACCGTTCGACTTAACTTTCCCTCCTTTCTTCTGCTTCCTCCGTTCTCTTTCCTTCTTTCTCTCTTCTTCTGCAACCCTAACCGAAACCCCCCCGTTTCTCTCATTCTCTCTCTCTATCTTCCTCACTCTCTCCCATTCTCTAGCAAAACGATGGCCGGTGGCGCACCCAAACGGCAGCGTGTGACCGCCCCCGAGGTTGTTGACCTAGGCGAGGATGCTCATGCCGAGGAGGAAGCTCCTCCGGTGATGGCCGAAGGAGGCCAAGAGGCCTATGAAGAAGACGAAGAAGGAGATGGAGAAGATGGAGAAAACGAAGAGGGGGGAGAAGAAGGTGAGGAAGAAGAGGAAGGAGGTGGTGAAGAACCATCGCCTACGGCAGTGGCCCCTCCCCGTGCCGGCCAACTCCGGCGACCGCTTCAGCTATGGCCCCAGCCACAAAGACCAAAGCACAAGAAGGTAGGCCCCCAAACCCAATTCCCAATTTTCTCATTTTTTATTTTTATTTTTATTTTTTTTTCATTTTTCCTTTAATTTCCATAACTCTCGGGGTATAAACCCTGCAACCCAGAAAGAATACGCCCTCAGGGGCGTCACGTTTTAGAAATGAAACGCCCAACCTAAGGGCGTTAATTAAATTATTTCCCTGAAAAATAATTAACCCCATGTGAACACGCCCAACACAGAGGCACCCATTTAAATTCATCATTTTTCATATCATGCTGTTAATTCCATTAATTCCCATGCTTTTAATTTTTTCATGAATTATTCGCATGCTGTTATTTTTATTTTATTTTCTAAAAAACTTGAAAACAACGCCCCCCACCAGGGCGTTAATTCAACAATAGACGACCAAACCAGCGGTCGTCCATTCATTAATTCCTGATTAAATTAACGGACTCATTTGTAAAACGCCCCGCCCAAGGGCGTGACTTGAAATATTTTTTTAAGAATTTCAGAAATTAACCATAGAACCACGCCCAACACAGAGGCGTTTCTTAGATAACAACGACCTAGGATAGGTCGAAAATTCAAAGCACACTTAAGAACCACGCCCCCCTTAGGGGCGTTAATTCAACAAACCATGACCTGAGGATGGTCGTTAATTAAAGTCAAACACCAATATGACCCAAGGCAATCAAAATGAGATTCAGCATGAATAATCAAAATAATTAAGTGAAAATTCTTTTCTTTACATGCAGGGATTGATGAGGACGCGCATCTTCTGGGTCATGGTCCGGGCAGCATACTACGGCCTCCCCGAGTTTCAGAGAGCGAGGGTAGATGCAATGGGGTTCGGGGCCTTCCTTAGCATAGAGCCAGTCAGACCCGACCTACCACTTATCCAGGTTCTACGGGAGAGATGGGACAGGACTAGACGGGCATTCTTGATGCCATGGGGGCATATGGTTCCTACCCTAGAGGATGTAGCTAGGATCACGGGACTGAGGGTAGACGGTGAGGCTGTGAGCGGGATTACCTACCCTGACTACACTGAGTTTGTCCAGAGGTTGCTAGGGCTAGAGATGGTCTACGAGACGCCTAGCGAGTGTAGGACTATCTTCCGCACCGACTTGACTACAGTGATGGGCTTAGGGAATGCTAGGGATAGGTCCGGGGAGACCCTAGAGCAGTTCTCTCAGAGGTTGATAGACGGGGCTAGGGCGGTCTACTGCCAGGACCCAGCCGACAGGGGGAGAGCGGACCGAGACCTGAGGAGGTTCCTGCTGCTGCTACTCGGGAGGCTATTGCTCTGGACGAAGGGCGACGTCATCAACTACCGATTCCTGGGGATACTCGAGGACTTGGAGGCAGTTGGCAGCTACGCCTGGGGAGCGGCACTGCTGGCGCATATGATGGCCGACCTGTCCACCGGGACAGGTCGAGAGACGACCGTCAGTGGCTTCTCACCTTTTCTTCAGGTATGCATTTTTCCTCTTTTCTTTTCTTTTTATTATGCTGGTGAATGCCTCACTAATATGATGCATGGATGCAGGTTTGGAGCCATCTATACATGCCGATGGGGCGCGTTGACCCACGGCCTGGAGGTGAGGGAGCTTTTCCTTTAGCGCGGCGCTGGCTGCCGGTGGTGTTTGGAGCTCCACTGGGCTACGAGCTGTGGGTGCTGCGGAGAGAGTTCCGAGACTTCCCTCCCTCGCTGGTATGCATGAATGTTATGCATCTTTCTTTTGCATTTATTTTGAATTTATTATGATGATGATGAAATGATGACATGTATGTTTATGAATGCAGGTGTAGTAGAGACCCTATGAGGGGATGACAGACGAGGGCCAGCCGTGGGTCGTAGCGGGCCGTCCTCGCTTTGAGCATGAGCTGTGGGTTCACTACTTGAGCGAGATCGAGCCGTTACGGCTTAGGTTGGTGATGAGGGCGCTGGGCCTCCACCAGGAGTGGGTAGAGGTCGGCGAGCCACGTGGCATTGGGAAGAAGACGCGCGGTCGTACAAAGGCGACCGACTGGAGAGTGCGGTTCGAGGAGCAGTACGCCGACTGGCAGCGAGGCGGGACCAGAGTCACCTCCCGGGCGACTGACAGCTCTGAGTACCTTCGGCGCTACTGGGAGGTATACGCCGGCCGACCCCAGATGAGGGTCTTAGGGGTATGTATGAATGCAATTATTTCTAAATGCGAATGGTTATGTAACTTTATCATGTAACTAATATGCAATGAATGCAAGATGCACAGGACATAGCGACGATGGATGCCCAGGCCCACCTACACAGCCTGGAGGACCAGCTGGCCGCCACACGGGCTGACCTAGAGACCCTGGTGAGTGTTTAAATTATTTTTATATGCAAATGTATATTTTTTTGTTTGTTGAATTATTGATGATTAGCCACTGACGATCTCAATGAATGCAGCGTGCCCAGCAGGGAGTAGTGAGGAGAGACCCCGGGGAGGCCTCCAGCTCGAGAGGGCCCAGTGCAGAGGTGACTGCACTGACAGAGCAGCTAGCCGGAGTGATCGCACGAGCCGAGGCAGCAGAGCGCGATCTCGCTTCATGGGTAAATTCCAAAACACAAATCCATTCAAATATTGATTATATAATTGTGCACTGATGAAATTCATTTTACAGACTAAGGAGCTTCGAGCCGCTCTTACCTGCGCTGATGAGGGCTTTCGTGCGACGAGCACACAGGTGAGTGGTTTAATCATGTATTGCTTGAATTGAATCATTGCATTAATTGTGGAATTGATGATTTGCTTACCTGTTTGCAGGCGACTCAGCTTCAGGCGGTACGTACCGAGTTGGCGATCCGTGATCAGCGGATCTCAGAGCTAGAGAGGTCCCTGAGGCGTCGAGAGGAGCTACCTCAGGACGTGGCCGAGCTGCGGGTGGTTCTTAAGCTGGAGAGACGGGAGCGTGCCCGGGAGCACGAGGAGCATGCTCATGAGCGGGAGGAGTACCAGGCGGAGCGTGCCCGGCACCTTGAGCTTCAGCAGGCGGAGCGTGCCCGGTACCAGGAGCAGGTAGCAGCACGCGAGCGAGAGCTGGCAGACTCGAGGACCCAGTTGATCCTTTCTCAGGAGCGGCTACGAGTGACTGAGGAGCGTCTCCAGCGAGGGCGTGAGCGAGCACGGGCTGCGGGTACTCCTTCGCCAGCTCCACCTTTATGGCGGGCTCTTCCCTCCGAGAGAGGAGCGAGGCAGGTGGCCAGGCTCGAGTTCTAGCTTCTTCTCGGGGGCCCATGCCTCCTCCACCAGCACCAGCTCGGGACGGCGAGGAGGAGGTTGAGAGTAGGAGAGAGGAGGGTGGAGGCGAGAGCTGAGAGACTTACTTGTACTCCTCCACCCTCACACTTGTACATGATAGACATTCATGATGTATATATATATATGAGATTGACATCTTTTGTTACCTGAGCACTTTGCGTGGTTGTGGCCTTGTGTTTGTGTACTTTCCTCTTTCCACGTTCTTCATTTTTGCTTTGCTTTGCCCTGTTTCTGCAACTGTAATCCACACTTTGAACAAACAGGTTAATTCATCTGTTCGACTTGGCCCCTTGCTCAATAAGCAAGGGGTGCCTTTACTTTTGACCTTAATAGCGGGTCAAGGGGCCAAGCCTTTAATCAAACAAGGTAAATAAAATATCCGATAATGGGGAGATGCATCATGCAAGTATGCATATGCAAACTATAAATAAAAGATGTCCATGCAAAAGAATGCAAGCACACATCATGAAGAAATGCATTTTTTCTTTTTCCTCTCATTTATATTTTTTTTATTATTTTTCCTGAAAAACGCGCCTTAGAGTAGGTCGTGGTTCGCATAAAGACGCCCTATAAGACGCCGTGAATTTGAAATGAAATCTGATTTTTGAAAAAGTAATGACCTGCTCAGAGACGTTATTCAGTAAGAGACGACCTAATCCAGGACGTTAATTCTATAAAAAGCGCCTTAGCCAAAGGCGTTAATTGAATTATTCTGCAAAAAGGTTGACAAGGCTATCAAGACCACGGGTCCTACACGGTCACCATCTAAAATTCATTAACCTTTCTTGAGTAATTAAAAGGGGTTGACGTGATCATAGTTGACTTGTATTCAAGATTTCGTACAGTGCAATTTCCCTGGTCGGTCTTGACCATCCTGCCAGTTCGTGACTTGCCACATAGAAAGGATGGAAGAAAATATAAGGGAAGCCCATAAGGGATTCTGAGATGCTCAAGGTAAAGTTACCTCCCCTACCCTATGCCTGTTGGGGTTCGGTCTTTGGCATAGGGAAATTTGTTGCCTTTTTGCCTCTTTTATATTGCACGCATACGCCCAAGGTTTTCCTTGCGGGGACTTTGCCCTCTTGACATGCTTTTCTTTTCACAACTTGACTTTCACTTCGGAATTGATTTGCATTTAAAATAAACCTAATTGTACTTGGGCATTCGTGGCATTTGCTCCCTTATGGGTCCTGACTTCCACCTACTTGGGCGGCGGATAGGCTTAGCGTATCTACCCCGAGACCTCCCTTCCTCCCTTATGGGCCGAAGAAGAAAAGAACGGGTATTGTCTTTCACTTTTAGTCAGGTTTTTGACTTTCCATCGGATTTTGCACTGCTTGAGTTCAAGAATAAAGCGTGTAGTGTGTGCGGGAGTCAACCCCCTTTTAAGTTAGCAAGACTGATGAATGAATTCTGAATTTTGACCTTTCGGACCTTGATCCTTCGTGTGCCATGGCACCAATTTTGATCTCTTTTGATTTTGAAGAACTTCTATTTTTTATTTGCTTTTTGGTATTTCCATATTTTTTTTTTTGGTTTTTGGAAATATTCCACTTTGTTTTGGATTTTTGAAACAACATTTATTTTTTTTATATTTTGAAAATTTCTCCATATATATATATATATATTTTGGATTTTTGAATGAAGGGTAATATTTCTTAAGATACAAACCATTCCAAGGGTGAGTTAACTCTGCTCCTTCAGCATTAATCAATTTATAAGCATTGCCTGGATAAACATCTTTTATAATAAACGGTCCCTCCCAATTGGGTTGGAGTTTTGAGCGTGGGCCACCCGGCTTTACGAAATTCCTCTTAATTACCATCTCACCAATTTTAAATTTTCTCTCAATTACTTTCTTTTGAAAAAAACGCGAGAGCCTGTTTTGATAAACGCGTGCATGCTCAGCGGCGACCAGACGCTTCTCATCTAGGAGTTCCAATTGGGCAAGGAGTGAATCACGACGCTCATCAATAGAAAATTCCTTATCCAATTGTACTCGTAGAGAGGGAATGAGAATCTCATAAGAGACTACCACCTCCATTCCATAAGTAAGGGCGAAAGGGGTTTGCCCAGTGGGGGTACGAATGGAAGTGCGATAGGCCCAAAGAGCTTCAACTAGCTTGTCTGGCCAGTCCGAAAATTTATTAGCCTCACACGTCTTTTTGACAATTTTTATCAAAGTTTTGTTAGTTGCCTCTGCTTGGCCATTGCCCTACGGATAATAGGGAGAAGAATGATGCAATGCAATGTTATACCTGTTGCAGAGATCCTTGATTTCTTGAGAGATAAATTGAGGTCCATTGTCGGTGATGATGGTGCTCGGGATGCCGAACCTCGCGATGATGTTCTTCATTATAAACTTGCAGACGGTTGACGCTTTAATCTCCACGTAAGCTTCCGCTTCTGCCCACTTGGTGAAGTACTCTGTTGCCGTGAGGATGAACGACTTTTGCTTGGTCAGGAGATTCGAATCACCAAGAGGTCCAATGATATCAAAAGCCCACATGGAGAAAGGCCATGGGGAGGACGTAGGATGGAGTGAAGAAGCAGGAGAATGAATCTTGTCGGCGTGCAGTTGGCACTTAACACACCTTCGAACATAGATGGAACAATCCTCTTCTAGAGTTGGCCAATAGAAACCTAGCCTAAGAATCTTCTTAGCTAACATCTGGCTGTTCACATGACCACCACATACTCCTACATGCGCCTCTTCCACAACTTTCCATGATTCATCATCGTCGAGGCATCTTAATAAAACACCGGTGAGCCCTCTCCTATAGAGCACACCTCCAACCAAAACATAACGCTGAGCCACTCTTCTAATTACTTTCTTTTCTTCTGTAGTGGCTTCCTCGGGATAGGACTGATCATTGCAATATCTGGCAATCTCATAATACCAAGGCTTCTCTTCGTCAGCCAATTCTTCTTCCCAGTCTAAAAGCATGACCTCTTTGCCTTTAAGAGATTCCTTCTGCTTGTCCTTCTCACGCACCTTATCCCTAATATCGAGGAATGCATGATCCTTAATAGCTGGCGTGTCACGCTGATGAATTAGAGGAACATGAAAATCACGCTCAGGAGGGAAGACTAAAGCAGAGGCTAAAGAAGCAAGAGCGTCAGCTAGGATGTTCTGACTACGAGGAACATGGATGAAAATTAATTTGGTGAAGAGCTTGGCATAAGCTGAAGCAAGTTCCTGGTAGGGTTTGAGCTTAGGATTGATAGTGCGGCACTTGACCAGCACCTGGCGCAGAATGAGCTGACTATCACCCACAATCCTCAAATGGGTGACACCATATCGATGGGCGGTTTGAAGACCAGCCAAAAGAGCTTCATACTCAGCTATATTATTAGTGGCGGGAAAAGTGAGCCGAGCAGCAAATGAGATGGTGACCCCTTCTGGTGTTAAAAGAACCATGCCGATCCCTCTTCTCTGGGAATTTAAAGCTCCATCAAAATGTAATGTCCACATAGGATCACGAGGTTTATTAATGGACATCAGTTCTTCATCTGGAAACTCCGAATTGACAGGATCAAAACGAGGTAGAGGGTGGTGAGCAAGGTGTTCGGCAATGGCGTAACCTTTGATAGCTTTCTGTTGAATGTAAGTGATATCAAACTGAGAGAGGAAGCTTTGCCAGCATGCTAATCGATCAGTGAGGGCAGATTTTTCAAGGAGGAATTTAATCGGATTCATGCGAGCAATGAGGTGAACCTCGTGAGCTAGGAAATAGTGCTTTAATTTCTGAACTACCCAGACCAAAGCAGCGCAAGTCTTCTCCATGGCTGAATACCTCTGCTCACAGGGGTTAATAAGTTTAGACAAGTAGTATGATGCCCTCTCCTTACCTTCTTCATCTACTTGAGCTAAGACAGCACCTACAGAGTCATCCAGGACTGAGACATAGAGAATAAGTGGTTTGCCTGGAATCGGCGGCCTCAGGACAGGAGGATTGGCCAAATAATCCTTCAATCCGTCAAAGGCTGCCTGACACTTGTCATCCCAATTAAACTTGACTCCCGGCTTAGTAAGCTCGTAAAACGGCCTACATCTTTGTGAATGCTGGGAGACGAAGCGGCGAATAAATTGCAACCTCCCGATTAATCCTCGAACTTCCTTCAAATTCTTGGGAGGAGGCATATCTCTAATGGCCCTTGCCTTGTTGGGATCAACTTCAATTCCCCTCTTGCTAACAATGAAACCAAGCAACTTCCCTGATGAAACACCAAATACACATTTCTTGGGGTTCATCTTCAATTGATATTCTCGTGATCTTTGCAAGACCTTGGCTTGAACCCCAGGATGCTCAATCCTTGTCCTTGATTTTACTACCAGGTCGTCCACATACACCTCAATATAAATATGAATCATGTCATGAAAAATTGCCATCATAGCCCTCTGATAGGTGGCTCCAGCATTCTTGAGTCCAAAAGGCATGACCACATAACAGTATGTACCCCATGGTGTAGTGAATGATGTCTTCTCTTGATCTTCTTCAGCCAGGCGAATCTGATTATAATCCGAAAAGCCATCCATAAAAGAGAGAGTCTCAAATCCTGCCGTGTTATCAATCAGAACATCAATATGAGGGAGAGGGAAGTCATCTTTAGGACACGCACGGTTGAGGTCCCGAAAGTCTATACAAATCTGAACCTTCCCATCTTTCTTCATGACTGGGACGATGTTAGCCACCCAGTTAGGATAGAGGACAACTCTAACAAATCTAGCCTTATGAAGCTTGTCGACCTCTTCTTTCATTTTTAAAGCCATGTTAGGTGGAAACGTCTCAACCGTTGTTTGACCGGGACAGACCCTGGCTTAAGTGTAAGGCGATGTTCAACGAGCGCAGGGTCTAATCTGGGCATATCTTCATAACTCCATGCGAACGTGTCCTTATATTCTTGAAGTACCAAAATAAGCGCTTCCTCTTCGGAAGGTGGCAAATTCTTACTGATGAGGACAATCCTAGGGTCTTCTTCCGTACCCAAATTTATTTCTTTGGTAGGTTCTTCTACGGAGGCTGATGGTTCGTCAAATAGTCTAATGCCACTAGCAAAAGCATCAGCCTCGTCCTCATATTCTTCATAACTTTCATCCCCCTCTTCAATAGGGTCTTCGTCATTCATAATTTCATAGACACCCAAACCCTCATAAGAAACAACAGCATCCTCATATTCTGACTCTGGCAGGATGATTGGATTCTCTATAAATTAAGGAAGAGCTAAACAAGCCTGGCATCTGATAGCTAACTCCAACAAAAACCTATGGGGAATCTGCTTACCCTTGGACTTCTTATGTGAATCTACCCCTTGAATTTTAATGTTAGCGGAAGAAGAGGAGGAGCAACTAGCTTGATCAGAAAAAGGAAGGGAAGGAGGTGAAAAAGTGGATACAGGAGGTAATACGGAGGAAGTCCCCTCACCAGAGGGGGAGAAAAGATTTAGCAATGAATCTTGAACGAGCGGTCCCTGGGTCGGGACGCACTCAAAAGAGAAATAGGAGGTCTCCTCAACAGAAATGGAGGATTGGAAATTTGGGAATTTGGCATTTTTTTTTCATTTTTGTCTTTTTCTTCATTTTTATTTTCTGTTTCAAGAAGAAAGCAGTGTGAAGGGAGGATAGCAGGAGGAGTGGAAATTGCCAGATCAGAGAAAGATTGAATCAGTGATGGCCCGCGCGGGGGCGTGATGGAGAGTTTAGAAAATCGCTTGAGGAGTGAAGAAGGAATTGGGAGAGAAACTTGATTGAATCTGGAGATAAATTGATTATAATCGGAGGCGGTCTTGGCACGCGACCAAACCGATGAGAATATAGAGAAGCAAGCACAGATGGATGCATGGAAGTGAAAGAAAAGAGGCCGGCCCACAGCCTGTCCACGGTGAAACCTTCTTCAAACGGAACATCTGGCTCTCCAGTATCAGTGTAGTCACTCAACAGCTGCCTCTTATCTGTAATTACGTTCGGCTTCTCAATCAATTCATGAATAAGTGGCGGCCATTCCGGATCAGTCGGCATGAAGAGGCGGCTCAAAGAAATAGTAATATCCTGCATATCGAACCACCTGTACCAGTCACATTCTGGATCATCCATTTTCCTTCTCTTGTCAGGCCTTAAGGACTCCAAGACTTTGTATGTGGCCAACGGGGCAATATGACGAGCAAACTGTCTAGCATGAACATCCTGACAATCTAATATGGAAGTAATTATGGTAGTTTGCTCCTTATTTTGAAGGCCACCCGTGACAAAATGTGTCTTCAATGTCCAAGTGAGCGGCTGGCGATCTGTTTTTAATGTGGATGTCATAAATGCCCATGGTTCATCTTTGTTTTTGCCTGACCCTTTGTAACCTAGGCCACCTCGTGTAATCAGCTTCTGAGGTTTAACAGGCCTAATCCTTCCTTGACAATTGGCACCCAGACCTTTGCCATTTTGATACCCCATTTTCATCAAGATGTTCCAGCCAGAGGTGTTCATCATTGTTTTCTTCTTTTTCCCCTTGGGAGGCAGGGGTGTCATAGCAACTGTTGTGATTTTTTCTGGCATTGGTCGTGGACAAGGGACGTCCAGCACAGATAATAGTGGCTTGTTGGCCGGCCACATGGATGGAATTGATGAAGCCACATGAATATCTTCCTCTGGTAGAATTGGCATACTGGTAACTTTAATGATGCGACCCTTGTGTGGGAATTTAAGGCATTGGTGATTTGTGGAGGGCACCGCATCGAGTTGCTGAATGTAGGGGCGTCCCAGAATGCCATTAAATGTTGGATCCATATCCAGAATGTGAAAATCTGCTGTGATGACGGCAGGACCCAAACATACTTTTAACGTAATCATGCCTATAGGAGGTTTCTTCGTGTTATCATATGCAGTGACTGTGATAGTGGACGGCCGAATTTGGCTTTCCGGAATGCCACACAACTTCAAGGTGCTAGGTGGCAAGACATTGATGGATGCCCCAGTGTCCACCAGACATTGCTTAACAGCCACCTTATTAATGTCAACTGTGATGCATAGAGCGTACTTTCTTGCTGGGAGTGGCGTCAGTTCATGTTCATGGAAAGTAATTGCCGGCTGACTGCTAGCGGGCGTTAAAACCGTGACTATCTGCTCAACTGGAATGTCCTCATTGACCATCACCTTTTGCAGATATTCTTTCAAAGCTAGCTGATGAGTGGTGGACGTTTTGATTAATTCTAGGATTGAAATCCTTGCTGGGGTTCGGTCCAAGTGTTTTAGCAAATCATACTGAGTCCCTGGCACTGACTCTTGTTCTTGTTCTTGCTCTTGCGGTCCCTGTACGGGCTCTAGCTCTCTCTGTGGAAAAATACGGTGGAACATCCGTCCACTGCGGAGCAGCACCACGCCTTGACGTGCCTCTGTCGGGGCAAGTGTGGGAGGAGGATTAGAAGAAGAAGAAGGTGTGTTGGTGTCAAGAAGTGGTGGAGTGGGAGTTCCCGCAGAGGGAATCCCCGTAGGGGGTGTTCGTGCCCTGGTAGGAGGCGTAGGAGTAGAAAGGGATACCCGTATGCGGGGGGAATTGGTGGTGGGTGGAATGAGAAGAGTTCTGGGTACAAAAGGTGGTGGAACCGATGGTGGGGGGATCCTTACCGGTGAAGGAGTAGTGGTGTGTGTAGTGGGCGTTGGCGACGGGCGGATAAGGAGTGGCCTAGATGGCAATGGCGAAGGGTTGGTGGTGGATGGGTTTTGTTGTGGCGTAGGCTGTGGAGGTGGTAAGCGTGTAAGAAGGGGGGAACCGGCAAGGTCGGAGAATAGGTGGAGGTAGGTGGGTTAACGGGGCGCAGAAGAGATCGGCCCAATTGAGGGGTAGGAGAAGAAGAAGGGGTGCGCAAGAGGCGCGGAGGTTGATTTTGATTATGATGAAGTGCCCCGATAGAGGTGTTTTCTTCATGCCATCCCTACCCTCTCTCCACCTCATAGAGAGACGTGACAGGGTTTACGTGCTGGTTTGGCGGGTGCTCCGGCAGTGGATTGTGGACGATCCCCATATCGTGTTGAGGCGCTGGAGCTTGTTGCTGCTGCTGTGGAGCTGGTTGCGGTGGCTGCTGGACCTGTTGCTGCCGAGGAGACCTTCTTTCTTTCATGGTGACGATGAATTGTCTCATCTCATCCCAATTGATGTCACCCTGGTCATTTAGGTAATAAATGTAATCTCTGAACTGGAAGCAACGATCAAGGTTGTGACCAGGTGCACGATGGAAAGCGCAGTAACAGGATGTGTCAACATTAGCGGGCCACACTGTTCTTTCCCTTGGTAACATGAGCAAATTGGCGGCCATTAAAGCATTGAAAATATCCGGGAGACTTTCTGGTAGTGGAGGGTAGTGGTCCCTTTTGGGGCCAAGTGGTGGTCTCCGTTGTTGTTGTTGGCCATAGTTGGTAGGTGGTGGTACCTGGTGGTACTGTTGTGGAGCTGGAGGGTTAGCGCGTGGCGCTTGGTTTGGCGGTGAAGCAAAGGAATGTTGGGGTGCGAATTGGCGTTGTGGAGTGGAGTTGAAATGGGGGCTTTGTGGTGGAGGAAGGTTAGGATGTGGGTTAGCTTGGTGGGGGTGGCCAACTACGCCAACCTGCTCATTTACAATAGTGCCCTCCATCGTGGGCCCGCTATTGTTGACAGTTGTGGTTTTCTTGAATAGCCGTGGCTTCGGCTCAAACATACCCATAATAGGCGAATCCTTCATCTGCGTCTGGATATAACGAGCCCTTTCATAGAGCTCCTCCATGGTGGTTAACCTATTCATGGCCAAGATATGCCAGAACTGAGGAGTTGCATTGGAAATTATCATCTTGACTTGTTCTTGTTCCGACAGTGTATCTTTCAACTTCTCGGCCATCAACCGCCACCTATCGGCAAACATTATGAAGTCTTCCTCGGGCTTCATTTTTTCCGCAACCAGGTCCGTGAGTGAGAGGGAGGGTCCGACCCGGTCTCTGTACTTCTGCAAGAACTTCCTCTGAACGATATCAAAGTCATCGGCATCAGCAGGATCCAATGAATAGAACCATTCAAGGGCTGGCCCCTCCAGAGATCTCCTGAATAAGTAAGCCAAAGAGGCCTTGTTGTCTTGGCAAAAGGAGGTCTCGTACATAAAATCCTTCAAATGAATAAAAGGGTTACTAGTCCCATTATATCGCCGAAAATTCGGCATCTCAGATGGTGGTAAGTGGAAGACTGGCAATGTAGGGAGCGAGATCTCCGGGGCATTCTTAACCATGGTGACCTTCTTTAGTTGCTCTTCCATGCTAGCCAACTTCTGAAGTAGTAGAACATTAGTGTCGGACTCGACTGAGGCCAGATTTTGAATAAAAGAATGCGGTATAGGCGTCCGTAGAATTCGGGGAGGTTGGAGAAATTGGGGCCTAACCGCAGAGTGGCTCGCCTGTTGGGCCGGCATGGCCGTACCAGGCTTTGGTGGATGGGAAGGAGGTTTATGCAGGACCGCTTGGTCATTAACGGGGTGATGGCCACTCTCGGCCGGAGGGGGATTGGAGGATGAAGAAGGAACAGACTTTCCTTTCAAAGCGGCCTGAACTGCCTGCCGCTGGGAATCGTCCAACTGAGATAGTGCATTAATTAAATCCGTGACATTGAAGGATGGGGAAGGGTTCCCCGAAGTGTTGGAAGGCACAGCCTGAGAAGAGGGCACAACCTCTTGAGGAGTGGTATCAACCACATGGACTTGAGGATAATGAGACTGAGGAGGAGGGTAATTTCCCTCATGATAGATGGAATCTTGGAGGGGACTTTCATATTGACCAAAAACATTCTCATCCTCATCATCATAAGAATATCCGTAGCCTGCCATGTTGATGATTTTACCTGAACGGAGTTTCATGTTTAAGAGGAGAGACGGGCTTATAAAGGAACTGTAAAACAAAACCCACTCAATCCAAACAAGCCAAATCAACCCAAGCAAGTTTATGCAACCAAGTTGAGATGAACGCAAGATTTTAGTGTTCCACTTGAGATTAGAGTGGATTAAATTGCAGAATAATTCTCTCTTTTGCAAAGTGAAACCTAGTTTACCCAAGTGTGATCTCCGGGTTAACTAGATTCTTTCTCTCTCTTCACCAACGATAGGTTCTCTATACTCCGGGTACTTCAAGGGTACAACCAGCCCGACGTCCGTGAGGGAATCCACGGGTGCGGGGACTTACGGAGGTCTTGGAAAAGGGATTTTCGGTCCAAAGAGACGGAGTGCTCAATGGAGGGTTGTCCCGATTCCAAGAGAGGTGTGTGGAATCCTAGTGTAGAGAGAGGAGGTCTCTCAAGCAAATGCCACAAGATGCAAAATAATATGATCAGATCACAACAATATAGGCAAGCAATGTAATAATCAATCCAACAATCACAGACAGCAACAGGAAGCAGGTTTCTGTAAAAACGCAGGAAAGAGACGACCTGGGGCAGGTCACTATCAACCAAAGAGACGACAGAGTCACTGTCGTGAATCACTGTGAAAGCCCACGAGCCAGCAGTGAGAAAACAAAAAACGCCTCTGGGTGAGGCGCTATAATCGCAAAGGACGCCTCTGCAAGAGGGCGTCAAATATGAAAACGCCCCTTGACGTGAGGCGCTATGCAATAAAAGGGCGCCCTGGGGCAGGGCGTGAATTCACAGATAGTGTGATAAAAAGCAGTAGAATAATGAAAGACGCCTTCTGGGAAGACGTAACACAGAAAATAGACGCCCTCTATGAAGGCGTTAAACGAAAAAGCGTCTCTGGGTGAGGCGTTAATTTAGGAAAATAATCAAACAATCACAAACTGGCTGATCCCGGGAGTGTGCAGTGTGCACGGTGGAGGGTGCCCGTGGGGCACAAAAGGAGGGGTAATGTGGGTACTGAGGGGAAAGGGCACACGTGGGTGCCAATAGGAAAGGGCACACGTGGGTGCCAATAGGAGATGGTAATCAAAAGAAAAACAATGGAGGTCCCACCGTGATCGCCAATTTGTAGATCGTGATAAATCCACACATGAAGAAGAGTTTAAATATGAGAAAAAAGACAAGGGGGAGAGATGATATAATAATGAATAAAAAAAAGCACGTGGTGCTACTAAGGAGGGTGATCGCCAGAGGGGTTACCTCAAGAAGAAATAAAGAAGATCGTGAATACCTGGTGAAAAATAGAACGCGGGATGGATTGTGAATTCCACCTCCTCCTTCAATCGGCTGGCCGATGAAGGGGGTTTTTCTTTATTGATTACCCTTGCAAAAAAGACAAAACAAACAAACAAAAGAAGTGGATCAGCCAAGTGAATGTAGTATCAATCCCAAGTAGATGATATGATGATGAATAGAGAATAAAACATGCGCACCTTTTTTTTGTTTTTAAAACCCCTAAAGAGTTAGGGAAGGAGAAGATATGATGAAACCAATGCAAAAGGAGAAAAACATATGATGATCGACAGAAAAACAACAGTTAGATAAGCAAGAAAAAACCCTGCTATCCCTGATGACAGTAAAGGGAACTGAAGTTGATGCTATTGACAGGAATAAAAAGGAAGCAGAGAGCTTTAAAGACCGCGTAGGAAGAAGATGGATAGCCTCAGCGTCTATGCATAAAAAAAACTCTGATCTCGATAGCCTGCTCTCGTAACCTGCCAACCTAACCCTGCCAACATAACCTACCAACCTTCTCTCGTAACCTGCTAACCTCACGCGAGGTCGATCAAGACATCCTTATATAGGGTTCCAGATCCAAGATAACCTCAGATTCGGAAGGATAAGAACGGGCAATGATCAAAAGAGGCAGGACTCTAGTTCCAATTCGAGCAAGGAGACCATTGGAGGCAAGGAACTACTCAGGAAAGACGAGTTTAAACAGGACACCGAAAGATAAAACACGACCTTCAGAAGGGCGTCAAATCACAAATTGACGACCTACATCAAGATGTTACTCAAAAACACGACCATGATCAAGGGCGTCACTTCTTGGATTAAATTTGGCAATAAAACTTTCTTTATTTAAAAATTATGAGAAAACACCTGAGATGAAGGTGTTACTTGAAAACATGCCCTGAGGAAGGACGTTAATCAATAATTTGAATTTATTTTGAAACCGGATAATACCAGGAATTGACGCCCTCACATTTGGTCGTCCTTTCTTTTGAACACGCCCTAGCTAAGGTCGCTTTTTAAAACACGCCCCTCTTCAGGTCGCGAATCATAAAAATGCAAAGATCTAATCAAAAACACACAAAAATATAAAAAACTTCATATTATGAATGTATTGAAGTTCACTTTGGGGCGTCAACATAGTGACATGAGATTTGATCAACATAGCGTCAATTTTGGCATGTCTACACTAATGCCTTCAAAATCACTCATTACCCATCACCCACCTCAAAATCATTGCCCGCTTCAAGCCCTACCCACTTCTACTTCATCTCCACCTCCACCTTCCAGACCCTTTATCCTTCATAATCCGTGTGATATCCCCTCTACCTCCACCATGCCTCCACCTAGCAAACCCCTCATCAGAATCCCAACTCCCATCATCACCCCTGCTTCATCGACCATTCCTCCACCACTACCCCTCAAACCTCTGTTAAAACCCACTGCTACCCCCACAAAGGTACGAAAGCCGTAGGCAATGGTGCTCCGGAGTGGAAGGATTTTCCACAGGGTTTTCCCCCACAACAGTCAGAATCCTGAGCAATCTCAGCCAGAGAAAGATGATGGAGAACAACTGGAAAGAGCTATCCCCGAACACAATATGATCTATTGAAACACTTGGACAAGACGCCTGCTCGGATCTCCATCCTGGAGCTACTTCAAAGATCCACATCCCACCAGGCAGCCTTAATGGAGTACCTTCAAAGGGTCATGGTGAATGAGGACCTCCCTGTAAAAAGATCTCTACCGTCCTGACCCCAACGTACACACAACCGGCCATCATGTTCCACAACTACGAGCTCGCTCCCAAGGAAGCTCGAAAATATGCACTGTGTGTTTCAATAAAAATTAATGGGGTATCCATAAACCCGTGCCTTGTAGACACGGGTGCGTCCATAAATGTGATCTCCATGAGCACTCTTCAGTTGTGTGGGGTCGACGAGGAACAAATAAGACCTTCCTCGATCACAGTCACGGCCTATGACAATAGCAAAAGGCCGCCGCAGGGGATGATTATTCTGAAGGCAGAACTAGGCCCTATGTCAGTTCTCACGGAATTCCATGTCCTCGACATGGACCCCACATTCAAGGCTATACTGGGTCGCCCCTACATTGAAGCCATGGACGCTGTGCCTTCCACCAACCATCAGTGCCTGAAGTTTCCTTACAATGGGAGGATTATTAAAGTGGTCAGCACACCTGTCCTTCACACAGTGGATGCTATCAACACCTCTCTGCCCTCTGTTTGGCCATCTCATCGACCCATATTGTCATTGCTGGACGTGCGTGATCTATCTCACGTTCCACTAGCACCAAAGGAGCTGGTCAGGGCAACCGCAACATCATATCTCCCTTTTCACTATAAAGGTTGGGAGATTATGAGGAACATCAGCTACCAACAGGGTAAAGGTCTGGGCGCACAGTTACAGGGTAGGCTCAAACCACCAAAGGAAATTAGGCCGAACCGCAGGTTTGGCCTAGGCTCCAAAGGACCGTTCAAGGCGGATTGGAAGCCCCTCACATGGACTCTATCAAACCACTTCAACAAAGGGCCCGTTGTTCAGATGGGAGATTACCCACGAGAAGCATATGGGGGATCACATGCTATATATTTGGCTGAAAAATATCTGAGGATCACCAATAGAGGCAATATCAAAGATCCAGAATGCAAGTGGAACAAATGGTTCGACATACGGGACATTTCCGTTGCACTGGAAAGGATGTTCTCATCTCCGTAGCTTGAAGGACCACCATTGATCTCCGGAATACCAGAGAATATTACCACTCTTGCCAAGGTTCCAAACTATCCTCGTCCTCGCCAGAAGGACCCTGTCATCGACGGATCTTCATCCGTCCTCAACATTGTCGTCGACGGCTCATTAGCCGCCATCTTCTCCATCCACTCGTCTCAGCCTTTGCTGATATTTTCTTCCTGGGCCAGACAGTTGTCTGATGATCTTCCTAGGTCCCCTTCTTTGCTTACATACCTACGCGGGCTTTTCAACCCGCGCCAGGTCTTCAACCATGATCTGCTCTATGAGCCTCGCAATCCTCTAGTCATAACCACTTTTCTCTCTCCTCTAATCTTTTTTCACTGTTTTGTCATCAAAAATAAAAATGAAAAAAAAACGTCAATTTTCAAACTCCTCAACAACACATCTTCGTTGAGAAAACCTCCTACATCTTCCACGGGTGCGTCCCACCCTGCGGACCACCCGTCCAAGGTTCGATGAGCGACCTTTTCTACCCCTCCTCTGAGGGGTCTTCTCCTGTACATTCTACACCATCCTCTTCGTCTTCCTCTTCTTCTATAAATATTGTCAGTCAATCTGGGAATGATAGGTCAAGGGTAGTACCTAGGAAGAAATCCAAGGGTAGGCAGATCCCTCGTCGATTCCTTCTGGATTTAGCCGCCAGGTGTCAAGCCCTCCTTGCCATCCCCCAGTTGTTAGAAAATCCCATCCGGCTACCAGAAATAGAATGTGAGGGCGACTGTGCATTTGATGAAGGGTACGGAGTCTACGAGATCACGGATGAAGAATGCCCCACTGACGATGAGGGTGAAGAACATGAGGATGCGGCGGGTGCATACGCTAGTGGAATAAAGAGATTCGACGAGCCGTCAACCGTCGTAGAAGAATCCACCAAAGAAGTCAACTTGGGAACTGAGGAAGACCCTAGGATCATCCTCATAAGTGACAATCTACCACCCTCTGAAGAAAAGGCATTAATTAAAGTTCTCAAGGAATATAAGGACACGTTTGTATGGAGCTACGAGGATATGCCGGGTCTAGATTCAACCTTGGTCGAACACTGTTTAACCCTAAAACCAGGGTCCGTCTCGGTAAAACAAAGGTTAAGGCGTTTCCACCCTCAGATGGCTTTGAAAATGAAAGAAGAGGTCGATAAGCTCCACAAAGCCAGGTTCATTAGAGTCATCCTTTATCCTCAATGGGTGGCGAACATTATCCCGGTCATGAAGAAAGATGGGAAAGTCAGGATTTGCATCGACTTCCGGGACCTTAACCGCGCGTGTCTAAAGGATGATTTTCCCTTGCCTCACATTGATGTGTTGATCGATAACATGGCAGGTTATGAGACCCTCTCATTCATGGATGGATTTTCAGGATATAATCAAATTCGTTTGGTAGAAGAGGATCAGGAGAAGACGTCATTCACTACCCCTTGGGGAACATATTGTTACGTGGTCATGCCGTTTGGGTTAAAGAATGTTGGAGCTACTTACCAAAGAGCTATGATGGCCATATTTCATGACATGATGCACATATACCTGGAAGTGTATGTGGATGACTTGTTGGTGAAATCAAGGACCAGGATGGAACATCCAGAAGTTTTGGCTAAGGTCTTGCAGAGGTCAAGGGAGTTCCAATTAAAAATGAACCCGAAGAAGTGTGTGTTTGATGTGTCGTTGAGTAAATTGCTGGGTTTTATTGTGAGTAAAAGAGGGATCGAGATAGATCCCGACAAAGCCAAGGCTATCAGGGATATGCTGCCTTCCAAGAATTTGAGGGAAGTCCGAGGTTTAAATGGGAGGTTACAGTTTATTCGTCGATTTGTGTCCCAACATTCACAAAGGTGTAGACCTCTCTACGAGTTGACCAAGCCAGGAGTAGAATTCTATTGGAATTCTAAATGTCAAAAAGCTTTTGAAGGGTTGAAGGAATATCTGGCTAGTCCACCCGTTCTCATTCCACCCAAACCAGAAAAACCTCTGATCCTTTACGTCTCAGTCTTGGATGACTCCGTGGGAGCCGTCCTCGCACAAGCTGATGAAGAAGGCAAGGAACGGGCAACCTATTACTTGTCCAAACTTCTCAATCCCTGTGAGCAGAAGTACAACGTCATGGAGAAAACCTGTGCTGCCCTCGTTTGGGTAGTGCAGAAATTGAAGCACTACTTCTTGGCTCATGAGGTCCACTTGAATGCTCGAATGAATCCTACCAAATTCCTTCTGGAGAAATCCGTCCTTACGGATGGGCTAGCACGCTGGCAAAGTTTTCTCTCTCAGTTCGACATCACCTACATCCAGCAAAAGGTGATTAAAGGCTATGCCATAGCCGAGCATCTCGCTCACCATCCTCTTCCCAAGTTCGATCCCGTCCAATTAGAGTTTCCACATGAGGAACTAATGTCCGTCAACCAATCAGATGAACCAATGTGGACGCTATATTTTGATGGAGCTCTGAATTCTCAAGGGAGAGGAATCGGCATCACCCTCCTGTCAGCTGAAGGCCTCACATTCCCATTGGCATACCAGCTCAAATTTCCAGTTACCAATAATATAGCCGAATATGAAGCTCTTCTAGTTGGCCTAGAACTCGCTCATCCTTTTCGTATCACTGAGTTGCGAGTCGTAGGTGATAGTCAACTCATCCTTCGCCAGGTGCTCACTAAATATCGCACTCGCGATCCCAAACTCAAGCCATACCAAGAACTCAATGTTACCTTTGCCAAACTGTTCACCAAACTGATCTTTGTCCATGTCCCTCGTCATCAGAATATTCTCGCCGATGCCCTCGTCTCGTTGGCATCATCCATAAGGTTCCCTCTAGGAAGATGGTTTGAGTCCATTTCCATCTACAAACTTCACGCCCCTGCAATCGATGATGTTTCCTACGTAAATATCAAAGATAGGATAGCAAGGAAGATCCTGTAGGAAGATATCCTTGAGAAGAGGGAAATCATGTTGGCAGAGGCCGAAGAAGAACTGGCTGATGAAGAGAAACCATGGTTCTATGAAATCGTCAAATACTGCCAAGATCAGTCTTATCCTGAAGGGGCCACCACAGAGGATAAGAAAGCCATAAGAAGGGTGGCTCAGAAATACACATTGGTTGGAGGTCTACTCTATAGGAGGAGCCTTACTGGTATTCTGTTAAGATGTCTTGGTGACGATGAGATTTGGAAATGTGTAGAGGAGATGCACTCGGGTGTGTGCGGTGGCCACGTGAATAGTCAGATGCTCGCCAAGAAGATCATTCGCCAAGGCTTTTATTGGCCCACTATGGAAGAGGATTATGCTGTCTATGTCCGTAGGTGTGTCAAGTGTCAACTTCACGCCGATAAAATCCATTCACCGTCTTTCTCACTTCATCCAATATCCTCCCCGTGGCCTTTCTCCATGTGGGCATTCGACATCATTGGTCCCCTAGGTGATCCCAATTCCCTCACTAAGTAGAAATCTTTCATCCTTACTACGACGGAATACTTCACCAAATGGGCCGAAGCCGAAGCTTACGCGAAAATCAAGGCATCAATAGTCTGCAAGTTCATCATGAAGAACATCCTCGCCAGATTCGACGTCCGAAGCACAATCATCACCGATAATGGGCCACAGTTCATTTCTCAGGACCTATACGACGTCTGCAAAAGGTACGCAATTGCATTGCATCATTCATCGCCTTATTACCCACAAGGTAACGGCCAAGCGGAGGCCACCAATAAAATATTGCTCAAAATCATCAAAAAAACCTGCGAGTCTAGTAAGTTTTCAGACTGGCCGGAAAAACTTATCGAAGCCCTATGGGCCTATTGCACTTCAATCCGTACCCCCACCGGGCAGACTCCATTTACCCTTACTTATGGTATGGAAGCGGTAGTCCCGTACGAGACTCTGATCCCTTCTCTCAGGGTACAATTGGACGAGGAATTTCCCCTCGACGATCGTCGTAATTCACTCCTCGCCCAGTTGGAACTCTTGGATGAGAAGCGGCTGGCCGCTACCGAACACGCGCGTGTGTATCAAAATAGACTCACTCGCTTTTACCAAAAGAAAGTCGTTGAGAGAAAATTCAAAGTCGGTGAGATGGTCGTAAAAAGAATTTTTGTCAAACCTGGAGGTCCGCGTTCTAAGCTCCAACCCAATTGGGAAGGACCATTTGTAATTCAAGCCGTGTACCCTGGCAACGCCTACAAGCTAGTCAACGCCGAAGGGACAGAGTTATCCCACCCTTGGAATGGGCTTTATCTTAATAAATACTACCCTTAGCACAAAACAAAAAAAATGATGAAAAGATAGAAAACATCAAAAATAAAAAACATTAAAAATCACTAAAAATATGGAAAATTCAAAATGCCGATGCCTGGTGGTCACCATGTAGTTAAGTCCCTGCATCCAACCTTCATGTTAGGATAGGGCCTATTAAGGCTTGGTAGGCACCGGGTATTGGTTTGCCAGAACCGTGGAGATCCTTGTCCGGCCACATCGGCCTATGCTCGCTCAAAGGAAGCCAACATGTACTCACTTACGTATTTTATCCAAAAAAGTTGGTAGCATCACCGACAATGGGGCCTCACCTAGAAGATCTCGGGAAGCTGTAATCTTTATTCTTTTCTCTTCGACCAAATGAGACAGTCGGCGCCCTTAAAACACTGAACATGAGAAACCGAAACTCAAACCCCAAAGGCAAGAGTAGGATCTATTTCCTCGAGCATCGATCAGAGCACGAGAAGAGGGCAGTGTCCCCGCAGGCATACGAAAGGGAGCCCACAAACGTCAAACGACTATATCTCCCTCACAAAAAGAAATACAAAATCAAAATCAAGAGCCTGGTCGTGACCGTGCCTGATGCGATAAATGGAACCCCTCAAAGCAAAAGTTCAAATCCACAAAAAGGGGGGGGGCTATGGAATGTAAATGCTCGAGATTTGGTCCGAAGTTGTCCGAAAGGAAAGAGTTAATGGGCCCTTATTCGCTCGCCGGGTTAACGGCTTTGCCGGTCCTCTCAGGAGGTTTATTCCCTACACTCTTCCTTCTCCCTCTAAAGATGAAGGTTCGATGGAGTTTCTGAAGGGTGAAAACTACCCAGGGTCTGCGACCTTATTTTAATATACACATTTGGTTGCCTACTTTGAAAAGTAAAAGCTATCGCTGCGAAGGAGTCTCCGTGTTTCTGGCTGGTCAAGACCCCTGTTTACCACCTTGATGTCTTCTTATTTAACCTTGGGCTTAGGCCAATGCAAGCGCGTCACCTATGGGTGCGACGGCGTCTGATTCCGGGTCAGCGTCGCGCGGTTGGTCGTTAGGGTTCCAGGATGTTCCATCATATACCATCAAGAGTTGTGTGGAAACATACCCAGGTCGAGCAAATCTCTTACCTCAAACACCTTTTGGGTGAATCCCTGTGATCGGAAGTGACTGGGAGCCTAAGCATGGCATGACGGTATTGTCATCAGGGTAAGTCTTAGCCGGAGGGATCATCATTCGAGGGGTCTAGAGGCCCAAATCAACCTAGATGTGCACTTAGGATACTTGAGAGGCTAGTAAGAAACCCCTGTTCTCGTAGGTTAGGTGCCATTTGGGTGCTTGCCAGGCGTTAGCAACAAAAAAATTTTATAATAAAAGCAATAAAAAAAATGGAAAAGAGAAAATGTACATATTTACAAACAAAAAAAATCTTTTTTATGATAAAACAAAAAAAATACCAAATATAAAAAAGAAAACAAATCAATTTTGCATGATTGCATTTGCATGCAGCATCTCACTTTTAATACTGCTTGCATTCGTGTGCTTGCCTGTCGCATTTATCATCACTGCATCTTTCTCTCGCCTTCCTTAAATAAAGGCTTGGCCCCTTGACCAGTTATCAAGGACAGTCAATGTGACCATTTGCTTATTGAGCAAGGGGCCAAATCAGAACAGAAATTCTGATTTGTTTGTTTCAATGATGTGTGCAGGGATTCGAGGCGACAAAAGTAAAGGTGAAAACCAAATAGACCAAACCTTGTATTTTATTCCTTTCCAAAACAAAACAAAATTACATCAAGTTCCGCCCTCTCTCTCTGCATCACTCATCCCACTACTCTCCGGGCAAAATGCTCTCAAGGGTGCTACCCAACTACGAAAAGTGGTACTCCTACCGCTCTGTACTCCCCTTCCTATTCCCACACCCCGGCGTTGATCCACGGAAGCAGCAGAGAAGCTACCAACACAAAAGCCACGCTCTCGTGCTCTTCGGTAGCGCTCCTCACCATCTCTTAGCCACTGTTCAGCAAGACCAAGGCTGGTTCGAAGTTCGAATAACTGGGCCTCCATGGCCCTTCGTTCCTCCCTTTCAGTCAATCTGTTGGCTCTTTCTCTCTCTGCCTCTCTTTCTCTCTCTGCCCGTTCTCTCTCACGGTCTTCCCTCTCTAACTAGAGAGTGATCCTCAGTTCCATAGCATCCCTGGAAGAGTAGTCATCTGGACGACGCTGCAGTTCCCCCTCCAGCTCTGCTATCCTAGCCACCCTCTACGCAGCTTGGGCAAGCACGTCTTCCGTCACATTTTCCTGCCAGATGTACCATCTCAAGATACGCGGCAAGGCATCAACAAGGAGAACTCAACACTGAGACTCTTACCTGTATAGAGAGCATCCCTTCTGCCTCTGCGGCACGCTGCGTGGCACGAGCAAGTTGATCGTGAAGCAAATCGAGTTCTGAGGTAGGAATCCACAAGCTGGAGGAGACACAACCTACTCCCATCGCTGAGGAAGTCGCGTCAATCGGGGCATGCTATAACCACATGAGTTAGCAACCAACACCTGGAATCTAGGGTTTCAATTAGGAACGCGCACTGTACACCTACCGGAGCACTCAAGGCTTCACGGGCATCGCCCAATTGTTGCTCCATCTCTGCCAAGCGAGTTCGTAAATTCGCTATCATGGCATCCCAGACATCCTGCAGCCATACGAGTCAGCATTTTCACCAGAAAACCAAAAAAAAGGGGAGAAAGAAGAAAAGAGGAAAATGGGAGACCTACCTCCGCAAGTCCCCGGGGTTGGAACCGCTCTGCGTACCTTGTCTTGTATAGACGCAGGTAATCCTCGCTATCCCGTGCCTGCGATTCCACGATTATGCCACCCCGTTGCCAGTCTTCATACTGTTCGGGGAATCGCACACGCCAGTCAATGCAGGTCACCGGTCCTCGCGTCTCTCTCCCAACGCGAGGTGGCGCAGCTGAATCCACCCATTCTTGAGCCAGTCCCAAAGTCCTCATAACCAATCGTAGTCGAAGCGGCTCGATTTCATTCAGGCAGTGCATCCACAATTCCCGCCCGAATCGGGCATGACTTGCTAGAACCCACGGCTGGTCGGCATCGACCATGTCTGAGTAGGGTCTGCAGTTTACCATCGCTGCAGGGAACTCCTGTAGCTCCCGCCTTAGCACCATCAGTTGGTAGGTTAGGGGTGCCGCACTCATGATGGGTTCCCACCGCCTGGCTAGCGGCACCATCGCGGGTCACCAATGCCGAGCTCTCCCCATGGGGAGGTAATTATAGCTCCACAGCTGCTCGGCGCAGGTCATCAATACCTTGCAAAAACATAAAAAATACAAAACAAGCAAAACCAAAAATACCTGGATGAATGGTGTGAAACCACGTACAGCCATCTCACGATCCGCTTCTTGGAACAAGCCTGCAAACAAGTGTGCCAGCATGGCAGCTCCCCAGCCATAGTATCCTACTATTTCAAGGTCTGATAGCAGCTCCAGGAAGCGACATTGGATACCGTCCCCTTTCGAGCTCAGTACCAATCTCCCCAAAAGGAAGAGGAGAAATCTCCTCAAATCTATGTTGCATCTTTCCCAGTTGCCGAAATCTGTGCAGTACACGGCACGGCATCCTATTTCCATTCTTTCCATGAACTCTTCTAAGGATTCATCATCCCGCCGACGAGTGTCGGTGAGCCCTAATGCATCCATGAGGGACGCCCTAGCTACCGACCTATTTTTCCGACCATCTAGGTCCAAACCCAGTAACTTCTGGGCACCTTCTCGGTAGTCCGCGTAAGTGACTCCGGTCACTACCTCGCCATCCACCTTGAGGCTCGTAATTCAGACCACATCTTCTAGGCTGGGCACCATGTGCCCCCAAGGCATCAAGAATGCCCGGCTCACTGGGTCCCATCTCTCACACAAGGCTTGGATCAGGACCAGGTCGAGCTGGATCGGCTCGATCCGAAGAAAGGCACCAAATCCCATCACGTCTAGCCTGGCCTTCTGAAAATCCGGGAGACCCCTATATGCGGCCACTGCTAACTCCCATGAAATGTGTGATTTCATCACACTCTGTGCGTGCATAAGAAATGGAGAAGGGTGTTGTCAAGAGGAAGGAAGGAAGAATGAGAAAAGGGCGAGAAAGCTCAGCTTACGAGTTGTGATTGGGCCCTTCCGCTGAAGTGCCCTTCGAGGTCTGAAAGCCTCCTGGAACTACTACCATTGGACCTGCTTCTCTTCGAGGAGTGGGAAGATTCGGCCTCCATCCAACTCTCAGAATTTTGAACTCCTCCTCTCCCATGAGAACTTGTGCTCCTCGAATTAGCTCTCGATATACCTGGGAGGATAAAATGGACAACAATTTATAGAAATGGAAGGAGTGCAGGCCAAGATTACCTCCATCACCTTTAATGATAGCCCTCGCGATGAGGCACCTACCATGCGGTCCCGTGTGTCACTTCACCGCTCGCACAGGGTGATTGATTGGACGAAGAATATGACGACTAGCCCCCTATGTTGTCTAGGGATACCCTATCATGTTTTGGAGGACGTCCGCAAAATTTGACACAACATCTGGGAAAAGGGACTAGGGCCGTCATTATTGACTTCGACGATAGATTCCCGTGGAAAATGGTCACAACAAGACGCGATTCTCCGCTTGGGGTGGAGTCTCGACAGGCACATCACCTGGAAATAGTACAAAGGAAGCATGGCGAAGAGGGAACGCACAAGAGAACAAACAAGCAGTAGAAAATCAAATCACTCCATTCTACATAAGCTGTCATAGACATCACAATCATAGAGAGGAGGCGGGTCCACTAGCTCGCCAACTCTTGCCATTATCTTCATGCTCGTCCCTCTAGGCGTCCCTCTCCTCTCCCCTAGGGTGAGGGTCCCTCAGAAGCCTCTTGGATCCCCGTGCAGTAGCACCCGCCTCGCCTCGTGGCACCGGCTCCACAGCAATGACTCACTGCCCCTTCCCTGGCGTGGCGAAGAAGCCACTAACGGCAAAGCGACCAGACTGGCGCAGTCGCTCCCCGAACTCTCACGCTCTCTCGTAGCGCGTCTCCATCCCTCCTAGCCTCTGCACGACGGCCTGAAGGCCCAGCTAGAGCTTCTCTCAGCTTTCTCTCTCTCTGCCTCTCTCCTCATCATCTGCAGAAGAACCCTTAACTCCAGGATGTCTGGAGAAGGTCTCTCCTCACCGCGATGTCGCAGCTCTGCTACAGTCGCCACCCAGGCATCACGCTCCTCTTCCGCCCGGGCAGCCCGAGCCACCGCACAGGCAAGTTGCTCCCGGAGGGAGGCAATCTCAAGAAAAGGGGCCGAGGAACTGGAAGATGCACTGCCAGCCACTCCCACCATCACTGTCTGCTGGGCACGCTGGAACGAACAAACAACAGCTGTCAGCTAAGCTCCACATTTAAAAATAGAAAATGCAGCACTTAGCTTACCAGGAGCGACAGTTCCTGTTGAGTGGCGGCCAGCTGCCGCCTGACCTCGGCTAATTGGGCACGTGAGCCGTTGACGTCGCGCGTATCCCCGGCTTGGGGAAGCCCCGCATAACTCTCTCTCTACTGTCGCAGGAAGTCGGCACTGTCCTGCACCAATACGCTCCCTTGCTGTCCAGGGAGACGTATGCGCCAATCCTCGGGCGACTCTCCTTCCTGACACGGCTCGGCTCATCTGCACTCGCCCATTCATCGGCCAAACCCGGGGTCTCTACCTTGTCCTGCATCAAGAAAGAAGGGCCTCGCGTCATAACAAGAACGCGTCTCCTGTCAAGGACGCGTCCATCATTTGAGTGCAACACTCGCCGAAACTTTTCCCCCCACGGCTCGCTTCAAAACTCAAAATAGATTAAAGAGGAAGAGATCAGAGGACCTACCAGACCGTGTTCACCTCCCTCCGCGACATCGGGCCCCTCGGGTCCCTCGGGGGCCCGAAGCGGCCCTTCCTCCTCCATGGACGTCGTTCAGTGCTCTTGCGTGTCCCTCCTCAGGCGAGGGGTCCCGCATCCCTCTCCACCTTCGCCGTGGTCCAGACCACCGAACTCCATCGATCGAGGGGAAGAAGACAAAGGCGGGCGAGCGAGTTTCGGCGGAAGGCGGGCTCGTTTGCGGGTAAGGCACGGGAGAAGAAAGGCCACCCGGTGCTTTAAATTTGAATTCGAGGATTAAGACGCGTCCTCGCGCCTGGACGTGCCCAAAAAAGGGAGAAAGGAAACAGAATCCCCTCGTGCAAAGCGCAGTTCCCCGCTGTTCAGGGCAAAGTCTCGTAAGGCATGCCTCGAAACAACTCGGTGCAGCAGAAAAATGAGAGAGGAAAGGTACACACAACACAAGAAAGCCATTTTCATTTCATATAATAGTCGAAAGTACATCATGCAGTAAGGAGGGTGGAGTGTACAAGCAACTCTCTAACTCTCGCCATCACCCTCCTGGTCATCTCTCTCCTCCCTCCTCTGACAGGGATCCCTAGGGGGCCTCTGCGACCTCTGTGAACCCTGAGAAGCCGTGCTCGCCTCGCCCTATGGTGGCGCGCCAGCCTCGAAGGCACGGCGACGCTCCTCGGCCGAAGAGACTAGAAAGCTACCTACGGAAAAGGAACTAGACTGACGAAGTCACGCCCCGCGCTCCTTCACCCTCTGATACCGCTCCTCACTCTCCCGCAGTCTCCCCTCCGCCGTGCCAAGGCTCAGTCGAAGCTCCATCACCTGGGCCTCCAGAGCCCTCCTCTCGTCCCAATCTCGATGTCGCTCTGCCCTCCTATACTCTCTCTCTCTCTCTCGATGCTCTCCCTATCCCTCTTCCTCTCCTCTCTCTCCCTCATCGCCTCTCTCCTCGACTGCTCGAGGGCGATCCGCAGATCCACCACATCGCGAGGAAGCTCCTCAGCCTCCCGCCGCCGCTCCTCCTCTAGCTCTGCAATCCGGGCGTCACGCTCTGTCGCCCAGGCTTCGTGCTCCTGCTCGGCACGAACAGCACGGGCCAGCGCCTCCCGAATCTCGGCCACCTGTCGAAGCACGCATGCACCGTAAGAGAGCAGTGATAGAAGGAAAGCAGCTAGAAGGAGAGTCGGGGTCAGGCAGACACTCACTCGAGCCGCGCGGTCACGCTCGGCCTCCTCAGCCCGAGCCACCACATACGCCAGCTGCTCCTGAAGGGCAGAGATCTCCGGGGGAGGGCCCCACAAACTGGAACCCGCTCCACTAGCCGTCTCGGCTGCCGCTGCCCGGTGGGCCCGCTGAAACACAGAGCAAACGACAGTCAGAGGCAAAGTATCAAAAATCTAGGTCACAAAAATGCATTGCATAGACTCACCAGGATCTCCAACTCCTGTCGGATGGCCACTAACTGCCGCCTGGCGTCCGCCAGCTGGGCCCGCAGGTCAGCGATCATGTCGTCACGAGCATCCTGCATTACATATAAGTTAGTATCACATGCACATACACATAGAAGAAGGAAGTATTTTCATTTCACACTTACCCCTGCCATACCACCGAGGGAGAGGCGGTCCCCGTACGTAGCTCGATACCATCTCATGTAGTCGGTGTTGTCCTGTACATGGGACACCACTGGGACCCCGCCCTGCTACCAGTCCTGGTACTGTGCTGGGAAGCGCATGCGCCAGTCCATGATCTTCGCCTTCCCCTTGGTCTTTCGCCCGATGCGGACCGGCTCATCTACATATACCCACTCTTGGGCCAGCCCCAACGTCCTCATAACCAGCCTCAGCCGAAGCGGCTCGATCTCGTTCAGGCAATGGACCCACACGTCCCGCCCAAAACAAGGAAGACCCGCTACAACCCAGGGCTGGCCAGCGTCGGCCATACCCAGGTAGGGCCTCCACACCACCTACATCACCATACATACATCATACTAGGTGCCATTAGGTCGCATGCATAAAAAATACAAAGAAATCATACGCATCATACCATAGCCTCGGGGTACTCGCTCAACTCCCGACGAAGTGACGCTAGCTGGTAGCTGTGTGGTGCCGCTACCACGACCGGCCTCCACTGTCGCGCTAGAGGAACGGCTCTCCTGTTCCCCTGCCTGGCCTTCCCCATCGGAAAGTTGTAATAACTCCACACCTGCATCCATCATACATCATTAGCACGAGTAATTGCATTTTTAACTATGGTAAAATGCATAAATAAATTGTGTACCTGGAGAAAAGGTGCGAAGCCGCTGACTGTCGTCTCCCTCTCTGAAGTCTGGGAGAGATCAGCAATCAAATGGGCAAGCAGAGCCGCTCCCCACGCGTAGTGCCCAACTCTGTCAAGGTCTGCCAGGATCCCGAGGAAGCGGCAATGGATGCCATCACCCTTCGTCCCCAGCAGAAGGCGGCCTAGGAAGAAGAAAAGAAACCTCCGGAGGTCTAGATCCACCAGCTCCCGCTCGCTCGGGTCCTGGGTGAAAGCTGCACGGGCATCTCCCTCCAGTCGTGCCAGAAACTCTGCTCCAGTCTCGCTAACCCGCTGGCGCGGGTCGACAAATCTGAGCGCCTCCATAATCTCCACTCGGCCGACTACCCTGCTGTCTCTGTCGGTCACGCTCATCTCTAACCACAGCAGGTCCAGGGCACTCTCTCGGTAGTCAGGGTAGGTGACCCCGCTGACCGCCTCACCGTTAACTCGTAGCCCGGTGATCCGAGCTACGTCTTCAAGTGTCGGCACCATGTGCCCCCAGGGCATCAGAAATGCCCGACTCGGCGCATGCCACCGCTCGCTCAATGCCTGGATAAGAGGAAGGTCGAGTCGGAAGGGCTCGATCCTGAGGAAGGCTCCAAAGCCCATGGCGTCCACACGCGCCCTCTGGAAGTCATACAGCCCACAGTACGCTGCCACCACTAGGGACCAGCTGATCCGGCTCTTCATCACGCCCTGCACACCACAAAAACAACAAACAAAGAAACACATCAGCATCAAAGATAATAATAAATAACAACATTGTATATAATATTCCTTTTTTATTATATATATATATATATATATATATTTAGAGGCGTCCTGCCCATTGGACGCCTTCATTTTACCTTTTTATTTTACCCAAAAAAAAACCAAAAAAATGAAGAATAATAAATAAATAATAATAATTTATCATAGAGGCGTCCAACTCAGTGGATGCCTCCATATTTTTAATATTATTTTATTTACGTAAATAACTAAAAAAATAAAAACTTGGAGGCGTCTAGGCCCCTGGACGCCTCCTTCCCCCACTCCACGGCCTTCACCACTGTCTCTCGGCCGTCTGTTTAGCCTATTAAACCAACAAACTGGGGTTCTGAGGGGCTTACCGGGTCATGCTCATCCTCTCCCGTGTCACCAGCACCCGCAGGACCCTCCGCGGCCAAAGGAGGAGCCTCCTGCTCCGTGGCTATCTCCTCTCCCGCGTAAGCCTCCTCGGCGTGATCTCTCGACCTCCTCGGACGATGAGCCCATCGTTTCCGCTTCTCTCCACCCTGGCTCGGGCCTCCTTGCTCCATTGGGAACTGGGAATGGGTCGTTTAGAGTGAACGAGTCGTCAGAATGAACAGTAGAAGTGAAAAGGGGGTGAGGCCCCCTTTATATAAGAAATCACTCCTTTTTGGGGCGTCCAGGCGCCTGGACGCCCCCACTTCTTTCTTTTCTTCAAAAAAATTCAAAAAACTAGGGGCGTCCAGGCGCCTGGATGCCCCCAAACAAGAAAATTCAAAAAAATAAAAAATAAATTATAGGGGTGTCCAGGCCCCTGGACGCCCCCAAACAAGAAAATTCAAAAAAAAATTAAGAAATAAATTATAGGGGCGTCCACGCCCCTGGACGCCCCCAAAACTGAAAAATCAAAAAAAATAATAAAAATAAATAAAAATTGGAGGCGTCCAGGCCCCTGGACGCCCCCATTAAAAATAATTTAAGTACATAAAAAAGAAAGAAAATACAAAAATATATAAAATAAAAAAATCATAAAAATAATAACAAAGGAAACGGGGGTCCGAAACATCCAAATTCCAGATTTTATTCCATCAGAAAGCAGGACGAGTTACATCAGGGGCTTAGGCGCCTTAGGCCTTAACTTCCCCAGTTCAGTTACATAAGCCCTCCACAGCTCGCATTCTTCCCCCACATGCGCTAAGGCCTTTCCCGCAACACTTGTCTTCCAGGGTGCTTTGACGGCCTTCGCTTCCTTCGCATCCGCTTCAGTGCCCAACTCTCTCGTCTTCAAAGGAACGATGCCAGTCGGTAGTGGGAACGAATGACGTGGAATGCCGATCTGGAGGCAGCACCGATGCACGTTGTAAAGGACAAACTCGGTCGCACCAATCAGTTGGAGATCAACTTCACAAGAAGGCCTCATGAGGAGCTCAAGCAGGAGTAAACATGCTGGTGCACAAGAGAAGAAGCTTTGTGTCACGGTTCGAAAGTGAGACCGCCAGTCTTCACGTCTCTTTAGCCACAGAACACGGTTCGCCACGGTGCCACCGAAGCCTAACACGTCGGCTATGTGATAAAGGGGGCATTGTTGGAAAAGCTTCGAAGCGGTTGGCATTCCCTCATGGTGATCAAACTTGAAATGTAAATCCAGCTAGCAATTCAGGACAAGTGCACAACCAAAAGGAGGCTTACCCATGCTCGAGACAGTAAGGCCACTATACAGGTAGGCAAGGACAGCGGGTCCCACCCTCTTTCCACGCCAGATCCCGGAGATAGCACTCAGTTGGTCTTCCTCCACCATGTTGTCAGTATAAGGAAACAAGAGAGCACCCGCCAGACAAATGGTGAACCCTTTCATGATTCCCTCCAAATAGTCATCATCTAGTAACCCTCTTAGGGCCTCCATGACCCATTCTGTGAGCTTTTGCAAATCAATTCCCTTTTGAGTACGAACCTTTCGGGCTGCGTCGGGCGGCATGAAGCTTCCAAGGATGCTTTCAGAAGTCCCCCGTGTCAGCATCCGTATAGCCTTCACCTTCCTGTCACTCTTGAATTTCTTCAATCCGAGCAGAAGTTCCACCTCCTTGAGGAGGATGGTCGCCTCGAAGGTCGGGAAGATAAAAGTGTGGGTCTGGGGATGCCAGATCTCCACTAGTGCGCCCATAGCCGCCCAGTCCATACGAATCTTCTCGTAGTGTTTGGCGTGAATAAGGAGCCCCTGCAGATGCCACTTCGAGAGTATGGCCCTCATGCCGATGGATATGTTGGAAGTTAATTTTGAAAGCCATGGCAATTTGGAAAACTTCCTCGGGCCTGGGAAGAGTGGATATGGGTGGAAGAGAAAAGAAAGAAGAAGAAAGGAAGGAAGTAAGAAGAAGGTTCATGTGGAGAAATTTGAAATGAATCAGCTTACCATATGCGACATGATCGTCCCACTCAGATGACCCTCGAGGTCGGAGAGTCGCCTGATCTCGCTGCCAGGCCTACTCCTCTTCATAACGCGGGAAGACTCTCCTTCCATCCTGAAATCTCTAGATTCTCCTCTCCTTTTCCTCCTGAGCTTTCAAAACTCTCCTTGGTGCATTTGGAGGAACTAGCCTAAGGGAGATACTTATAGGAAGGGTAGGGCTCTACAGGACGGAACATATCACGTCAGTTGTCAGTTGTCAGGATTTTGTCTAGATCTCCTTTGTACTGTGGTGCGATTCTGCTATGATTCTGCTACTTTCTGATGTTACTAACCTATGCTGGTCTGTGCAGATTTTACTAACGGACGTCTTTGTCCTATCTCCTTTCCCACCTTTCGATGGTTGGTCCCACCATGTCATGCATCGTAGTATATGATACCTACGCTACTAGAACATGTCAAGGACCTCGCGGCCCGAACGAATCTGGGATTTGAGTTCCCCTTCAACAAAAACAGTGATGATCCCGGAAGAATTTGGGTTGTACGGATAGGCCATTAACTTATAATAGCATGGGGACGACGGTTCCATTCAGTGAGTTGGTGCACGGATAAACGGGCCCCAGCCTAGTGTCGGCGCACCGGAACGGTATCCTGACCCATTCTTAACAAGTTGACAATATTATCCTTGGCTATTTTCTATTTTAGTTTGTTTTAAATTTTTCTTTAAGCCCAGCATGCATTCATATAGGACTTTGATTTATTGCGGAAGATCATTCAAGTGATTCGATTGCGAAAGCCGCTGTGCTTCAATTCTTACAAATATGAGATATTCCACTCCAAATGAAATACTGAGTTTCCTTTAAACGGCCCTACGTTGCTCTTCCAAAGGAGACCCTTGTTTGAACAGACCCTCAGATATTCCTTTGCTTTTTACCTTGCTTGACCCACCTTGGCCGCAGCACTTCCACGTTGGCTCGTAACCGCTCCCCAAAGGTGAAACCTGCAGGTTTATGACCCAGGTACTTCCACACCGAGAAGTTGGTCTCTTTTTGTTTCGTGCCTGAGCGCACATCTCACCCTCCCTTATTTGATCTCCGTCCAAGTAAATCGTCAAAATTTGAAAGACCTCCTTCAAGGTCGCCTCATTGAAACTTCAGGAAAGATTCCAAACAGTAAAGTTAAAAGCGCGTCTCATCACACCTTGGCATCAACTTATCGGTCCGCTCCCACTTCATTTCACTCCACTTCGATACCATTCCACTACGTGTCACTCCCTTGCAAAGCAGACGCCAAGGCGGGGCAGCTGTAGACACGCCATTCCTGACATCTCCTGAGAAAATCTCATATTACTATACGACGCCCCGCATTGGCTTTCGCATTTTGAATCGCTCGAGTGTTTCCTATTCTTGAGTCTTCTTCCGCCTTTTCGGCATCCGGAAATCATCTCGTTGCGACATTCGGACGGCATCAACACCAATCGGACGCACCGGAAAATTCCGGAACCAGGAAGGGTGCCTGTCGGGGAGCTGTCGACGCCTTTTCAGCGGACCTGGGGGGGTCTTAATGGAGGCGTCCAGCCTCCTGGACGCCTCCATTACTTTAATTTATTTCTTAAGACCAAAAATACATAAAAAATGATATATTAATGGAGGCGTCCAGGCCCCCGGACGCCTCCATGAAAATAAATATAAAATATATAAAAATGCCAGCTTTGGCATAAAAACAAAACAAGAATAAATAAATATAATTTTCTTTTTGGAGGCGTCCAGGACCCTGGACGCCTCCATCAACTTGCCCATCGGGCCCCGTCCACCGATCGACGGTTTGTCGTGTGTGAAAAAATCCAATTATGGAAGCGTCCTGCCAGCTGGACGCGCCCATTTCTGAATCACGGGCGCCGTTCAAAATCACGCGTCGTGCTAAACTGCGTGCGACTTTTGGTGGGAATTCGGTGGGCCTTTATTAAGGCGTCCGGGACCCTAGACGCCTCCACGAAAATATTCGAAAAAAATGAATAAAAATAGAATAAACTATTATTTCGGCCCTGATGGAGGTGTCCAGGGTCCTGGACGCCTCCACCCTCCGGAGCCCTATAAATAGAGGCCCACCCCCTCAGTTCTGAAAGAGCTAAGAAGAGATCCGATAGGCTGCCGGAGCCCAGAGGCTACCGGAGTCATTTCTAACCCGTGGGGTCTTTTGTAGGTGGAGGTCCTGCCGGCTTCTCGGGTGCCTGCGCTCGCAGGAGGAAGGCTGTCCTCGTCCACTGTACTTCCACGTCGTCCCTACGCTACAGAAGCTCTGCCGGATCTCACTATCGGCCATCCAATAAGCCACTCTCTCCTTTTATTTCATAGTTATCTTGCATTCATCATATCGCATCCTCCATCCCCCTTATAAGGGAGTCTTTTTTCTATTCCTACGTCGGCATAATCTCCATTCATCATAATTATTTTTCTCCTACTCATATCCGAGAGGGGTTTAAAAGACAACACCAACCAGGTGTGTGTCTTGCCGTCATTTCGTTATTTTTATCGCAAGGATTTGAATACTACACCTTCATCTTTCTAATCCACTCGTTACTTGTTTGTCGTTGTTTTGCAAGGGTACCCAAGGAAAGCCCTCTCCGTCGGCCGGCCGAAGGGGGAGGAAGAAGCAACCCGCCATCTCCCGCTCTTGAGGTAGGCGCGATCACTTTCATTATTTTGGGGTCTTTTGGCCCCTGGCGATCACATCATGTTCTCGAGGCCGCGGCGAGTCACTTCCCCAATGACCGTTTAAATTCCCGTTCTTATATTCTCTTTATATTCTGTTATATTCTTATCTGCTCATATTCTCGAGGCCGCGGCGAGTCACTTCCCCAATGTCCGTTTAAATTTCCGTTCTTATATTCTCTTTATATTATGTTATATTCTTATCTGCTCATATTCTCGAGGCCGCGGCGAGTCACTTCCCCAATGGCCGTTTAAATTCCCGTTCTTATATTCTCTTTATATTTTGTTATATTCTTATCTATTTATATTCTCGAGGCCACGGCGAGTCACTTCCCCAGTGACCGTTTAAATTCTCGTTCTTTATATTCTCCTTATATTCTGTTATATTTTTATCTTCTCATATTCTCGAGGCCGCGGCGAGTCACTTCCCCAATGGCCATTTCAATTCTTGCTATTTAATTTCTGCACCATTCCTGTCCCCCCGAGGCCGCGGCGAGTCACTTCCCGCTATGGCCGTTTAACCCCCATATCTTGCTATATAACATTTGTCCCGCTCGCCCTGCCGGAGCAATCTCCCGTGGTGGCCCCTTCTCTTTTATCTTATTTCTGTGTTGCAGCAAACAAGAGGAGCCCGCGCGCTCCGCGTCTTCTTCGCTCCTCGAACCGCGTGACGTCGCTCACACCCGGCAGCGTACTACGGCCTCCCCGAGTTCCAGAGAGCTAGGATATATGCTATGGGGTTTGGGGCCTTCCTTAGCATTGAGCTAGTTAGGCCAGACCTACCTTTGATTTAGGTTTTGAGAGAGAGATGGGATAGGTCTAGCTAGGTATTTCTGATGCCATGGGGGCATATGGTTCCTAGTTTGGCGGATGTGGCTAGGATCACTGGGCTGAGGGTAGATGGGGAGGCGGTGAGCGGGATCACCCTACCTGATTATAGTGAGCTGACCCAGAGGCTATTAGAGCTAGAGACGGTGGAGACACCGAGTGAGTGTAGGACCATTTTCCGCACTTACCTTACCATAGCTATGGGATTGGGGGACTCTAGGCAGAGATCTAGGGAGTCCTTAGAGCAGTTTTCGCAGAGATTGATAGATGGGGCTAGGGCTGCCTACTGCCAGGATCCAGCTGACAGAGAGAGAGCAGACAGAGATTTGAGGAGGTTTCTATTTTTGATGCTCGAGAGATTGCTACTTGGCACGAAGGGCGACGTCATCAACTGCCGCTTCCTGGGGATACTCGAGCACTTAGAGGGTGTCATAAACTGACGTCATCAACTGCCGACCTGTCTACGGGGACAGGTCGAGAGACGACAGTTAGTGGCTTTTCACCTTTTCTTCAGGTATGCATTTTTTTGTTGTTTTTCTTCTTTTTCTTTTATTATATGCATATGCATGGTCAACTAATGCAATGTATGGATGCAGATTTGGAGCCATTTGTACATGCCCATGGGGCGTGTTGATCTACGACCCGGAGATGAGGGGTCCTTCCCTCTGGCGCGACGCTGGCTGCTAGTGGTGATCGGAGCCCCACTTGCATATGAGCTGCATGTATTGCGACGGGAGTTCCGAGACTTTCCCGCCTCACTGGTATGCATGATGCAATTTTTATTTTTTTGTTTTTATGTGAAATATGATGATGATATGATGATTGATATGTGTGCTTGTGAATGCTGGTGAGATGGAGACCCTATGAGGGGATGATCGATGAAGGCTAGCCCTGGGTCGTAGCGGGCCGACCTCGCTTTGGGCATGAGCTTTGGGTTCATTGCCTTAACGAGATTGAGCCGTTACGGCTTAGGCTGGTGATAAGGACCCTCGACCTACACTAGGAGTGGATCGAGGTAGGAGAGCCGCGGGGTATAGGCAAGAAGACGCGTGGTCGCACGAAGGCGATCGACTGGAGAGTGCGGTTCTCCGACCAGTATGCAGACTGGCAGCGTGGCGGGACCCGGGTCACTTCACAGGCGACCGACAGCTCCGAGTACCTCCGACGCTACTGGGAGGTTTATGCCGGCCGACCCCAGATGAGGGTCTTAGGGGTATGTATGAATGCACTCATTTCTAAATTAAATGCAAATGCTTTGTATATCTATCATGCGACTAATATGTGATGAATGCAGGATGCGCGGGACATAGTGGGGATGGATGCACAGGCCCACCTACACAGCCTAGAGGCACAGCTCGCCACCACACGGGTAGACCTTGAGACTTTGGTGAGTGTTTAATTTATTCCTATATACATATGAATTTTTTTATTGATGATTAGCTACTGATAATCTCAAAAAATGCAGTGTTCCCAGCAGGGAGCAGTAGGGAGAGAGACAGGAGAGGCCTCCAGCTCGAGAGGGCCTAGTGCAGAGGTGACTACCTTTAGCAGAGCAGCTAGCAGGGGCAGTGGCACGGGCCGAGGCGGCAGAGCGCAACCTTGCCTCACGGGTATGCCTTAAATCTTAAACTCAAAATTATTCATTTGTTTATATAATATATTCATGAAGAATGTTTTCTTTACAGACCGAGGAACTCCAGGCTGCTCTTACTTGCATCGAGGAGGGACAGCGGGTGATGGCCACGCAGGTGAGTTATTTATTTTCAATTGTATGTTGCTTATTCCATGAATTATTGAATTATTGCATTAAATGTAGAACTGATAATCTGTTTAAATGTTTGCAGACTTCACAGTTACAGGCGGCACATACCCGGGCTGCCCTGGCCGGGACAGAGTTGGCGATCCATGGGTAACGGGTCGTGGAGCTGGAGCGGGCCTTGAGGTGGCGAGAAGAGCTGCCTCAGGACGTGGCGGAGCTGCGAGTCACCCTCGAGATGGAGCGGAGAGAGCGTACTCGGGAGCGCGAGGAGCACCAGGCGGAGCGTGTCCGGGACCATGAGCAGTACCAGGCGGAGCGTGCCCGTGACCGTGAGGAGCGGTCAGCTTGCGATCAAGAGCTTACAGCCTTGAGGGCCCAGCTAGCCGTTGCACAGGAGCGGCTACGAGCGACCGAGGAGCGTCTTCAGCGAGGTCGGGAGCGGGCGCGAGCTGCAGGGTACAGCTTTACCAGCTCTACTTTTGTGGCGGGTTCCTCTCTCCGTCAGAGGAGTGAGGCAGAGGAGCCGGCTCGAGCTCCAGCTACTTCCCGGGGGCCCATGCCCCCTCCACCAGCGCCTCGTCGGGAGGACGAGAGTGAGACAGAGAGTAGGAGAGAGGACGGTGGAGGCGAGAGCTGAGAGTCTTACTTGTACTCCTCCACCCCCACACCTGTACTCAGACATTTATGATGTATATATATATGAAATTGAGATTTTTCTACCTGAGCACTTGTGTACTTGTACCTTCTTGTCTTTCTCGTCTTTTACTTTTGCCCTGTGCTTCCACACTTGAATAAACAGGTTAATTCATCTGTTCGACTTGGCCCCTTGCTCAATAAGCAAGGGATGTCTTCACTTTGACCTTGATAACAGGTCAAGGGGCCAAGCCTTTAATCAATGAAGGCAAAGAGTAGATAAAAAATGCGCCATGCAAGCAAGCAAATGCAGACTAAAAATAAAAGATGCTCATACAAGAATGTAATCAAGCATATGAGAAACAAAGGGCTTGAAATTCCACAGTCATTTTTTTGTTATTATTGGTATATATGCTTTTTTGTCGAGTTTTTTTGTTTTGAAAGTGACACTTACTTTTGAAAAGGACGCCTATTTGAACATTTTTATTTTGGAGGCGAGTATGGTATAGAGGTTTGAAACCTTAACCATCATAATCTAAAATTCATTAGATTTTCTCAAGAGACTTAACAAAAGAGTCAACGTGATTTATACTTATTCTCTCGCAGCCCATCCTTCTTAGTTGATCTTTGCCATTCTTCGAGTTCACAACCCACCATGAAGGGAGAAGGGAAGAATGATTAAGGAAGCTCACGAAAGGTTTTCAAGAACGGGGCACACTCCTCCCCTGCCCTAATACCTGTTGGGATTCGGTCTTCGGCTTAGGGAAATTATGTTGCTCTTTTTGCCCTTATTCATGCATGCTTACGACCAAGGTTTTCCTTGCGGCGACTTTGCCCTCTTGACATGCTTTCTTTTATCATAACTTCCTTTTCTTTTCTTATGAATAGATAAAGACCTAATTGTACTTGGGCTTTAAGCATTTTGTTCCCTTTTGGGCCCTGACTTCCACCTACTAGGGTGGCGGGCAGGCTTGGTTGGTAACCCCTAACTTGTGTTCCCTCTCGTGAGCCGAAAGGAAGAGAATAGGTAAGGCTTTTACACTCTTGATTGGGTCGGACTTTCCTTGAATTCCGGGCTGCTCGAGTTTAAGAATAAAGCATGTAGTGTGTGCGTAAATTGACCCAAGAGTTAAACCGTCGAGACTGAAGAATGAATTTAAAGATTTTGATTTTTCCGGTGTCGTGGCCCATGTACTATACTAGCCTCCAAGATTTTTCTTTCTCTCTTTTTTCTTTTCTTCTCTTTTTTTTCTTTTGTTTAAATTTTTTTTCTACTCTTCTCTTTTTTTTTAGTTTTTTTTAGGGGTAGTATTTCTTTAGATAGAGACCATTCCAAGGATGAGTTAGCTCTTCACCTTCAGCATTAATCAATTTATAAGCGTTGCCAGGATAAACATATTTTATAATAAAGGGGCCTTCCCAATTAGGTTGGAGTTTTGAACGTGGTCCACCTGGTTTTACAAAGATTCTTTTAATCACCAATTCACCAACTTTGAATTTCCTCTCAATCACTTTCTTTTGATAAAAACGTGAAAGCCGATTTTGATAAATACGCGCATGCTCGGCGGCAGCCAGACGCTTCTCATCTAGGAGTTCCAACTGGGCAAGGAGAGATTCACGCCGCTCATCAATTGAGAATTCCTTGTCCAATTGTACTCGCAGAGAAGGAACAAGAATTTCATAAGGAACTACCGCCTCCATTCCATAAGTTAGGGCGAAAGGGGTTTGCCCAGTAGGAGTACGAATGGAAGTGCGATAGGCCTAAAGAGCTTCAACCAAATTTTCTGGCCAATCCGCAAATTTGTTAGCCTTACACGTTTTATTGACAATCTTAATCGAAGTCTTATTAGTTGCCTCGGCTTGGCCATTGCCCTGTGGATAATAAGGAGATGAATGCTGCAATGCAATGTTATACCTGTTGTAGAGGTCCTGAAGTTCTTGAGAGATGAATTGGGGTCCATTGTCGGTGACGATGGTACTTGGGATGCCGAATCTTGCGATGATATTATTCATTATGAACTTGCAGATGGTTGATGCTTTGATCTCCACGTAAGCTTCTGCTTCCGCCCACTTGGTGAAGTATTCATTTGCCGTCAGTATGAATGACTTTGGTTTTGTGAGGAGGGTCGGATCACCCAGGGGTCCAATGATGTCGAAAGTCCACATGGCGAAAGGCCATGGGGAAGATACGGGATGGAGTGAAGAAGCAGGAGAATGAAGTTTGTCGGCGTGCAGTTGGCACTTAACACACCTTCGGACATAGATAGAACATTCCTCTTCTAGAGTGGGCCAATAAAAACCTAGCCTAAGGATCTTCTTAGCAAGCATCTGGCTATTGACATGACCACCACACACCCCCGAATGGGCCTCTTCCACAACTTTCCAGGATTCATCATCATCTAGGCATCTTAATAAAACTCCAGTGAGACCTCTTCTGTAAAGCACACCTCCAATTAGAGTGTATCACTGGGCAACCCTTCTAATGGCTTTCTTTTCTTCCACTGTAGCTTCTTCAGGATATGATTGATCCTGGCAATATTTAGCAATTTCATAATACCACGGCTTTTCTTCATCATCCAATTCTTCTTCCAAGTCCAATAGCATGACCTCCTTATTCTCAATAATTTTGCCTTGCTCAACCTTCCTAAGCACCTCTTCCTTAATCCTAAGAAAAGATGGGTCTTGAATAGCGGGAATGAGTCGCTTACAAACAGTGATGGAGTGGGAATCCCTTTCGGGAAGGAGAACCAAGGAAGATGCAAGAGAAGCAAGAGCATCAGCTAGAATGTTATGGTCACGAGGGACGTGAACGAAGATTAGTTTGGTGAAAAGCTTGGTGTAAGTAGAAGTCAATTCTTGGTAAGGCTTGAGTTTAGGATTAAGCGTACAGCACTTGGAGAGCACTTGGCGAAGAATAAGCTGACTATCACCTACAATTCACAATTGGGTAACACCGAGTTGATGAGCGGCCTCCAGTCCGGCCAAAAGAGCCTCGTACTCAGCTATATTGTTTGTAACTGGAAATGTAAGCTGAGAGACGAGCGGAATAGTGATACCCTCCGGTGATAGAAGAAAAATACCAATCCCTTTCCCTTTTGAATTCAAAGCTCCATCAAAATGTAACGTCCACATCGAATCGGATTGATTGACGGACATTAGTTCCTAATCTGGAAACTCTGAGCGAACAGGGTCAAATCTGGGGAGAGGGTGATGAGCAAGATGTTCTGCTATGGCATAGCCTTTAATCGCTTTTTCCTGAATGTAGATGATGTCAAACTGAGAGAGGAAGCTTTGCCATCGCGCCAATCGATCAGTGAGAACCTATTTTTCAAGAAGGAACTTGATTGGATTCATACGAGCAATGAGGTGAACCTCGTGAGCTAAGAAATAATGCTTGAGTTTCTGAACTACCCAGACTAAAGCTGCACAAGTCTTCTCCATGGCTGAGTACCTCTGCTCACATGGGTTAAAGAGTTTTGACAAGTAGTAGGCTGCCCTCTCTTTTCCTTCTTCGTCAACTTGGGCTTGGACAGCGCCTACAGAGTCACCCAGGAGAGAAATATAAAGAACAAGCGGTTTGCCCTGAACTGGCGGCCTTAGGACAGGAGGATTTGAGAGATAATCCTTCAATCCGTCAAAAGTTGCCTGACACTTGTCATCCCAAATAAACTTGACTCCCGGCTTGGTAAGCTCGTAGAATGGCTTACATCTTTATGATTGCTCGGAAACAAATCGGCGAATAAATTGCAACCTCCCGATCAATCCTCTTACCTCTTTCAAATTCCTGGGAGGAGGCATTTCTCTTATGGCCTTCGCCTTGTTGGGATCAATCTCAATACCCCTCTTACTAACAATGAATCCAAGCAATTTCCCTAATGAAACACCAAATACGCACTTCTTGGGATTCATTTTCAAATGGTACTCCCGTGCTCTTTGTAAGACTTTAGTTAGAACCCCAGGATGCTCAATCCTTGTCCTTGATTTTACTACCAGGTCATCCACATACACCTCAATATAAATGTGGATCATATCATGAAAAATAGCCATCATGGCCCTATGATAGGTGGCTCCAGCGTTCTTAAGTCCAAAAGACATGACCATATAACAATAAGTTCCCCATGGTGTAGTGAACGACGTTTTCTCTTGATCATCCTCAGCCAAGCGAATCTGATTATAACCTGAAAAGCCATCCATAAAGGAGAGAGTCTCAAATCCTGCCGTGTTGTCAATCAAAACATCAATATGAGGGAGGGGGAAGTCATCTTTGGGACACGCGCGATTGAGGTCCCGGAAGTCTATGCAAATCCTGACCTTTCCATTTTTCTTCATGACTGGGACGATGTTAGCCACCCAATTAGGATAGAGGACAACTCTAACAAATCTGGCCTTATGCAGCTTATCGACCTCTTCTTTCATTTTTAAAGCCATATTAGGGTGGAAATGTCTCAACCGTTGTTTGACCGGGACAGACCCTGGCTTAAGTGTAAGCCGATGTTCAACGAGCGCAGGATCTAGTCCGGGCATATCTTCGTAACTCCATGCAAATGTGTCCTTGTATTCTTGAAGAACCAAAATGAGTGCCTCCTCTTCGGATGGTGGCAAGTTCTTTGAAATGAGGACGATCCTAGGGTCTTCTTCCGTACCTAGATTTATTTCTTTGGTAGGTTCTTCTACTGAGGCTGATGGTTCATCAAATCTTCTCATGCCACTAGCAAAAGCATCAGCCTTGTCCTCATATTCTTCGTAACTTTCATCCCCCTCTTCAACAGGGTCTTCATCATTCATAATCTCATAGACACCAAAGCCCTCATTAGAAGCATAAATACCCTCATATTCTATCTCAGGCAGGATGATCGGATTTTCCACAAATTCTGGGATGGCTAGGCAAGCTTGACATCTTCTAGCTAACTCTAACAAGAATCTACGGGGGATCTGCTTACCCTTGGATCTCTTATGTGAAGCTACCCCATGAGTTTGAAAACTAGAGGAAAAAGAACAACTAGCTTGATCACTAGAAGATGGGGAAGAAAAAGTGGGTACAGAAAGGGATACAGACGAAGTCCCCTCATCGAAGGGGTAGGGGAGGTCCCTTAACAGATCCGGGAAGAGCGGCCCCGGGATCGGGACACACTCGGGAAGAAGATAGGAGGTCTCCTCAACGGAGATGGATTGGGAAATTTGAATTTTGGCATTTTTTTTTTCGTTTTCAAGGAGAAAGCAATAGGGGGTGGAAATAGGGGAGAGTGTTGAAATTGAAAGTTTGGTGAAGGATTGAATCAATGATGACCCACGCGGGGGCGTAATGGAGAGTTTGGAAAACCGCTCGAAGAGCAAGGGAGGAATTGGAAGAGAAACTTGTAGTGAATTTGGAGAGGAGTTTATTAAGACCGCAAGTGACCTAGGTATATCTGAAAAGAACACCTGATCAATCAAACGGACAACAGCCGTTGGGTGAATGGATTTGGTAAAGAAAAGGCCGGCCCACAGCCTGTCTGTATTGAAATCCTCTTCAAACGGCACATCGGGTTCTCCAGTATCTGAATAGTCACTCAGAAGCTGCCTCTTGTCTGTAATTATTGCTGGCTTTTCAATCAACTCATGAATCAAGGGCGGCCATTCTGGATCAGTCGGCATGAACAAGTAGCTCAGAGCAATAGAGATATCATTCATGTCAAACCACCTATACCAGTCACATTCAGGATCGTCCATTTTCCTTCGCTTATCATTCATAGCAATGACTCCAAAGCTTTATATGTGGCTAGTGGCGCTATATGGCGAGCAAACTGCCGTGCATGTACGTCTCGACAATCCAGCATAGAAGTGATTACTGTAGTATGCTCATCATCATTCTGAATACCTCCTATTACAAAATGTGTTTGAAGGGTCCATGTAAGAGGTTGCTGGTCGGTCTTGAGAGTGGAAGTCATAACGGCCCACGGTTCTTTTTCCTCTTTACCTGGTGCTTTATATCCGAGGCCACCTCGGAGAATCATCTTTTGAGGCTTGACAGGCTTAACTCTCCCTTGGAGATTGGCACCTAAGCCTTTACCAGTTCGGTACCCCATTTTCATTAAGATGTTCCATCCGGGCGTATTCATCAAACCTTTCTTTTTCTTGCCCTTGGATAGCTGTGTGGTGGAAGGGGTTGAAGGAGATGATGACCTCATCGGGTCTTGCCGCAGATCGGCAACATCCAATACTGAGAGCAAAGGCATATTGGAAGGCCACATGGAGGGCACTGATGTTACATAATGTATGTCTTCGGTCGGCAAAATGGGCATACTGGTCACTTTAAAGATACATCCTTTATGTGGAAATTTGATGCATTGATGATTCATGGAAGGCACGGCATCCAGTTCCTGAATGTAAGGGCGGCCCAAAATACCATTAAATGTCAGGTCCATATCCAAAATATGGAAATCTGCCGTGACTGAGACTGGACCCAAGCTGACTTTTAGAGTAATCATTCCCAATGGAGACTTTCTTGTGTTATCATAAGCTGTGACTGTTATAGTGGACGGTCAAATCTGACTCTCCGGAATGCCGCACATCTTTAAAGTGCTTGGTGGCAAAACATTAATGGATGCCCCAATATCAACCAAACATTGCTTCATGGCTATTTTGTTGATATCAATGGTGATGCACAGTGCATATTTCCTGGCCGGCTGCGGAGCCAACTCATGTTCATAAAAAGTAATAGCCGGATGATTGCTAACTGGGTTTAAGACAGTGGTGACCTGTTCGGCCGGGATACCTTCATTCACCATTACTTTTTGCAGGTATTGTTTCGAAGCTTGCTAATGTGTGGCATATCTTTTAATCAGTTCCAGAATAGAAATACGAGTCGGTGTTCTGTCCAGATGCTTCAATAAATCATACTCCGTGCCCTGTGTAGATTCTTGTTCTTGCTCTCCTTGTTCCTATGGTGGCTCCTGCTCCCGCTGGGGAAACACTCGTTGAAACATTCATCCGCTATGGAGCACCATCGTTCTTTGTGCCTCTGTCGGGATTGGCGTGGTTAAAGGGGTGGAGGAAGTAGAGGGAGTGGTGTTGGGTGTAGGCACAGGGTTGGTGGGAGGAAGGGTTCTTATAAGGGGCCTCGCCGGTCGTGGATTATTGGAATGAGGTGATGGTGGTTGTGTAACAAGAAGGGGCCTTGGAATCATGGTGGCAGTAGATGGAGGTGGAACGGAAGGGGTGACGGCTGCCGGTGAGGTACGAATAAGAGGAGGTTTGTTTGGTGGAGGGTTTTGGGGTGATGGAGAAATTGTGGGTTGGCGCAACAGAAGGGGACGTGAAGGGACGATATTGACATTGGATGGCCCAGGAGTGAGGGAGCGTATAAGGGACGTTGTGGTTGGGAAGGAGGGATAGGCTGGTGCCTTCTTATCAATGAGTGTGGTGGATTAGAATTCTGATTAATAGCCCCGATAGAGGCATTTTCATTGTGCCAAATTTATCCTCTCTCCACTTCATGGATCGAGGTGACAATATTCACTTGCTGATTTGGGACCGGATGTTCCGGTAGTGGATTATTAACAATCCCCATATTGGGTTGGGGAGCAGGAACCTGTTGTTGATGTGGAGCTTGTGGTTGTCCTTGTTGTTGATGCTGTTGAGCTGCTGGCTGTCGAGGAGGCCTTCGGATTTTTAAAGAAGCAATGACTTTCCTCGTCTCGTCCCAATCAATATCACCTTGATCATTCATGTCATGTATATAATCTTTGAAGTGAAAGTAATGATCGATATTGTGCCCCGGTTGTCGGTGAAAGACGCAATACCGGGGAGTATCCACATGTTGGGGCCATATTGCTTTTTCTTTTGGCAATGTGAGCAGATTAGCGGCCATGAGGGCATTAAAGATATCCAATAAGCTTTCGGGAAGAGGGGAGTACTGTGCCCTTCGGGGACCCAAAGGCCTTCTTTGTTGAAATTGTTGTGGTGCATAATTGGCCGGTGGGGGCACTTGGTGATATTGTGGGGTTTGATTTGGTGGAGCAATGTGGGGTTGTTGTTGAGGAGGTGGAGGAGGCTGTAAGGTCTGAGGAGGGTTGTTATTTGGTTGGTGGACTTGATTATGGAAGGAGGGCTGTTGTGGTGACGGCCCTGTGTTTGAAGGGTGGCGGAAGGGTGTGGAATTGCCAAACGCGCTCACCTGCTCGTTGGTAACGGTGCCTTCAGTGGTTGCCCCAGTATTGCCAATATTAACATTCCTCTTTATCACCTTTGGCCTTGGCTCGAACATGCCCATGATTGGCGAATCCTTCATTTGCGTCTGAATATATCTAGCTCTTTCATAGAGCTCTTCCATAGTGCTTAGTTTATTCATGGCCAGGATATGACGGAATTGTGGAGTAGAATTTGAAATAATCATTTTGACTTGCTCCGTCTATAACAATGTGTCTTTCAATTTCTCGGCCATGGCCCTCCACTGTTGCTTCCCTATGGTTTTGATGATGTCTCACACTATAAATCAATCTTCTATATCTATATTTATGCTGGTTCATCACCTAAGTGAGCACAGTTCATATGCTGTTTCATTATCTCATCTATCTACACTGTTTGGTTATTATGGACAGTAGTGGGTCGACTCATCAGCAAGGGTGGGTCGACACATCAGAACATTGATAGTCTGCGTACCAAAGTCTATACACCAGCTTGATCTATTTAGTCTGTACATTAGCATAACTTCTTCAAGTCTGTACATCAGGCACCTTCTAACTGAAGTCTATACACTGGTCCTAATATTCTAAGTCTGTACACTGCCCGACCAGTTAAGTCTGCACATTGCCAAAGTCAGTACAGCTCAACTCTATACATCCTTCCAAGCTTCAACTCTATACACTAGAGTGTCAAGCTTCATGTCTATACACTGGCTGCTGCATTCTCATGAAGTCTACACATCCGATAGTGTAAGTCTATACATCGCCCAGTGTCTTGCGTGCATAGTCTGTACAACGCCTGCTTCACTCACTCAAAGTCTACACATTGCATGTCAGCAGGCTCGCACACACTAAAGTTCATACATTGCACAAAGTCTGAACATCGCCTCATGCATTATCCTCAGCAAAGTCTGAACATTGTTTCAGAGATAGCTTCAGCCAAGTCTACACATCGACTGGCAGTCTTCATGCTAAGTATATACATTCCTTGAGTCCAAGTCTGTACAGCGTCCGCTGTCTAGAATTCTTGAAGTCTGTACATCGGACTACTTCTTTTTAAGTCTATACATTGGCTCGTTCACTTTTACAAAGTCTGTACATTAGACTGTGGCAAAGTCTATACATTCAGTTCCTTGGGCGAAGTCTATACATCCCTAAGTCTGCACATTGTCTTCAGCTCAAGCGTTCAAAGCCAAGTCAATACATTGAACTGTTTCTCCAAGTCTATACACTGGACTTCATTTCTTCAAGTCTATACACTGGACTGTGTTTCACCAAGTCTGTACATTCCATATCTTTTCCTACGCTTGGCCAAGTCCATACACTCATACATTTCCCTACGCTTTCCTGGCCAAGAATATACATCGATAAGCCTGTACATTGCATTCTGCTCAAACGTTCAAAGCCTCAAAGTCTGTACAGCATGAAGTCTATACATTAGCTCAAGGGCTTTCAAGTCTGTACACTGGCTTCACATTTTCAAAGTATGTACAGAGGCTTTGAATTAACAAGTCTGTACATCGGCTTCATTCGCTCAAGTCTATACATCCACAGTGGTTCATCAAGTCTATACATCCACAGTGGTTCATTAAGTCTATACATCCTCAGTGGTACTTCCATGTCTGTACAACGTTGTAGCCTTCACAAGTCTGTACACTGCTTGAGCCTCACCAAGTCTGTACATCGCTTCAAGCGATTCAAGTCTATACAGATTGCCTTCACATTCAGAGTCTGTACATCGGTCCTATAGCCGATCGTCTCATTCAGAACTTTGTAAGTCTGTACAGCCGAGTGTCTCATGCATCGTCTCACTCTGGCAAAGTATATACACTGGCTCAAGCTTGTCGAAGTCTATACATCACCGTTGGGCATCAAGTCTACACACTGCTCACAGTCTTATTAAGAGTCTCACACTGGTTCCAAGTCTGTACACTGGTTAGGCTTCATGAAGTCTATACAGTGGCTGAAGCTTTGTTAAGTTTACACATTGGTAAGGCTCGTTTGCATTGTTCATCACATGTCTATACACTGAGTTCACTGAAAGACCTCCAAGTATATACATTCTCACATGACACACACACTTGGTTAACTATTGTTTCAAGTCTATACACTCTCTCACGTTGTACACACTTACTCAGTTGATGTTTCTGAAGTATATACATTCTTGTTAATAGCCTGAACTGACTAAGTATATACATTTCTTCTGTCTCTGTCTGCAGGTGATTCAGGCTGATGATTGGGCACGTGAACCGAGGTTGGCACCTGGCACGTGATCCAAGAAACCAGGAACATGACACGTGGATGGCAACCTAGTCAGGATGCTGTCATGTGGTCAAAATTCAAATGATCTGGCAAAAAGTTCATGGGCAGGAACCTGGCAGCCACACGCCCAATATCTGCTATAAATATAGAGCTTCGTCCTTCAGTAGAAGCTTGATCGTAATAAGAAAAAGGCAGAAAGCATTTTTGTGTGAGGCTGCACGATCCAGAAAGGAGAAAGGGCAGAGTGTCCTATATTGTCCAGATCTGAGAGGAGTTTGTTCGAGAGAGAGAGCAGTGTCTATGGTTTGATGAATTGCTTCCTTTGAAGCTACATTTGTTTTGGTTTTCAGAACTGACTGCTTCTTCGTTGTCTTTGTTTCTATTCCGTTTCCTTTTATTTTGTTCATTCTTCTGATTCGAATTGGTTTCCCTCCGGTGTGTGGAGGAAGGGAGAGGTATCTCCGGTTCTGTTCTAGTTGGTAGCTAGAACAGGTTTCAAGTTCTGTGGGTAGCAGATCTTGGTTGAGGGATTTGTCTCCCTTGGTTGTTCAAGCTGTGTGGCAGCATGTTGTTCGCAGACTGAGTCTGCAGTGTTCTAGCATCGTCTAGTGGAATCCACATTCTAGTTGGAGTGAGGGGTGGATGTAGATTGCGGACTACAATTGAACCACCTAAAAACCGAGTGCCTCGTCTGTGGTTTGCTGTTATTATCTGCACTCTCCATCTGCTTGTCTCTTTGCTTCCATGTGATCAGTTCTTCATTCTCATTCACGTATACTGTCTTGTTTAGTGACTGCATTTGCATTTCTCTGTGTGCGGGTTCAGGAGGGGCGTAAGCAATAGAATTAATTTTCCGCCTAAGTTTTTACAAATTGGGAGTGATCTATTCATCACCCCCCCTTCTATATCACTCTTGCTGCGCTAACATTTGGTATCAGAGCAGGTTTACGCCATGTGGACGAACGGTCAAGGAAATGCTGGTGGTCCTAGAACCTTCATGGCCGAAGGTCAATCCATTAGTCGCCCTCCGTATTTTGATGGTAGTAACTATCTGTTTTGGAAGAACAGGATGGAAGTGTTCATCAGGGCTCAGAGCCATAAACTATGGAGAGTAATTACTGTTGGACCATATGATCTGCCACCAAACGAGGACGCTTGGACGGATGACCATGTCAAGCTCTCTTCACTCAACTGGACGGCGCTGAACATCATCCAGTGTGCTGTTCATCCAGAGGAATATGCCCGTATATCTGCATGCAGGACTGCCAAGTGAATGTGGGATGAGCTGCAATTGATCTATGAAGGTACAGCTCAAGTGAAAGCCTCGAAGGTAAACCTCTACACTTCTAAGTATGAAATGTTTAAGATGAATGCAGATGAGAATATAACTGAAATGTATGCCAGGTTGTCCTTGATCACAAACACACTTAAAGGGCTAGGGAAGGATCTTGTTGAGGCAGATATAGTCAGGAAAATCCTTAGATCTTTATCCCCGGCATGGCACACTAAGGCCATTGTGATTGAGGAGTCAAAAGATCTGACTACCTTGACTGTGAATGAGCTCAAAGGATCTCTTATGACCTATGAGATGAATTTCAAAGGAGGTGGAGAAGGAAGTGAGAGGAAGGGTAAGAATGTGGCTCTAAGGGCATCCCGCAACAAGGGTAGCAATAGCGGGAGCAGCAGCAGTAGCCACGAGTCTGAGTCCGAGCTTGAAGGTTTTTCAAATCTCGACCAGGAGGAGCAGGCAATGCTCACTAGACAGTTCAGAAAATTTTTGAAGAAAAAGGGAAAGACCTTTAGGAAGAAGAAGCCACACTCTTTCAACAAGAGTGCTGAATTTACTAGTTACAGGGATATAAATCCTAAAAGACTGACTTGTTTTAATTGTAACAAACATGGACATATGAAAGGCGAATGCCCAGACCTCCAGAAGAAGGGTCCCTATCTTCAGAAGAAAAACATAAAGGTGCAGAAGAAGAAGAAGCCACAGGCGATGGTGTGCACATGGAGCGAGGAAGAAGAAGACCCCGAAGACGCTTCCTCAGAAGAATATGAAGATGGAATTTGCCTTATGGCAAACAATGAAGAGGAGGTAATAAATGTTTTTGAAAATTTCTCAATTGATGACTGGGAGGATGCTTATGGTGACTTGCTAGATAAATTTAATTCTCTTAGCAAAGAGCACAGAGTTCTGAAAAGAAAATTTAACATAATGTTGAAGAACAAACTCTGGTCTGTGAGGAAAATGAGAAGCTAAAAGAACAACTAGGAGAAATGACCTCACTAAGGAAAGAAAATGATAAGCTCAAGGGAGAAATTCAAGAAAGTCAAAAACAGCTCAATGAATTCAAAACTAAAATTGAAGAAAGCATGAATGAAATTAGAGTGAACTCAGAGAAATATGAAGCTGTGAAGAAAGTAAATGCAGAACTCCTAAAAAATTCTGAGTCCCTTCAAAAGGAGCTGGAAGACAAATAGAAAGTCTTAGAAAAGTTTGTCCAAGGAAAGACTAGTTTAGATGCTATACTAGGGACTAGGGTCAATTTCAATAAGGAGGGTCTAGGCTATGACCCAACCAACAAGAGACCCTTGCAGTTCAAGACCATCACCTTCTGCCCAGAGAAGGGAAAAGAGAAGCTGGACACACCATCCAACTCAAACAGCTCTAAGGGAATTCAAAGTCCTAAGGAAAACACAAAAACCAGTACTGGACAATCATTTAAGATGGGAATGAATTTTATGAAGAATAACACTAAGCCCACTCACCAGAACACAAATGGTAGATGGACCAAGAAAGTGAATCAGAATAAAAGCTGGAATTACAACAATCAGATGGGTCCAAACAGGACCTACTGGAGAAATAACTTTCATGGTCAAAAATATGTTAATCAACAAGCTTACAGGAAATTTCCTAGGAATAGGAAGACTAATGAATGGAATAGAACTCAATTCTCTAGTCCAGCTGGATTCAACTTTAATAAATCAGAAAGGAAGGTGCCAGAGAAAACCATGCTGAAGCAAATCTGGATACCTAAACACTTGATCAGAGATTTGAACAATGTCCTTGGACCCAACTCTTCTTGGGTTCCAAATCACTCTGCTTGATGTATTTGTGTAGGTCGGCATGACAGCTGAAGACAACAAGTGGTACCTCGACAGTGGCTGCTCTAGGCATATGACAGGAGACCGATCCAAGTTTAGCAAGATAGAGATGAAACCAGGGGGTCTGGTCAAGTTTGGAGGAAAGAACAAAGGTAAAATAATTGGAGTTGGTACAGTAGGTAAGTCTTCCACAAACTCCATTGAAAAAGTTTTACTTGTGGAAGGGCTTCAACACAACCTGATTAGCATTAGTCAGTTATGTGACAGGGGTCACAGGGTTGTATTTGATGATAGTTCATGCAAAATCCTTGAAACAAATTCTGATGTGGTTAAATTTGTAGCCAACAGGATTAATAATGTCTACATTGTAGACTTAGATGAGGAATCTGAATCTACTATTTGCTTATCTGCCAACTCTAAAAATGATGCTTTTGAATGGCATAGACGTCTAGGTCATGCTAGCTTTACAACTTTAAATGAATTGGTCAAGCATGATTTAGTTAGAGGCATGCCAAGAATTAAATTGAACTCGATATCAAAAGCATGTGATGCCTGTACTCTAGGCAAATAGACCAGAAATTCCTTTAAATTAAGATCTGAGCCATTGTCTTCTAGACCAATGGAACTTCTTCATATGGACCTTTTCGGTCCCACTAGAACTCAGAGTCTTAATGGAAACAGGTTTGGCTATGTCATCATAGATGACTTCTCTAGATATTCATGGATATTTTTCTTAGCAAATAAGAGTGATGCATTTCAAAAGTTTAATCTGTTTTTCAATAAGGTCAAACAAGAAGGGAAATACAAGGTCTGTTCTATTCAATCTGACCATGGAGGTGAGTTTGAAAACTCCATGTTTACTGATCTTTGTGAAAAAGAGGGATTAACTCACAGGTTTTCTTCTCCCAGGACACCTGAACAGAATGGGATTGTGGAGAGAAGAAATAGAACTGTGGTGGAGATGGCTCGAACCATGTTGATTGAAAGTAAATTACCTAGAAGGTTTTGGGCAGAAGTGGCCAATACAGCAACTTACATAATCAACAGGGCCATGGTAAGACCCATTCACAAGAAAACACCCTATGAGCTTCTAAAAGGTAAGAAACCAAACTTGTTTCATTTCAGAATTTTTGGAGCAAAATGTTTTATTCATAACAATGATAAGAAAGATTTAGACAAGTTTGAAGCCAAAAGCTCACCTGGAATATTCTTGGGTTACTCTGAAGTGTCAAGAGCATATAGGGTATTTAACATATTAGATTAGAAAGTGGAAGAGTCTCCACACATCCTTTTTAGTGAAAAGAAAGATGTTTCTAATGTTGAAAATCTTGACAGGGATTCCAACCATGGTGGGGATTTTCTAGAAGACCAACAGGTAGAAGAGAAGACTCAGCGGAGTGGAGAAACAAATTCCCCCAATCAGGAAGGGCCAAGAGAAATAGGTGAGTCTTCAACAAATATTAGATTTGTTAAAGACCATCCATTAGATAATGTCTTAGGCCATCCTGAAGATCCTCTTCGGACTAGGTCTCATTTTAGAAATGTGAATAATGATGACTTAATTGCCTTAGTCTCACAAATTGAACCCAAAATAGTAGAAGAGGCCTTGGCTGATCAAGCTTGGGTCAATGGTATGTGTGAGGAATTAGGTCAATTTGAAAGGAATAATGTCTGGGAGCTTGTCCCAAGACCTGATGGTATTAATATCATAGGAACCAAGTGGGTGTTCAAAAATAAGATGAATGAAGATGGAATCATCTCGAGGAATAAGGCCAGATTAGTAGCCAAAGGCTACTGTCAGGAATTCGGTGTAGACTTTGATGAATCCTATGCACCTGTTGCTAGGAAGGAAGCTATAAGATTGTTGCTTGCCTTTGCTTGCTCAAAGAATATAAAACTCCAACAAATGAATGTTAAAAGTGCCTTTTTAAATGGAGTCATTAAAGCAGAAGTTTTTGTTGAACAACCTTCTGGATTTCAATACTCTCCTCAACCTAACCAAGTTTTCAGGTTAAACAAAGCCTTGTATGGTCTAAAGCAGGCTCCAAGAGCATGGTATGAAAGATTGTCTGAATTTCTGATCAGCAAGGGCTACAAAAGAGGTAAAGTTGATCAAACTTTATTCACCAAGAGCATAAACAGAGATCTCATCATAGTTCAGGTATATGTAGATGACATTGTATTTGGATCAACTTAGCATGAACTATGTGATGAATTTTCTACCATGATGTCCGCTGAATTCGAAATGAGCTTGGTTGGTGAACTAAAATACTTTCTTGGATTGCAGGTACAGCAGCTAGAGGATGGGTGCTTCATCAACCAAAACAAATACACAATGGAACTGTTCAAGAGGTTTGGTATGGAAAACTTAAAGCACATTACAACACCCATGGGCACCAATACCTCATTGGATGCAGATGAGACAGGTAAAGAAGTAAATGCCAAACTTTATCGAGGTATGATTGGATCACTTCTTTACTTGACAGCCTCTAGACCAGATATACAATTCAGTGTAGGAATGTGTACAAGGTATCAATCTAGACCTACTGAATTACACTTAGCTGCAGTTAAAAGAATCTTCAGATATTTGTCAGCTACTCAGTCTCTTGGTTTATGGTTTCCTGCATCTCACACACTTAACTTAGTAGCATACACAGATGCTGATTATGCAGGCTGTAAATTAGACAGGAAAAGCACTAGTGGCCATTGTGAATTTTTGGGTGGGTGTTTAGTGTCTTGGGGCTCCAAGAAACAACATTCTGTGGCCCTCTCCATTGTAGAAGCTGAATATGTGGCTGCAGGGAGTTGTGGAACACAAGTAATATGGATTAAACACCAGCTTCAGGACTACCAAGTAGACCTGGGGTACACACCAATTTACTGTGATAATACTAGTGCCATCAATATTGCTAAAAATCCTGTTTTGCATTCACGAACCAAACACATAGAGATAAGACATCATTTTATAAGAGATGAGGTGTCTAAGAATAATTTTGAACTGATTCATGTAGGCATAGATAATCAGATTGCTGACATATTTACAAAACCTCTGGATAATGAAAAATTCACCACATTGAGAAGGGAATTAGGCTTATACAAATTGTCTTAATTATGAAGCCTGTTCTTGTTGTGAGGGGGAGTTGTGTTTGTCTGATGTTTAGCCTTCTTTCACGCTGGTTTAAGGGGGAGTTCAGAATGCTTACTGGTTAGCTTACAGGAATGCTTTGAGTAAGGGGAACCTTTGAGATTATGCTGGATTGTTTTATTGAGGAATGCTATGTCTGAGGGGGAGCTGAATTGTAATGAGAGAAGAGAAGTTATTTGACAGATTCAAAAGGGCTGTCCAGATGTGTAACTTTGCTGGTCTTGCATGACTGATCTAGTGTGGTTCTCTCAGACAGTAGAGTGTCACTTATCTCTTAAGTCTATAAGTCAGTGACTCTAATCTCCAGTTAGAATCTTTCCTTTGGTACTCCTTAAAAGACCTGAAGTAATTGAATAAAGTATATCTTCCTACATTGTCATTGATTTTGGCTCAGGCCAAAACCTGTATGTCTTGATATCTGACCCAATCAACTTGAAATCTAGACTTCAAGACTCAATTCCAGAAATAGTCATTTTTGGTATTATTTTCCATCATTCTATCTCTTTAACTCAAGGGCTTAACATGTTCTATTTTGATCATTGAGAAACTGGGAGCTTCATCAATGAAATGAATATTTCTCCCAAGTCATGAGGTGTCAAATGCTTAAATTGAATGAAACGACATGACAGAGCAATGGTGGCTTGCTGGTGAGTAACTGGGGACTCTGGCCTCTAATCAAGGTGTTTCCTCATGTCAAAAACCAAAGTTACTAACTCTGTTCCTTAATAAAAAAAAAGAGGAAGTAATGAGGTACTCACTCTGAGTAACTGGGGATTCAGGCCTCTAATCAAGGTGTCTCCCTAATGTCAAAGGTTTGAACTACCAACTTACTCATTGATCTTCTTGAAAATCATCTCAAAAAAAAAGTAAAAAAAAATCTTTGTTGTTATGCAACTAATGGATTGCTTGTCCTCAATACCTTGAGAACACCTCTCTGATTTCGTATCTTGCTATCTTGTGGGATAGTTGAATGATCAGCTATATCTGGCCATACTTGTGCAGTCCTGCTCTAAATCATCCACTATGTATGCTGATAAACTTGTCTATCATTCTACTTCTCTATTGTGTACTGGAGTTTAAAGAATCTTCTCTTGAGATTAGAAACTCACTTATTCACTTAAGACCTCCTCTTGACTGTTTGCACTAAGAAATTACTGCCCTTACTCTTCATGTTTCCAGCACTGTCATACATCCTGTATCTCTTTTTGCTGATGTCAAAGGGGGAGAGTAGTTCTGTAATATCAGTGAGTCCTGGATTTGTCTTGAGCTTTGGGGAGTCATGTTGCTTCGGGGAAGATATGTTTATGAGTTGTGGGGGAGATGAGAGTATGTGGTAGGGTATGTTTAATTCATTTGCATGAGCATGCCTTGAATTTAATCTGTTTGTTGCAGCTGATATTAATTTCTAGTTGAACTTTGATATTGCTTGATTCATAGTGTTGCCATCATCAAAAAGGGGGAGATTGTTGCTTCCCTATGGTTTTGATGATGTCTCACACTCTAAATCAATCTTCTATCTCTAGATTTATGCTGGTTCATCACCTAAGTGAGCACAGTTCATATGATGTTTCATTATCTCATCTATCTACACTGTTTGGTTAATATGGATAGTAGTGGGTCGACTCATCAGCAAGGGTGGGTCGACACATCAGAACATTGATAGTCTGGGTACCAAAGTCTATACACCAGCTTGATCTATTTAGTCTGTACATTGGCATAACTTCTTCAAGTCTGTACATCGGGCACCTTCTAACTGAAGTCTATACACTGGTCCTAATATTCTAAGTCTGTACACTGCCCGACCAGTTAAGTCTACACATTGCCAAAGTCAGTACAGCTCAACTCTATACATCCTTCCAAGCTTCAACTCTATACACTGGAGTGTCAAGCTTCGTGTCTATACACTGGCTGCTGCATTCTCATGAAGTCTACACATCCGATAGTGTAAGTCTATACATTGCCCAGTGTCTTGCGTGCATAGTTTGTACAACGCCTGCTTCACTCACTCAAAGTCTACACATTGCATGTCAGCAGGCTCGCACACACTAAAGTTCATACATTGCACAAAGTCTGAACATCGCCTCATGCATTATTTCAGAGATAGCTTCAGCCAAGTCTACACATCGACTGGCAGTCTTCATGCTAAGTTATACATTCCTTGAGTCCAAGTCTGTACAGCGTCCGCTATCTAGAATTCTTGAAGTCTGTACATCGGACTGCTTCTTTTGATGTCTATACATTGGCTCGTTCACTTTTGCAAAGTCTGTACATTAGACTGTGGCAAAGTCTATACATTCAGTTCCTTGGGAGAAGTCTATACATCCCTAAGTCTGCACATTGTCTTCAGCTCAAGCGTTCAAAGCCAAGTCTATACAACGCCAAGTCAATACATTGAACTGTTTCTCCAAGTCTATACACTGGACTTCATTTCTTCAAGTCTATACACTGGACTCTGTTTCACCAAGTCTGTACATTCCATATCTTTTCCTACGCTTCGCCAAGTCCATACACACATACATTTCCCTACACTTTCCTGGCCAAGTATATACATCGATAAGCCTGTACATTGCATTCTGCTCAAACGTTCAAAGCCTCAAAGTCTGTACAGCGTGAAGTCTATACATTAGCTCAAGGGCTTTCAAGTCTGTACATTGGCTTCACGTTTTCAAAGTCTGTACAGAGGCTTCGAATTAACAAGTCTGTACATCGGCTTCATTCGCTCAAGTCTATACATCCACAGTGGTTCATCAAGTCTATACATCCACAGTGGTTCCTTAAGTCTATACATCCTCAGTGGTACTTCCATGTCTGTACAACGCTGAAGCCTTCACAAGTCTGTACACTGCTTGAGCCTCACCAAGTCTGTACATCGCTTCAAGTGATTCAAGTCTATACAGACTGCCTTCACATTCAGAGTTTGTACATCGGTCCTACAGCCGATCGTCTCATTCAGAACTTTGCAAGTCTGTACAGCCGAGTGTCTCATGCATCGTCTCACTCTGGCAAAGTATATACACTGGCTCAAGCTTGTCGAAGTCTATACATCACCGTTGGGCATCAAGTCTACACACTGCTCACAGTCTTATTAAGAGCCTCACACTGGTTCCAAGTCTGTACACTGGTTAGGCTTCGTGAAGTCTATACAGTGGCTGAAGCTTTGTTAAGTTTACACATTGGTAAGGCTCGTTTGCATTGTTCATCACATGTCTATACACTGAGTTCGCTGAAAGACCTCCAAGTACAAACATTCTCACATGACACACACACTTGGTTAACTATTGTTTCAACTCTATACACTCTCTCACGTTCTACACACTTACTCAGTTGATGTTTCTGAAGTATATACATTCTTGTTAATAGCCTGAACTGACTAAGTATATACATTTCTTTTGTCTCTGTCTGCAGGCGATTCAGGCTGATGATTGGGCACGTGAATCAAGGTTGGCACCTGGCACGTGATCCAAGAAACCAGGAACATGACACGTGGATGGCAACCTAGTTAGGATGCTGCCATGTGGTCGAAATTCAAATGATCTGGCAAAAAGTTCATGGGCGGGAACTTGGCAGCCACACGCCCAATATCTGCTATAAATATAGAGCTTCGTCCTTTAGTAGAAGCTTGATCGTAAAAAGAAAAAGGCAGAAAGCATTTTTGTGTGAGGCTGAACGATCCAGAAAGGAGAAAGAGCAGAGAGTCCTATATTGTCCAGATCTGAGAGGAGTTTGTTCGAGAGAGAGAGCAGTGTCTATTGTTTGATGAATTGCTTCCTTTGAAGCTACATTTGTTTTGGGTTTCAGAACTGACTGCTTCTTCATTGTCTTTGTTTCTATTTCGTTTCCTTTTATTTTGTTCATTCTTCTGATTCGAATTGGTCTCCCTCCGGTGTGTGGAGGAAGGGAGAGGTATCTCCGGTTCTGTTCTAGTTGGTAGCTATAACATGTTTCAAGTTCTGTGGGTAGCAGAGCTTGGTTGAGGGATTTGTCTCCCTTGGTTGTTCAAGCTGTGTGGCAGCATGTTGTTCGCAAACTGAGTCTGCAGTGTTCTAGCATCGTCTAGTGGAATCCTCATTCTAGTTGGAGTGAGGGGTGGATGTAGATTGCGGACTACAATTGAACCACCTAAAAACTGAGTGCCTCGTCTGTGGTTTGTTGTTATTATCTACACTCTCCATCTGCTTGTCTCTTTGCTTCCATGTGATCAGTTCTTCATTCTCATTCACGTATACTGTCTTGTTTAGTGACTACATTTGCATTTCTCTGTGTGTGGGTTCAGGAGGGGCGTAAGCAATAGAATTATATTTCTGCCTAAGTTTTTACAAATTGGGAGTGATCTATTCATCCCCCCCTTCTATATCACTCTTGCTGCGCTAACATCCACCTATCAGCAAATAAAACGAAGTCCTCCTCGAGCTTCATTTTTTCAACAACCAGGTCTGTAACGGACAAGGAGGGACCCACACGGTCCTTGTACTTCTGTATGAATTTTCGTTGAACTATATCAAAATCACCGGCATCGGCCGGCTCCAGGGAATAAAACCATTCAAGTGCGGGGCCATCCAAAGACCGCCGGAAGAGATAAGCCAATGAATTTTTATTATCTTGCCAAAATGATGCTTCATACATAAAATCCTTCAGGTGGATGTTCGGGTTGCCCTTGCAATTATATCGCCAGAAATTCGGCATTTCTGATGGTGGTAGATGGAAAATCGGCATAGGGGGAAGCACGATCTCAGGAGCAACCTTGGGTGTAGTGACTCTCTTAAGTTGTTCCTCCATTTTGGCCATCCTTTGGAATAACAGAGCATGGTTATCAGACTCGACTGGGGCCTGATGAAAGGAATGCTGGTTTGTTATAGGCCTTCTTAGAATTTGGGAACCAAGGGGCTGCTGAGGCCTAACAATGGAGTGACTTGCCGGTTGGTCCGGCATAGTCACAACAGGAGTTGATGGGCGCGAGGGTACCCTAGGGACGACCGATGGGTCATTAGGAGAATTAGCGGAGTGGCCACCCATGGCCTGATGAGGGTTAGAAGACGACGGGATGAACTTTCCCTTCAGAAGAGCGGCTTGATCTGCCTGGCGCTGAGAATCATCCAGCTGAGCAATAGCCTTGAGAATCTCATTGAGATTGAGGGAAGAGGAAGTGTCCCCTGGAGTATTCTGGGTAGTAGGTCGGTCCTGGGAGGAAGGCTCAACCTCCAAAGCAGTAGTGGTGGTGTCCACCATATGGACTTGATTGGAGGAAGAATAGTAATTTCCCTCATAATAAACGGAATCTTGAGAGGGAATCTCATAAAACGGGTCAGAATGACCCTCCTCATTACCATCATAAGTGTATCCGTAGTTGGCCATGTTGAGAATTTTACCTGAACGCAATTTCATACTTAAGGAGAAAGAGATGAATGTCTCGCAATAAGATATAACCCAAAAGATATCACCTTTTCAAAAGAAACACACAAGTTGTAATGAGCGCAAGATTTTAAGATTTCTCTTGGAAATTAGGGTGGATTCAATATTAGGTACTTTCTTTCAAAGGTGGATCCTGGTTGAAAATTTGGGTATAATCTTCGGGTATCTAGATTTTCTCTCCTTTCCAACGAATGGGTCAACTATACTCCGGGTACTTCAATGGTACAACCTGCCTAGCATCCGTGAGGAAATCACGGGTGCGAGGACTTACGGAGGCTTGGCTTAGGAATTTCCGGTCCAAAGAGACGGAATGCTCTATGGAGGGTCCTTCCTTCACCAAGAGGGGTGAAAACTCCTAACAAGTGTGGGGAGAGGAGGTCTCGCAAACCGTATGCCAAGATGAATGCAAACAGGTAATATCACCAACAGATATATGATCAGTCAATCAAATGGACAAAAGAACAGTTCTGTGGGCACAGAACAAAAACATGACCCAGGGCAGGTCGCTAATTTAATGAACAACGCTTGGAATGCAGGCGCTAATTATCGCAAACAGTGAACGGAACACCTCTGGGCAGAGGCGTAAAGCACTGTAAACAAATACTCAGGAAATAACCCAAATCACAAATAATTAAGAAAATGGTGCCTTAAGCTAAGGCGTTCAAAGATAAAATGACTCCCGGGAGCTGGGGCGTCAAAATCACTAAATAATGATCCAATCGCAATGGAAATGACGCCTTGCTGTAAGGCGTCTTATGAAGAAATGATGCCTCTGTACGAGGCGTGAATAATGAAAATGACGACAGCAGCGAAGGCGTTACTTCAGCTTAATTAACTGACAATCAGAATAAACCAATGGAAACTGCAAAATTGGCTAATCAGTGGGGAGGTGTGCACGTGGTGCACAATGGGGAGTGTGCTACGTGGAGCACAAGGGAGGGACACGCGAGGGTGTCAAAGGAGGGGCACCGAGGGCGCCAATGGGAGGGTGCTACGTGGAGCACGAGGGAGGGGTACGCGAGGGTACCAATGGGAGGGACACACGAGGGTGTCAATGGGAGGGGCACGCGAGGGTGCCAATGGGAGTGTGCTACGTGGAGCACATGGGAGGGGTAATCAAACTAAAAACACTAGAAGTCCCACCGTGATCGCCAATTTGTAGATTATGAAAAATCCACTTAATGAAAATGGGGGGATGAAACCCAAGCTCAATTTCTAAAGCTTAAAAATTAATAGTGAAAGGAAGAGCATGCGTGGGATGCTAAAGGGGAATGTGATCACCAGAGGGGTTACCTCAAATAAGAAAAAGGATGATCGCGAGTACCTTGTGTTAAGCGGTGGAGATTGTGAACCCTTTCTTCCTCCTTCCACCGGCCGGCCGATGAAAGGGGTTCTTAGTCTTGATTACCTTGCAAGAACACACAAATCAAATAAAAGAGTGGATTAGCCAAAGGGTGTAGTATCAAAGTTCTAAGATTATGAAATTAATCAAATTAAACATGAACATGAACACACCTTGTGTGTTTTGGTCTTAAACCCCCAAGAGGAGTAATAAGGTTTGGAAGATGTGAATGCAACGATATGTTAATGCAAAATATATGGGATATGCTATCTAGCAAGAACTAGAAGAAGAGAGAATGTGTGATGATAATGATAAAAAAAACAAAAAAAACAAACTAAGCAATTAAAGAGAAAGATCTTTTCTGTTGTGCGTGCAGCAGTAAAAGGGGAGAGAGGGAGAGCTTCAATATGTGGTGGTGTAGTGGCAGAAGTTCGTCTGTGGAAGAAGAAGAATCCTCCTGGAAGAAAAAGCCTGTTCGGATGAAGAAGAAACCTGCAAAACAACAACTCTCTTCTCTGTTAACTCTGTATGTTCCTCTCTGCCTTTTGCTCCTTCTCCTCATCCCCCGCGTGAAGAGACCCAGGAGGTGTATTTATAGGGCCAAAAATCCTTGCTAAACAAGGATTAAAACAAGGTAATAATCCTCCATCAAGAAACCCTCTTCCCAATCGAACAGGAGGCTCGAAACGGGGAAGGAATCATTAATGGAAAGAATGAGACAAATGGGAGACGGAATTGAAAATGACGACCCTTTTAAGGGCGTCAATTAAAAATGACGACACGACCAAAGGCGTTAATTAGAATAACGACGCCCATAAAGTCATCAATTCCTGGATTTAATTATAGAAACAATTAACTTTCCTTATTTAAAATGATGAACTGACGCCGGTCAGACGGACGTCAAATAATCAACGCCTTTAAGGGAGACGTCAATTCCTCAATTTTCATTTAATTTGTGATCCGTAATTTGCAGTAAATCCAGAAAATGACGCCTGTATTGATAGTCGTCCATTTTTAAAAGAGGCGCCCTCGTCAATGCCGTCAATTAATTCCAAAAAAAGGAAGAAATCACAATTAATTTATGAAAAATAGAAAAACTTCATATTAAGCCAATATTGAAGTCCGCTTTGGGGCGTCATATGGTGACATGAAATTTGCTCAACATAGCATCAATTTTGACGTGTCTATAGAAACTACTGTGAACAGAACCACTAAAAATAGTTTGAATTAACAACAAGGGAATCTACTATGGAATAACTGTCAATCACTGAAACTCCAAAACAAATAGATCAATCAACTCAGTATAGTACCTGGCAAAGGTTTGAATAGAAAATCTCCTCACGCAAAGGTCAGTTTTACATATAGACGTAATCTATCCTTCTGATTGAGCCATTTTTATATACCATTGAGTTACTGATCACAGATCGAATATAAGATGGTAAGTCTACTGAACGATTCAAGACAATGTCAGCTTATGATGAATTTGAACAGACAATTCAGAAGATATTCAAACAATCAGGTTGGGTACTCATGCGTAAGAAATAGATGAATATATTGAAAGCATTAACGACTTGCAGTAGACGATCCTAGGCATTCATCTAGTTGCAGTAAAAAGAGATGTGCAATCACACAGAAGATAGATCAATTTTTAAGGTGGTTCGATCTCGAGCTTGAGATCTACGTCCACCCCTTACTCAACTGAGTAAGGCTTCCGCTACCAAACATCTTCAACTCTACTGATCCATAGCTTCGGGGATGAAATCCCTACAAATAGCTGAGCCTCACAGCTTGCTTTCCCGCTGAGCAACACAGCTTGCTGTCTGAGGATCACACCTCACCGCTGAGCACCACAGCTTGCTCCGCTGATACACAGCTTGCAGTAATTTCAAAAAGAAAACGAAAGAGGCAATGAAAAATAATAACAGAAAGAATAAAATGTAGCTCCATTGGAGCGATCTGACTCTGGATCTGATCCAAAAGTCAGGACAATACTCTTCTGCTCAATCTAACTTCTCTCTCTGAGACTATTTTCTTCTTACTCTCTACAACAAACTCTTTCACTCTCGAACTCTTCTCAGACTCTTCTCTCTCCACCTCTGGAACTCTCTTGCTTTTCAGCTCTTTTCTCCTCTTTTGATTTGCTTCTCTCGTATATCCCTTATCTTCGAATTTGACTGCTCGATCCCCTTTTATACAGGAGAGCACATGTCTGTGGTCCCACGAGCTTTTCAAATTTTGTGTGCGTGGAAGACACACTCCTGCCCAATAATTTTATCCAGAACGCGCACTTCGAGGGCCCACGTGTCAGAAGTAGAAGATACGATGATCCACGTGGTAGGATGTTAGTTCAGCTTCCCGCCTTGGATCACGTGCCCTTAATCTGCTTCACTTTAAATTCCACGTGATAGTAATGCGGTCTGCCTTTATACAACCCAGGTGTTCGAGCATGGATCTGGGTTGTTTCTTCCTTTCTGTCCAAAACATAATCAAATATTTGTGAGACTTATGAAGCATATAATAATTATTAGCAAATGCAGTTTCAGATGCTTCACAAGGTCAGACAATTCATATAAGTGTATACACAAAATTCTTCAAGAGCATCGATGCATAAATGAGATACATTAGCCTATATAGTTAACACATACAGCAAGTTAGAATAGAAACATCGACCTTAGAATTATACATGTAGACCTTATTTGCCAGACAAACTGACTCTGTAATGAAGGTGCATCGACCTGTCTTTATAGTGAATGCACAAGGTGCATCGACCTGTCTTTATAGTGAATTCACAAGGTGCATCGACCTTGAGAGTGATGACTTACCAGCATCGACCCTTCTATAGCATGTATTGACCTATGCTGCAGTCGCTAGCTCACTAGCATCGACCTTTCTATGACATGCATCGACTTTTCTCTAGAATCAAAATATGCACAGACCTTATGAAGCAATACTTCTACATATGCACCGACCTTCCGGTGCAATACTAATCCAAATATGCACAGACCTTATAAAGCAATACTTCTACATATGCTCCGACCTTCTGGTGCAATACTTCTATATATGCACCGACCTTCTGGTGCAAGATTTCTGCAAATGCACCGACCTTCAAGACTGGAATGAATGTATGCACCGACCTGATATACTATAAAGTGAATGTGCACCGACCTTATAGTGCAGAATTTCTTCATGTGCACCGACCTTTTAGACTTATATGCAAATGTGCACCAACCTTTCAATGCAACAATTCTGCACATGCATGGACCTTCAGAACAGAAGTGGATATATGCACCGACCTTATAGACTTATATGCAAATGTGCACCGACCTTTCAATGCAACAATATGAATATGCATCGACCTTGTTATGAACAAGAACTTATTCTGACTAAAGTAAAGACTTTAAAATAACAATGTTGCCAGAGTCAAATTAAGGTCAAACACACTTTTGCCAGTATCTAAACTAGACATCAAATCTAGAGGAGACACAACATTCTCCCCCTTTTTGATGATGGCAACACTACTATACTTTGATGGCAACACATATTACATTATGAGTCAGAGTATACAAAGGTCACAGTCAAGTGCAGTAAAAGACAGACATGGATAGACACGACATGCATAGACAGACATGCATAGACACGACTCAAGGCATTCTCTCCTTTGCACAAACAAGGCAATCTCTCCCCTTTTGCCAGCTATCCCTAGCCATCATCAAGAATCAAGAAACTCTTCCATCAAAATCTCTCCCCCTTTGCCATCAGCAAACAAAGAATTGATAGAGGCAATTGGATCTTATCAGTGAAGTGACAACAAATGAGATGACAATATCAATTATGAAATTACAGCAGAGATTTGATTGACAAACTGATTTATCTTTCATTAATTAAGCATACATAACTCAAATTCTTCAGGTATAAGATTCTATATAATGCATTCTTGATAGAATGTCGATTTAAGAATAATAAAAGTTAGAGTTTAGAAACTGTACTCTCTGAATACTTTTGCATTAACCCTTAATAGTAATAAAGTAGAACCATATGAATCATGACGGATTTAGTCTTACTTTATCCTACTCACCCCAACATCAGTGAATTTCTTTAGGAGTGACTAGGATATGTATTGAGGTTAAACAATTTGACAGTTCTGATTTTTCATCTTAGGGTTACAGCAAAATTTTTTGTTTCCTTTTTGTTTAAAGAGTTCAGAATAGTTAGGTATCATCTATGCCTTTTGACGTAAGGGTACACGTTGATTAGATGCCAATACCGCTAGTTAGTCAGCAGAATTTACCATTCTGTTTCATGTATCAAAACATTAGGAGTAGTTTGCACCTTTTTGCGTAAGGGTACACGTTGATTAGACGTCAGTACCCCTAGTTACTCAGTGAAGCTAACCATTCTGTTTTGACTTTTGAACATAGATAACTTGAAGCACTTCATCACATGGATTTTTCTCTATTTCTTTGATGAAGGACCCAGTTTCTCGGTGCATTCAGCCATTGCTCTGCCTACAATCATGTTGACTCATTATTTTGACATTGCTGCCCTTTGGTTTTATAGAAAGACTTGTTTAAAAATAATACACACTCCAAGTTTCTCAACCAAGAAGTCATTAATTCAAGAACTTTCATACTCTGGAAGACTTTACTAGACATGACATGAGAGAAATGGTTGAGAGCTATTAATTATGATCAACATCCTAGTTCTTTGAGTTCAGTCTTTAGACTCTAAAATTTATTAAGCTTAAACCATCAGTTCATTCATGGAGCATTACAGATTCTTATAAGAGAAGATTTCTGATTTTAGTAGCTTAGAGTAATGAACTCATTATCAGATTGTCATTATTTCAAAGTCATAGGAGGTGCAAGGACTTTTTAAGAGATTGATATCAAGGGATGGAAATAAATGAGTGTGCTAGGAGAACCTAATACTAAGCAATGTGCTACTGAGATTTCAGAAATAATGTGAAAATCTGATATCAAGAGATGTGTAAATCTGTTGATCAGAATGATAGAGTCAGGGTTGCAAAAAGGTGTCGACTTTGGGTGTCGACATTTCAAAAACACTTACTAATGCCTAGATGTAACAACCTGGACCTGATCTGACTTAATTTTATTATGAACTCCCCCTAACTACATGCACGAGAGGATAGACTTAAAATTTTTTGAACACTTACTCCCCCTGTCTATGTGCATTATTATTAGACACAACATTTTGACCTATGAACGAATAATGAAATGCAAGACTCAGACAAAATCTTGACTCAGGGTACTTGGCGGAGGACAAGTCTCTACACATAGTGTGGGCTTCCAAACATAAGAGATCTGCCCTTCTCCCAGCAAACCATTTGATATACCCTTAAGATCAAGATGGACACAATGCAAGACATTGTCTGCAATGACAACCATAGATACCATGTGATAGACTGAATCATAGGCATATAAAACATTATAGGGAAGGCATTTATTCCAGACAAGAATGAACTTAAGGAATCAATCATCATGCTGAAATTTACATAAACCTTGTTCTCTTCTTAAGAATTTAAACCTTTCATTCCCAAGAGGTTTAGTAAATATATCAGTAATTTATTTTTCTGAATCTTTAAAATTCAGCTGAATTTCATTCTTACTTAGTTCATCTCTTAAGAGGTGGTTGTTGACACCCGTTTTCAACCTGCAAGTTGAGTTATTTCTCTTATTCACCTCCGTGATGCCTTGAATTAACCCTTATTTTGGAGCCTTCTTTGAGCCTATCTCGAGCCCATTTCTTGGCTATTTTTTAAGCCCATTGAGCCTTGGAAGCTTTTATCCTTAGTTCCCCAACGTTCGGGCCCATTTCGGGCCAATTTGGAGCACAGACAGTCGACCGGACAACAAGCCGGGCATCCACTCACCTAGCCGCCTAGGGAAGACTGCTAGGGGCCCCTAGCGGTCCTTTGCTAGACCGCTAGCCCGAGAACTGTGCCCGTTTTGCCCTGTTTCATCTCTGTTACCTGACGGTCACCCCCTAGACCGTTTGTGGTACCCTTGTGGTCCTCCCATGACCGTTTGCTTCCCTTTGCAGCCGCGCGATAGATTGTTTTCTAAACAGAGAGTCCAGATGATCCTGAACTCTGATTTTTTCACCGCGAGACTCTTTGGACTCCTATTTGACACCATCTCTGAGGGAGATAATCCTTTACCTCAGTTTTAATTGATCCAGGACTATTATCCCCACTATTATCATGAGATTTATGCATCTAAATCCCCTATTTTGGGTGTTTATCTCGGATCTATCTCTAGAAGTTTCTGCATCTCTATAAATAGATGCCCAGTTTACAGGACGCGAAGGGGGCTCTTCTTTGGTTCGGGTCGATACCATGCTGCAACGCCGACTCAACTCTTTGACCCCATCTTGAAGAGGGAAGTATTATCTTTCATTTCCATCTCTCTGGGCTTGATTTCATTCTTCCTATCTCTAGTTATTCCCCACCCAATTTCGTAAATCATTACAAATCTCTATTTTCTGATACACATGCACTTTTATCCATTTTACATGCACGTTTCCGAAAGTTTTACTGCGTGATTTTTCCTTCTATTTATTTCATTATCATCACAATACACACACCTATCTTTTACACCCTTCCATATGGGTTAAAAACCTCCCCCCGGTGTGTTCTACCTCAATTTTTAACCCTATTTTACCACTGTGGGATTGATACTACACTTACATGTTTCTAATGGGTTTTACTCTTGTGTTGGCTTTGTTTTGTAGGCAAAGCATGAAGGGAACATGAGGCCCTCTTCCTCTAGCAAGTTGGAAGGAGAGGAGATGTAATCCACATCATTCCCCGCACCCCTTTATCAAACGTGATCAAGTCTTCATCCTTTTCCAAGGTACACGGTGTTATTGCATCATCTTCCCACATCCTTTGGCGTTGTTAAATCCTTAGTGGCGATCGCGGTTAGTTCTTCTATCTCTTATCGCCCCTTTTTTCATACTTCCATGCTTGTTCATGCCTCATATGTTATTCGCATAGTTTGGGGGGGCGGGGTAAGATAAACATATCAACAACCTTTATTTTTTGGTGATCATGGTGGGACAGCTAGTGCCCATCACGTTATTCATGCTTCTTTATAAGTTGGGTGTGGGTGTGTGCATGTTTAGATAGTTTTCCCTCCATTTTACTACTGTTCTGGGTGTTTTCGGGTCTGTCAGCGAGTTGCGGTCCTCTTCGAGACCGCCAGACGCCCCTAGTGGCCATCACACGGCCGCCAAGCCTCTCTGCTGGCCTTGCAGTCTACTGTTGTGGGAGTTGGTGTGGTTCAATAAATTTCATGTCATGTCTCCTCTATCTTAATTCACTGAAGTTAATTTCTTTTTTTGTTTTGATGATTGGCATCTATATATTTCATTTTGCATGTTTGCTCCCTCTGCATCTAAGGTCGGTGCACATCTTGTAAAACTCCATACAAGATCAGTGCATGTTTGCGCCCTCTGCATCTAAGCTCGGTGCATGTCTTGTATAACTCCATACAAGATCGATGCATGTTTTCATAAAAGAACGCAAAAGGTCAGTGCATATCGGCCTTAGTCTTTTATAGGGTCGGTGCACGTTTGCATTAAGCATATAGTCGGTGCAGGTTTGCATTGTGCATATAGTCGGTGCAAGTTTTGCATATAGTCAGTGCAGGTTTGTGTATTGAACACAGTCGGTGCATATTTTGCATTAAGCATATAGTCGATGCAAGTTTTGCATATAGTCGGTGCAGGTTTGCATTATGCGTATAGTCGGTGCAGGTTTGCATCATGCATATAAGTCGATGCATATTGATATATGCATGGACTCAGGTCAGTGCACATTCTTTATAAGGCAGAATAAAGTCGATGCATATTGATGTATGCATGGACTCAGGTCAGTGCACATTTGTGTCGTGCATAGCCATAGTCGGTGCATGCATTGTTTAACGTAGGTAAGAAGTAAGTGTAGTGTTTGTATAACATACCTAGAGGTCGGTGCATCTTTCTATTGAGACAGACAACGTCAGTTCATCGGTGTCTTTCTATGCATAGCAGGTCCATGCATATTTTGATCGGCCAGCCCATTGGTCCAAACTTATTTCTGCTCCTTCATAGAAGGTCGATGCATACTTATATGGTCTACAGCTAAGCGTCGGTGCACACTTAGTTATTCTACATGTAACGTCAATGCACATCACTGTGCTGCATATATAGAGTCGATACAAGTAGCATTCCATTGACTTAAAAGCTAATATTATCGTTTGCTTGCCAGGTCAGCTATATGGTCGAACAGTTGATGGGTGAGCTTACAACATGCGAACTTGACTTTCGAAGAAATTAAAGTACCAAGTTATTGGCACGTGATCCAAGGAAAGGCTCTAAAGGAGATTCAACCATGTGGAACTGTGAGCCTTCATATCCTTACATGTGGACCTCCAGTGAAGCGCTCACATCGAGATTCTCTGGGCGGGAAACGTGGTTTCCACGCGCCCTCTCCTCGCAGAGGCTATAAAAGGGACATGATCCCTCAGATCTAAAGATATCAAAAATTCAAGAGAAGAAGATAGACAGAGTGAGTGAGCGAGAGATGAAGATTAGCAGAGCAAGCGCAGAGAGACAGAGTAGACTACGAAGCTGAAGAGAGCCTGAAGCTGAGAGGCGAAATTTGAAGGAGAACAGAGCATCGTAAGTCTGATTTTGAGAGAGCTTGAGAGTATTGGTAATTATAACTATCTCATGGATCAAATCTAGAGTCAATCTGCTTCTATAGAGCTACATTGTTATCTTATTTCCTTTCTTTCATTTTAAGTTTTCTGAACTCTATCAAGCTATGAGTCAGTGGGCGAGGTTGAGAGCTCGGACAGCGAAGCTGTAAAGCTCAACAGTAGCAAGCTGTGAGGCTCAGCGATCTGGGATCATCTCCACAAAGCTGTGGATCAGCGGTGTGTAGGGATCTAATCCCCGAAGCTGTGGATCAGCGGATTGAATCTGTGAATCAGCAGTAAGCCACACTTGGTTAAGTGTGGGGTGGATGTAGGTGAAAATCAAACCTCCTAAAATCGCTTGTGTTCTATGTGATTGGATTGTGCTTCTGCATTTTTATTGCTCTTGTCTGTTTGGTACTTGAATGAATGCTTAAGTAATACATATCTTCACTCGCTATAATATCTATCTGAGATTATCGTTGAAGCTTTTCATCCAGTAGGTATATCAAAAGGTGTGGTTGAAAGGATAAGCAAAGCTTATCTGGAATTTCACTTCTTGCGTGAGGATAACTCTCCGCCATCGTACTGTACCTGGATGTTTAGCCATATGCTAAATTCTGTCATCTGATCCTCTTTAATTTTGCTGATATTTCCATTTCTAGAATGAGCTACAGTAGTTTGTTTTTATTCCGCATTGATCTTGACTGTTGTAGATTTCTATGGGCTAGATCTATTCACCCCCCCCCCCCACTAGATCTTAGTGTCCATCCATCACAACAGGTGGTATCAGAGCCCAACTCTCCCGTAGGGCCTCACATCCTGGAGAGGTTAGTTATGGATGCTAAAGGTGTTGTCACTAAGGGTCACTCAACTAGCAAGCCCCCATTCTTTAATGGTAGCAATTACAGCTTATTGGAAGAATAGGATGCAGGTTTTTCTCCGTGCTAAGGATTATGAGATCTGGAAGGTGGTGAGTAAAGGTCCATTTGATTTACCCCCAGATGAGAAATTCTGGACTAAGGAGCATATCTGAAAGTCCACTCTGAATTGGGGTGCTATCAATGCTATACAATGTGCTCTCCATCCCACTGAATTCTCCAGAGTTTCCTCCTGTACCACTGCTAAGGAGATGTGGGATAAGTTAGAGGTTATTTATGAAGGGACGTCTCAAGTTAGAGAAACTAAAGCCAATATGTTAGTTTCTGAATACGAGGCTTTCAAAATGAAGCATGAAGAGTCCATATATGAGATGTACGCTCGCTTGAATGTGATCACTAACAGCTTGAGAAGTCTTGGAAAGACCTACAGAGAGTATGAAATTGTTATAAAAATTATAAGGTCCTTGACACCCATATGGCATACCAAGGCCACTATAGTGGAGGAGTCTAGGAATCTAGCTACGACCACTATAGATGAGCTTATTGGTTCTCTGATGACATATGAGTTGAACCTCAAGAAAACTAAGGAGACTGAAAAGAGAAGGAAACCTTTATCTCTTAAGGTTAGCTCTAGCAAAGGGTCATCCAGTGAGTCCAGCTGCACTAGTTCTGAGGAAGATCAGGATGAGTTTGCTATGATTACCAGAAGTTTAAGAAATTCCTGAGGAAAGAAGGGAAAGGGCTAAAGAAGTAGACAGTCCAAGCACAAGCTTGAACCTGCCAAGAAAACTGATGCCATTGTGTGCTACAACTGTAGGAAAGCAGGACTTCTCAAAGCTGACTGTCAAGAGCTCAAGGACAAGCAGCCCAGGTGGAAGAACAAAATTGCAAAAGCTATGGTTAGCACTTGGAGCGATGAAGAAGAAGGAAGTCAGAGCAGCTCATCTGACAGTGAGGCAGAAGACAGAATTTGCCTGATGGCAAAAAGTGATGATGAGGTAATTTCTCCCTTTGACAATTTTACATAGAGTGAATGGGAGGATGCTTATGCTAAAGTTTTAGAAAAATATGAAGACATGCGTAGGGAGAACATACATCTAAAAAGGAAAATGAATTCATTATCTAATGACACTTCCTTGTCTTAGAAAATTACATGTCTGCAAATTGAAAATTCAGAACTGAAAAACTCCCTGAATGAAGCTGAATGTTGTAAAAGTGTGTTAGATGATTTGAAAAAGGAAAATGAAAACTTGCAGAACTCCATTGATGAAATTAAAATGAAAATACATGAATTTAAGGAAGGAGCTAGAACAGCAACTGACAAATATGAAGCTATCAATGGTGTAAAGGATGAACTTAACAAGGTCATTGAAAATCTTAAAAAGGAAAACAAAGACAAACAAAACTCCCTTGAAGGCAAGACACAAGGTGCAGAAAATCTGAACGCCATCTTGGGAATAAAAGGAAATTTCAGAAAGGAAGGTTTGGGTTTCAACCCAACTAATAAGGAGAGGTTTGACATGAGAACTATCTCCTTTGTTACAGAAAAGGGGACATTCCAACCCCTGATAAAAATGACTTCTGGAACAAGTCAGAAAAAGAACAAGATGAAATATGTTGAGAAAACTAAACCCAGTGCTAGAGACAAGGGCAAAGGGAAGGTGGCTAGGGAATCATGCTCATACACTCCCAAGCCTCAGACCAAGAGACATGATAGGGGTCAGACTTCTAGAGCTAGAGTCTAAGGAAGCCCAATAATGAGAGCTGACAAATCTCCACAGAATGGTCGTGGCACTTATCAATTTCCATCTACCTCAACTTCATCTTGGTATAAGTCCCCTAGGAATCAAGGGCTGAGTAGAAGAACCTCTGGTCAAGGCTACCACAATACTGTTCCTACCTACCCTACATTTCACATCACTTACTATCATAACTTTGGAAAGGAAGGCCTAGGTAGTTTCTACATGAGGCCTATGAAGAATTACTTTCAGAACTCATACTCTACTCAAGGGCATCAGCCTTATCCTTGGGATTCTTATATGACTGGGGTTAACAATGTCAGAAGTCATAACTCTTATGGTTTTATCAACTCCAAGCCAAGTAAGTTCAGGAGATATAACGCACCTATTGATCCCAATGCCTATTGGACTGATCACTGGCAAATGAACTTTAAAAATGACTTCAAAAGCAGGAAACATGCCACACCTAAGAAACAAGTCACAATGAATAAAAGTGACAAGAAGATGTTGGGTCCCGCGAGGTGCAAACGGATCTAGAAGGTGGGGTTGAATAGATCCTCTCAAAAGCTTTGGCCTATTTAAAAACTCTTAGCTATCAAAAGCATGAACCACTCCTATAAAGTGAATGAATCACTTAGGCACAATGCACAGCGGAATTAAGTAGAGTGGCTCAAATGAAAAGACTTGGATTACAAGCGATGAAGTGTCAACTCTTCTTTAAGCACATTTGTGATCTTTGAGAGATACAAGCCTTGTAGTGCAGGGATCATAAAGCATAACACTAGAGCATGAAATAGCTTGCAACAACCGTGCGTGTGTGTGCGCTATGTTGATCACTCAAAGTGCATGCGAGTCTAAGCAAGGGAAACACATAGCAATACTTTCACCTTGGCGCCTGTGTGCAAGGGTGCAATAGGCCGCCTAAGGGATGCAGTCAAAGTGCTAAGCTCAATTAAACCACAGATAAAACCGAAAGTGCAAATCTGAGTGCTTGAGTGTGTAAACAAGATAACCAAGTATGGAAGCACACGAACCTGCGAATGGTGGTAGAAGATATAGAGCAATCGCACACGATGAACAACCCACAACACAGGGATTTTTAAGGTGGTTCGGTTGCAACCCCGCAACCTACGTCCACCCCTCACCAAAACCTGGCGAGGCTTCCCTGCTAACTCACAGCTTGACCGAGGACACGCCCCAAACCACAGAACAGAGAAAACCCTCTTTTTGTCTTCCCACACACAAAGCCGGTAGGGACGGCTACACCGCAAATCAGAGAACTCCCGATTGCCTTCCTACTAACCACCGGTAGGGATGATCTTTAGTTTCAATGGATTGAATGAAATGAAAATAGAACAAGATGAAAAAGCTCAAACAAGATATGAAGATATGCTAGAATGAACTAGATCTTGTCTGAGATTGTTGGATCTTGAATCTGTTGCTTTGATCTTCCTTTGATCCTTTTGAGTTGATGGAGAAGATATAGGATATAGCTTGATCTTTCCTTTGAATATCCTTGAGTTGATGAAGAAGAATGTTGGATGTAGCTTTGATCTTCCCTTGAATTGATGAAGAGGTTTGGATGTAGCTTTGATCTTCCTTTTGATCTCCTTTGTAAGCTTGCTTGCTTCTCTTCTTCCTTGGAGATTGAGGGCTTCAGATGTAGGCTTGAATCCCTTAGATTGGATGTAGAACTTCTACACGGAGTACTGTTCATGGCTACAATACCTCTTCTTCCTTGGAGCTCCTCTAGCCTCTCTTCATCTCTCTTTTCTCCAAATGATCAACTAGGGTTTCTAACCCACTTGTGTTGGTTTTATATCTCTTTGGATGGTCAATAAACACATCCCAGACTAGATCCACATTTTGTGGGTGATTAGGTGACTTTTGGATTAAAGAAATCCATGGGGAATGGCCTTTCTCGAAGTGGAAAACAAAGTCAACATTGGTTGGCTCGGGGCTGGCGGTCGACCTGTGTCTTCTGGCGGTCGACCTCTATTGAGAAACGCTGTAGACGGATGTTCCCTGGGATTTTCGGTCGACCGCTACTGGGCTGGAGGTCGACCGCCACTGAGAGAGGTGCAGACTGGGAGCTTCTGGCTGGGGCGGTTGACAGCCCCTGGGCTGGCGGTCGACCGCCAGCTGGGCAGAACCCGGGTTTTCCCGGGTCGGTCCGTTAACTGCTTTAGCTCTGCCGCTTAAGTTCTTTAGCTGCATGTTCATGTCTGTAGCATCAACCTTGACTGTCTTGAAGATTTCCATTGATTATATTGCTCCTATAATCAAAATTTTGTTCCATGGGCTCCGCCCCCGGAAACCCCCGCAAGGGGCGCTGACCTGACCACGTAGGTCGATCCCCGCGACCTGACCACGCAGGTCGATCCGCGTGCGAGGGCGCAACATTGAGCTTTCACATTTGCCATCTCCACTCCATTCCTTGGATTATCTTGCAGCATGCTATCAAGAAGTTGCACCAACCTTGAACCATCCATAAGGCAAGATATGCACTGACCATATGAGGAATATGCAATGACCTTATGTGTGATGCCATTCAGCTTGATTTCTGTGCTTCAAACATGCTAGATTTTCGTGCCTCCAATATTGTCATATGCCTTGATATCTGTGTATCTAGTTGCCTAGATTTGTGTGTCATTCTTGATCTTTTGCGCTGGAAGTATAATGACATGAAATGGATGAATATTAACACTATCAATTGCATGTATAGTTCATTAATGACTATAGAGGCAGACATCATCAAAACCATAAAATTAATCATGTTGCACACATGTTAAACAGAAGAGGCAGACAAAACTGAATGATGAGAAATCCACAACTGCTATAAAGAAACCAAATCAAATGTGGATACCAAAACATCTTTTTTTTTGTCTACATGAGATAAATGCTTTTGTGGGACCCAAGAAGCTCTGGGTTTCAAATCATTCCACTTAATTTCCTTGCAGGTATGCCTGGCAGCCAATCAAAACTGATGGTATCTTGACAGTAGATGCTCCAGGCATATGACCGGGGATAAAGACAAATTTTGCATGCTGGTGAAGAAGGATGCAGGTCATATTACTTTCGGAGGTAATACCAAAGGGAAAATAATTGGATCAGGTAAAGCAGGTAAGTGTTCTTCTTGTTGCATTGATGAAGCATTGTTGGTAGAAGGCCTTGCCTATAACTTGCTTAGCATTAGCCAGCTGTGTGATAAAGGTCATAAAGTGGTTTTTGACTCTCTTGCATGCCCAATTTTTGAACCTAATTCTGAATCTGTCAAATTTGTTGGTAAGAGAATCAATAACATCTACATGGTAGACTTAGATGATGTAGCACATTATAACCTTTGTCTTAATGCTAATAAGGATGACCTAGCTTATCTATGGCATCGTAGATTAGGTCATACTAGCTACAGTGTGCTACACAAACTGAATAAACACAACATCGTAAAAGGGCTTCCTGAAATTTCTTTCAAAAATGAAAATAAAATCTATGAGGTATGCACTCAATGTAAACAGACCAGGAAATCATTTAAATCTAGAACCGAAAACCTATCCTCTAAACCATATGAGCTAATTCACATTGACCTATTTGGACCTACTAGGTCAGTTAGCTTATCTGGAAAAATATATGATTTTGTGCTAGTTGATGATTTTTCTAGATTTACTTGGGTCTTTTACTTGTCTCACAAAAATGAAACTTTTGAAGAATTTCAGGAGTTCTTTTACAAAATAAAATAGACTAATGAGCATGCTATTTTGAGTATCTTGTCTGATCATGGTGGTGAGTTTTTCAACTCACATTTAAATGATTTTTGAAGGGGGAATGGAATAACTCGCAGGTTCTCCTCACCAAGAACTCCAGAGCAGAATGGAGTGGTAGAAAGGAGAAACCGAACATTGGTAGAAATGGCAAGGACTATGCTGGTAAAGGGAAACCTACCTAGGATGTTTTGGGCAGAGGCTATTAACACTTCATGCTACATTATTAATAGAGCTCTGGTAAGACCCACAACTCAAATGACTCCTTATGAAATTCTGAAAGGTAAGAAACCCTCTCTAGCTCATTTGAAGGTTTTCAGATGTAAATATTTTGTTCACATAAATTTAAAAAGAGACCTTGATAAGTTTGAACCTAAAAGTGAACCTTGAATATTTCTAGGTTATTCTGATAAGTCTAGAGCCTACAGAATTTTCAATCTCAATTCTAAAATTGTAGAAGAGTCTCCTCATGTTGTCTTTGATGAGTCTGAAATTAGAACTTAAACTGATTTATGCAGGGACAAGATTGATGGAGCAATTCTGAAAACCAAAGAAGACCAAACTAAAGAATCTGGTGAAGAAGCTGAGGAATCTGAAACTCAGGGAGAGGTAAGTGAGAGTTTAGGTAATCAGGTCACAAACATTAAATTTCTTAAAGACCATCCCCTCGAGAACATAATTGGTAGTTTAAATGACCCACCGAGAACTAGAGCACACTTAAGAGTTGAAAATGAATTGAACTCATTTGCTTTAGTATCTCAGTTAGAACCTAAAAACATAGATAGTGCCCTTCAGGATGAGTACTGGATTAATGCCATGCATGAAGAACTTAATCAATTTGATAGGAACAAGGTCTGGCACCTAGTTCCTAAACCCTCTCATGGCAACATAATAGGCACTAAATGGGTCTTTCGTAATAAATCTGATGAGCAGGGTAAAATTGTTAGAAATAAGGCTAGGCTGGTTGCTTAGGGGTACAACCAAGAGTTTTGTATTGACTTCGAAGAGTCATTTGCCCCTGTAGCTAGGCTAGAAGCCATTAGAATTCGTTTGGCCACTGTATGCAGTCTAGGAATAACCTTACAGCAGATGGATGTCAAATCTACTTTTCTAAATGGTGAAATAAAAGAGGATGTATATGTTAAGCAACCCCCGGGTTTTGAGTGTCTTGAAATTCCTGACCATGTGTACAAACTTGATAAGGCACTTAACGGTTTAAAGCAAGCTCCCCGAGCTTGGTATGACAGGCTGAGCAAGTTCCTCACGGAAAAGGGATTCTCGAGAGGTAAGGTGGACCAAACACTATTCATAAAGGTATGTGAAAAGGAAATCCCGATCATTCAAATTTATGTAGATGATATAGTATTTAGATCAAACAATTTATCCATGTGTGAGGAATTTTCAGCTTTAATGACCAGTGAATTTGAGATGAGCTCAGTGGGAGACCTAAATTTTTTTCTTAGGTTGCATGTGTGTCAGACCAAAGAAGGAACATTTATAACTCATGAGAAATACATCAAAGATCTTCTGAAGAAATTCAAGATGGAGAACCTCAAGGCAATAAGTGCACCAATGGGAGCATCTACCAGTCTTGATTCAGATCCTGAAGGTAAAACGGTAGAACCCAAATTATACAGAGGTATGATTGGATCCTTGCTATACCTTACTGCTTCTCGACATGATATTTAATTCTCAGTATGTTTGTGTGCAAGATTTCAAGCATGTCCTAAGGAATCACACTTGATAGCTGTGAAACGGATTTTTAGGTATCTGTCTAGCACCCTAGACTTAGGCTTATGATATCCTGTTAAGTGTGAGCTAGATCTGATAGCTTACACAGATGCAGACTATGCCGGGTGTAGGATAAATAGGAAAAGTACTAGTGGATACTGTCAATTTCTAGGTGGATGTCTAGTGTCTTGGGCATCTAAGAAACAGCACACTGTTGCCTTATCCACTGCTGAGGTAGAGTATGTGGTTGCAGGTAACTGTGCTGTCCAAGTCCTTTGGATTAAACACCAATTAATTAACTATATCATCAATATTGGCTGCATTACAATCTTTTGTGATAACACTAGTGCCATTTCCTTAACTAAAAATCATGTTCACCACTCTAGGACAAAACACATTGAAATCAAACATCACTTTCTTAGAGATGAAGTTAGTAAAAAGGAGATTGAGCTTGAATTCATTGAATCTAAAAGACAAATTTCTAACATTTTTACAAAACCACTGGAAAATGAAAGATTTATGTTTTTTAGAAGAGAACTTGGTCTTTATAAATTCTTTACATGTTGTATCTTCCGATTGCTTCTGATAGAATATGAGTCACTGAATACCTATTTACTGCATTTCTTAGTTGGCCCATAGGTATATAAAATGGAAGATGGGGGAAGGATAGATATCTTCTGTCTAAAAACCCACTCTATGCGTAGAGGCAAGTCCTTCGCCTAGTACCATGGGTCAATTCTATTTTGTCTAGAATAGGTTAGTGTCTCTCTCATACTCATCTGAAGCATCATGTACACAGTCAGGGGGAGTTTTTGCATTGTCATATCATCCCTATAACTTCATTCATGCATCTTGATTTCATCTCATTCATGTTGATGGGGGGAATTCTGAATAATTTATTAGTGATTGAACAGTCTATTGCTCAATAATATCAACTTTTAGTACTTACTCTTTTGAAAAAACTCACGTTGTCTTTCTTGAATCAGTCATGAACTATCCTTATTCTTGGTCTTAGTGTCAGAACACCTCTTGGAATCCTCCTTGAATCTGATCATATGACAAATTGATAGATATGTTCATTAATCTAAGTTGCTGAAATAAGAAATCTTCTATTATAAGAAACAGTAATGAACACTAAATAAATTGTTGGTTTAAACTTTATGATCTTTAGAGACGAAAAACCAAACTCTACGAAGAAAGTCTGTGGAATACTCTCTAATAGTTCTTAACTATTTTGTGCATGTCATGTCTAAACGAGTCTTGCAAAATCTGAATTTATCTAGACTCAGGCTAAATTGGTTGAGAGAACCTGAAAATCTGTATTGTTCTTAAACAACTCTTTCTTAAAATCAAATGGATAGATGTATCAAAATGATAAATCATATACTCTAAGGGCAGAGCATTGATTGAATACATTGAGAAACTGGGTACTTCGTTAATGAAATGGAGAAAAACCCATGTCATGAAGTGCCTCAATTTATCTCTGTTCATAAAATAAAAGGTTAGTTCCACTGAGTAACTACGGGTACTGGCGTCTGATAAACGTGTACCCTAACGCAAAAATGTGAAAACTATACCTGAGACATAATAGTGGATCTTGTCGAGTAACTAAGGGTACTGGCGTCTAATAAATGTGTACTCTTATATGAAAAGATTAGATCATACTTGACTGTTCTAAGAAAGTAAAGAAAAGAAATATATGAAACCATATCTGCTCCTCTGAAGATTAATTCAGGACTGTGAAGGTTGTTTAATCTCAATACAAGTTCCGATCAATCCTGATGATGCCTTGAGGCTCAGATAAACAAGATAATGTAAGATAAAAACTGTCATGTTCCATGTGCTCTTGGTTCATTACTATTAAGAACTTGTATAGACTAGTCCTCACAGAGTGGTGTGGCTAGTCTCTCACTTTCATACTCATTAAACCACATAAGTTTAGAAATAAACTATCTGCTCTCCTATAATAGAAGAATTTGTGCTTTACTTGCTTGATTATTGAAATATTTACACAGTTTGTCACATCAAATCTCCTCTTAACTATGATACTCCGCATCTTACCTTCCTATTTATCCTTTCTGCTAATGGCAAAGGGGGAGAGAGTTTGATGTGGAAGAGTTTGAGGGGGAGAGAGAGTATGATGTTGTTTGGATAGAGTTTAATAGTTTAAAGGGGGGTAGTTTTGCATTGCATTGGTTGTGCATTGCAATTGCATAAGTCTTGATTCCTAATAAAACCAGTGTTGACATCAAAATGTAAATAAATGTAAATGTGTTCCCATCATCAAAAAAGGGGCGAATGTTGTGGGAGTTGGTGTGGTTCAATAAATTTCATGTCATGTCTCATCTATCTTAATTCACTGAAGTTAATTTCTTATTTTATTTTGATGATTGGCATCTATACATTTCATTTTGCATGTTTGCGCCCTCTACATCTAAGGTCGATGCACGTCTTGTATAACTCCATACAAGATCGGTGCATGTTTTCATAGAAGAACGCAAAAGGTCAGTGCATATCGGCCTAAGTCTTTGATAGGGTCGGTGCACATTTTGCATTGAGCATATAGTTGATGTCAGTTTGCATTGTGCATATAGTCGGTGCAAGTTTTGCATATAGTCGGTGCAGGTTTTGCATATAGTCGGTGCAGGTTTTGCATCAAGCATATAGTCAATGCAAGTTTTGCATATAGTCGGTGCAGGTTTGCATTATGCATATAGTCCGTGCTAGTTTGCATCATGCATATAATTCGATGCATATTGATATATGCATGGACTCAGGTCAGTGCACATTCTTTATAAGGCAGAATAAAGTCGATGCATATTGATGTATGCATGGACTCAGGTCAGTGCACATTTGTGTCGTGCGTAGCCATAGTCGGTGCATGCATTGTTTAACGTAGGTAAGAAGTAAGTGTAGTGTTTGTATAACATACCTAGAGGTCGGTGCATCTTTCTACTGAGACAGACAACGTCAGTTCATCGGTGTCTTTCTATGCATAGCATGTCCATGCATATTTTGATCGACCAGCCCATTGGTCCAAACTTATTTCTGCTCCTTCATAGAAGGTCGATGCATACTTATATGGTCTACTGCTAAGGGTCGGTGCACACTTAGTTATTCTACATGTAACATCAGTGCACATCACTGTGCTGCATATATAGAGTCGATACAAGCAGCATTCCATTGACTTAAAAGCTAATATTATCGTTTGCTACAACATGCGAACTTGACTTACGAGGAAGTTAAAGTACCAATTTATTGGCACGTGATACAAGGCAAGGCTCTAAAGGAGATTCAACCACGTGGAACTATGAGCCTTCAGATCCTTACACGTGGACCTCCAGTGAAGCGCTCGCATCGAGATTCTCTGGGCGGGAAACATGGTTTCCACGCGCCCTCTCCTCGCAGAGGCTATAAAAGGGACATGATCCCTCAGATCTAAAGATATTGAAAATTAAAGAGAAGAAGATAGACAGAGCGAGTGAGCGAGAGCTGAAGATTGGCAGAGCAAGCGTAGAGATACGGAGAAGACTACGAAGCTGAAGAGAGCCTGAAGCTGAGAGGAGAAATCTGAAGGAGAACAGAGTATCGTAAGTCTGATTTTGATATAGCTTGAGAGTATTGGTAATTGTAATTGTCTCGTGGATCAAATCCAGAGTCAATCTACTTCTAGAGAGCTACATTGTTATCTTGTTTTCATTCTTTCATTTTAAGTTTTTAGAACTCTATCAAGCTGTGAGTCAGCGGGCGAGGGTGAGACCTCAGACAGCGAAGCTGTAAAGCTCAACAGTAGCAAGCTGTGATGCTCAGCGGTCTGGGATCATCTCCTCGAAGCTCTGGATCAGCGGTGTGTAGGGATCTGATCTCCAAAGCTGTGGATCAGTGGATTGAAGCTGTGAATCAGCAGTAAGCCACACTTGGTTAAGTGTGGGGTGGATGTAGGTGAAAACTGAACCACCTAAAATCGCTTGTGTTCTGTGTGATTGGATTGTGCTTCTGCATTTTTATTGCTCTTGTCTGTTTGGTACTTGAATGAATGCTTAAGTAATACATATCTTCACTTTCTATAATATCTATCTGAGATTATCGTTGAAGCTTTTCATCTAGTAGGTATATCAAAAGGTGTGGTTGAAAGGATAAGCAAAGCTTATCTGGAATTCCACTTCTTGCATGAGGATAACTCTCCGCCATCGTACTGTACCTGGATGTTTAGCCATATGCTAAATTCTGTCATCTGATCCTCTTTAATATTACTGATATTTCCATTTCTAGATTAAGCTATAGTAGTTTGTTTTTATTCCGCATTGATTTTAACTGCTGTAGATTTTAAAAAGGTAGATCTATTCACCCCCCTCTAGATCTTAGTGTCCATCCGTCCCAACAATACCATGTACACCTCTTCTGAAAGATTTTCATTAAGAAAAGTTATCTTCACATCCATTTGCTAAATCTCATAATCTAGGTATGCAGCAATGGCAAGGAGGATTCTAATTGACTTAACCATGGTCACTAGCGAAAATGTCTCGTCATAGTCAATGCCTTGTCTTTGACAATGTTGGGTCCCGTGAGGTGTAAATGGATCTAGAAGGGGGGGTTGAATAGATCCTATCAGAAACTTTGGCCTATTTAAAACTCTTAGCTAACAGAAACTTAAACCACTCTTATTAAGTGAATGAATCAGTTAGGCATGATGCACAGCGGAATTAAGTAGAGTGGCTCAAATGAAAAGACTTGAATTACAAGCTATGAAACGTCCACACTTCTTTAAGTGAATTACAAAGCATAACACATAGATGAACATGCAATAGCTTGCAACAACCGTGTGTGTGTGTATGCTATGTTGATCACTCAAAGTGCATATGTATGTGAGCAAGATAACCAAGTATAGAAGCACACGAACCTGCGAATGGGGTTAGAAGATATAGAGCAATCACACAAAATAAACAACCCACAACACAGGGATTTTAAGGTGGTTCGGTTGCAACCCCGCAACCTACGTCCACCCCTCACCAAAACCCGGTGAGACTTCCTTGCTGACTCACAGCTTGACCTGGGGACACGCCCCAAACCACAGAATAGAGAAAACCCTCTTTCTATCTTCCTACACACAAAGCCGGCAGGGATGGCTACACCGCAAATCGGAGAACTCCCGATTGCCTTCCTACTAACCACCGATAGGGACGTCAACCGCAAATTGGAACACCCTCCAATTGCCTTCCTACTAACCACCTGGTAGGGACGAATCACAACTTCAATATTTAACAATATTGAAAGTAAAACAGATGTGAAGGAATTAAAACAAGAGATTGAGTGAGAAGGAATTGGCCCTTGTATCGATATGCTTTGTTGATCAGCAGCAGGGATCTCTTCTTCTTGCAAATCAATCTTCTTGTAATCACCCTTGAATGGATGATTGTTCTCCACGGAATACTGTTCATGTGAACAGTAACTGTTCTTCCAATCTCCTCTCTTGATCTTCTCTCTTTGATCTCTTTGAATGGATGTAGAAGTGAATAGATACTACCTTGATCCTTGCTTCCTTCTTCACAGATCTTGGAAGATGATCGCTTTGATACGAGCTTGAATGCCTTGGATTGGATGAAGATGTTCTTCACGGAGTACTGTTCACGTGAACAGTAACTCGAACTCCTCTTGCTTTGAACACCCCTTTGAAGCCTCCTTTGATCTTCCCTCTTAGCCTTACTTGCTTCTACTCTTTCTTGGAGGATGCTGGATTGAGATATGAGCTTGAATCACCTTGAGTTGATGGAGAGGATATTGGATGTAGCTTTGATCTTCTCTTGATCCTCTTGAGTTGATGAAGCGGTTTATGGATGCAGCTTTGATCACCTTTGAGAGCCTTGAATGCTTCTTGCTTCCTTGGAGATTGAGATAGCTTCAGATCTAGGCTTGAATCTCTTGGAAGGATGAAGATGTTCTGCTCGAAACACTGTTCACGGAGGTGCTACAGTGCTCTCGAAATGGCCTCCCTTGATTCACTTCATCAACTCCATCAACTAGGGTTTCTAACCCTCTTGTAATGGTTTTATAGACTTTGAATGGTCTATAAACAAGCCCCAGACCAGATCCACAAATCATGGGAAGTTAGGTGAGGTTTGATTAAACAAAACCATGGAAAGGGGCTGGCCACGAGGTTGATTTCGAGGTCAAACATGGTTGGCTCGGGGCTGGCGGTCGACCTGCAGCTCCTAGCAGTCGACCGCTACTGTAAAACTTGAAAACGGGCGATCCCTGGGACTAGCGGTCGACCGCCACTGGCTAGCGGTCGACCGCCAGCTGCCAGAACTGCAGCTGGGCGGTCCCTGGCTGGGGCGGTCGACCGCCCCTGTGCTGGCGGTCGACCGCCAGTTGGGCAGAACCGGGTTCACCCTGGGTTGGTCCGTTAGCCGATCTAACTCCGCCGCTTGACTTCTTTTGCAGCCCATTCATGTCCGTGGCATCTCCCTTGATAGTCTTGAACGTATCAACGCAGTCTTTAGCTTTGGATTCTCTTGGCTATACTTCTTTGTGCATTGACCTTGGATTTGGAACATGTAAACCAAGTGTTTGAACCTTGATCATCTTGGATGAATGCTCGGAGCTTGTAGAAGCTTGCTTCCTTTCTTAGACGCGTTCCTTTCATCGTGCCAACTTCATTCTAGTCATTCACCATCCAATGGTTTATCACATGACAAGAGTTCTTCTTCCTTAGCTTTCACCTTGACATCTTCACTCCATTTCTTTTGACTTAGCTCAACGAGCTTTCACCTTTGACATATAGCTTATCTTGTTGAGCTTCTATCTTGCTGAGCTTCCACTTTGTATCTGAGCTTCCACTTTGTATCTTGAGTGATCTTTTGCACTTGCATCTTGAGTCTTGAGTGATTTATTGCACTTCCTTTCCACTTTGCATCTTGAGTGATCTTGGCGCCTTTGGATCTATCTTGATTTCTGTGCGGCCAATTGGTTAAGCGTTGCAAGCCATTCTTGATATGTTGAGTTGGCAATATGATGACCTGAAATGTATGCAAATGGATTTTATCAAATGCATAGCAAAAGCATAATAAATAGCAAAATGACTCTAAGGACATACATCATCAAAGCACTAGAAATGAGTCATAGTTGAGTCATAGTTGGAATCACATCAAAATAATAGAACCAATCATTAGTTGAGTTATAGTTGGACATCATCAAAACAATAGAAACACTCACGTTCCACACATGCCCAACTTGAGCACAACATTCTCCCAACATTCTCCCCCTTTTTGATGATGGCAACTATGAGGCATAAAAAGATTCAAGAACATTCAAGAACACTATGACATGCATATGGCTCAACCAAATCGACTCCATACAAAGAATACCAAAATCTTTGAAATGGCTCAACCAAATCGTCTCCCCCTTTGCCATCAGCAAGAAGGGAGCAGTAAGAAGGAATAAAATCTTTTCCCTTTTTTTTTGCATTTTTGAGACCAATGAATGAGATGAAGTATGCCAACATGGTCCAATAGAAGAGATAGACAAGACAGCCATAAAGCAATTTTGATTTTAGATTTTTCAATTTTTAGAGGTTTTCAAGATTTTAGCTTTTTATGGTTTTCAGGATTTTCTATGCAATGCATGGGAAGGATCAAATTTTGATGCAAGCTACAATTGTATGAAGTCAAGACATGCATGCCACCCTAATGCATGAAAACATGATGCCAATGATGCTAGAACTTATGCCACATGCCAATGAATGAGAAAGTAATGTGATGTCACTGGACAGAGGACACAAATGATTTTGGATGCCACTTGAAAGGACACAAATGATACCACTTGTTGTGTGCTGTGAAAGGACACAAATGGTGATGTAATCATGGCAACCTGAATGATTTATGTAGATGTGACAGATGAAGGCAAACAATATGGAGCATCAAGATATGACTTCTCAAGAACGAATGGAGGTTCTTTAATCTGAAACCGAGTTCATAGATCAGAGTTATGGATATTTCAGAATTTTCAGTTATAGAACCCAAATGAACTAGCTCTGACGTTCAAATTGGTTTAATGCTAATGAGTTCTGGCCTACTCAGTAGAATCACATGAAGACATTTGCATGCAAGTTTAATAGAAGTGAACCAGAAATTCATGTCAAAATCAGATTAACCTTCTCTTATCTTACTCATTCATTTTCACTGGTTCCCTTGAGAGTGACCACAATAAGTATTGAGGCTAAACACTTAGATGACTTAGATTTGATTCATGTGTGCTACACATTCAGATTTTTCTTTTTGAAATCATATGAAAGATGATTGTCATCATTTTACGAGCAGTCAAGTGTAGCAATCACCTTTTGACGTGAGTGTGCACGTTTGCCAGACGCAAGCACCCCCAGTTACTCAGTGTAGCTCACGATTTTACTTCACTTAGAACAGAGATAGCATAGTCACCTCATGACATATCGAACCTAATTTTCTTTGATGAGGAGATATATTTCTCAGCAACAGTGCCATTGCTCTGCCTTGAGCTTACTTTAAGTATAGCCACTTTTTGAAATATACAGATTCAACAAATGTTTAAAAACAATACTTAGCTGAAGTTTCTCAATCAAGGATGCCTTTAAAAAAATCTTTCAGATTCAAGACGGCATAACAATTCAAAACATGAGTAACTAGTTTAAGTCTATTAAGCCCGACAACAAACATTTTCAAGACCATTAAACTTCAAGAGTCAAAAATCATTAATGTTAAACCAAAGTCATTCATGTTCAAGGAAATCACAAGACTCTATAAAAGAAAATTCTTCTTGAAGATTTACTCTGATTAACTACCTCAATAAAAGATAGGGAATCCTCCAAGAAGTTCAAGACACTTTGAATCCAAGTTGAACCACAAAAGGATTAAGCACTATGATGCAATGGTTTGATATAGAAAGAGAGTGTTACATATGAGTGGAAACTTGAGAATTAATGGTGAACACTCCCCCTGAGGTTATGCACTGAGCTCAGACTGGAATGCAAGAGATAAAGTTATCAGGTGGATAGAGCTATGGGGTCGATCTGTCAAAGGAATGAGGTCGACCGGCAGAACATTGACTGGATTTTCATTATGAACAAGCTCCCCCTGAGATGATGCATTCTATGCCATGATGTCAACAGAATGAAGATGAAGAATATGCATGAATGCTGTAAACAACCAACTCCCCCTTACTCTATGGCCTATATGCAACATTGACGCATGGTACGGGGCGGAGATGAAACCTCATGCATATTGAGTGCTTCTAGGCAAGCATAACCTGCCTTTCCATACATCAACATTTGATATACCATGGCCGTGCAACAGTGAAATGATGTGAAATGATTCAAACTAGATTGATGTTGACTCCCCCTGAATGCATGCATGGGTTGGCAATGAACTATGCATCCTAAGATTTATGTGAATACACAATGCAATGACGATGCTGCAAAATGATTGTGCATTATCATTTGTCTTCTAAACATGATGTGCATTAAGGTATGTGTGATTATGAGATAATGCAAACACAAATCATTCACAATGGATTTTGAACTGAATGCAATATGATGATGATGATGTCAATAGACTCCCCCTTTGAGCAGTGCTAACATGAAAATGAGTTGAAAATGCAGCCATGGTACGCATCATCAAAACCAAAGTCCAAGAATTTCATGTGGCTGATAGCAAGACTTAAGCAACTCATCATCACATCAACTTCATCAGCATAACAAGTTTTTCATGAGTTAAATAGCTGAAATCAAGTATGGTGTGAGCAAATTATCTAGCTCAAAAGTTCATCTCACACCATGGGGGTTTTGCATTTCAAAGAGCAATTCAATTTGCAGAATTTAATGACATTTGGCAGACTTATGATGCACTATCTACATGTCAAGACTAAACATGCAAGATTATTGAATTTAAAAGGTTTATGTACATACCTGTGCCTTGAGCTTTTATTTACCTGACCATTCATTTGTTCATCTCCAAGGCATCCTGCACCCAAAATTCTTATTTGGAATTTTTAGGTACCCAAGTTTGCTTGGGTCCTTGTGGGTTAGCAACGGGTTTAGCATCTTGACTCATCTTTTTCAAGGCAATCAAATCATCTTCCCTCATTGTATGGCAACCATACATCTCATGCCCATTTTTACCACAGTAGAAACAATGCACAAAAGATTGATTATCCTTTTTATGTTCATGTGCATGTGCATGTGCATGTGGACTATACTTTTATGGGCGAGCATGATTCTTACCTTTCATGGTATGAGGGTGGTGTCTTTCTTTCTTTCCTTGTTCTTTCACTCGCTGTCCTGCTCTAAGCTCAGCATTTCTCAAGATAAAACAATCATGCACAGTGTGACCATGTCTACCACAATAATAACAACGGACATTCTTTTTGTGGAAAACATGATATTTAGCATTGAGCATGTCATGGTGCATGTTTGGATGAGAATGCTGAATTTTACTTTTCTTTCGAGCAGTATGCCCTTTTTGGTGATCACATGAAGTGGTGGCTTCCGGTGAGCCAAAATCTTGGATTTGGGAAAACATTGACAGAAAATCATTCAAACCTTGAATTTCATTTTCAAGTGAAGAAATATGCTGTTTAGACTCATTAAGACCCTCTTCACATGCTGCCAATTGCTCATTGAGCATGGCATTTACAGCTTTAAGGTTTTGACTTTGTTGTTCTAAAGCATGCAATGTTTCAGAGTGATCATCAATAATAGATTTGCCTTTTTCGTGTGCAGCCAATTTTTCATGCAATTCTTCCTCAACTTTTTCACATTCAATTTTCTTTTCCAACAACTCTTTATTCTCTTCCTTTAGAGAATCAATCAAATTTTGTTGCCATTCAAGATCATCATGGAGACCAGCATTTATGTTTCTCAAGAATGAACATTTTTCACATGCAAAATTAGCAGAGCATGAAACAGAATTTTTATTTTCTTCAATCAACCTCTCATCATGAATAAGCCCATCGGCCATAGTTTGATCATTAGAGATTGCCTTAGGTTGGTTTTGAAGTTTTATTACAATTTCTTCCAACCTAGTGATTTCATCATGAAGATTTTCATTTTCATCTCTTAGACATGCAATGCTTTGTTTATGTGTGTCTAGATCAAAAGAGAGCTCTTCAAACGCAGAACACTTTTTACAAATCAAGATTTCATGTTGGTTAATTTTCTTGAGATCCTTTTTCAACTTTTTATTTTCTGATATTACCTTTTTGTATTGTGTAAGCAACTCATCATAGGATTCCATAAGTTCTTCAAAAGTGAATTCCTCGGAATCAGAATTTACCTTCGATGAGGATGGTTTGCTTGACTCTTCTGCACGGTCGGCCATGAAGCATTCTTGTTCTTGTTCTTTTCCTTCATGGATTTTCACCGACTTGTCCAGCACTTGCTTGGCTATGCTGCAAGAAGACACAAGATGAGTTAGTCTTAGATCAACTGCAGATGTAATTAAGTTATATGCAAGATGATTATCATTGTGTTTGGTCTCATGTTCGGCTAACCAATCAATTGAATTTGATGGCAGCTCATGAGGACCATTATATATAAGAGTCCATAATTGTGGATCTATGGAGCTAACATAGATGAACATTCTCCCTACCCATGTAGAAAAATCTGAACCATCATAAATGGGCGGAGAAACCATCGAAGCAAGTGTAGCATGTGAATCCATTTAAATAACAAACACCGGGATCTTTCCCTGCAGATCGTTGGATCTGGGAATGACAGAGCTTAGCTCTGATACCACTTGTTGGGTCCCGTGAGGTGTAAATGGATCTAGAAGGGGGGGTTGAATAGATCCTATCAGAAACTTTGGCCTATTTAAAACTCTTAGCTAACAGAAACTTAAACCACTCTTATTAAGTGAATGAATCACTTAGGCACGATGCACAGCGAAATTAAGTAGAGTGCCTCAAATGAAAAGACTTGAATTACAAGCTATGAAACGTCTACACTTCTTTAAGTGAATTACAAAGCATAACACATATATGAACATGCAATAGCTTGCAACAACCGTGTGTGTGTGTATGCTATGTTGATCACTCAAAGTGCATATGTATGTGAGCAAGATAACCAAGTATAGAAGCACACGAACCTGCGAATGGGGTTAGAAGATATAGAGCAATCACACAAAATAAACAACCCACAACACAGGGATTTTAAGGTGGTTCGGTTGCAACCCCGCAACCTACGTCCACCCCTCACCAAAACCCGGTGAGGCTTCCTTGCTGACTCACAGCTTGACCTGGGGACACGCCCCAAACCACAGAATAGAGAAAACCCTCTTTTTATCTTTCTACACACAAAGCCGGCAGGGACGGCTACACCGCAAATCGGAGAACTCCCGATTGCCTTCCTACTAACCACCGGTAGGGACGTCAACCGCAAATTGGAACACCCTCCAATTGCCTTCCTACTAACCACCTGGTAGGGACGAATCACAACTTCAATGTTTAACAATATTGAAAGTAGAACAGATGTGAAAGAATTAAAACAAGAGATTGAGTGAGAAGGAATTGGCCCTTGTATCGATATGCTTTGTTGATCAGCAGCAGGGATCTCTTCTTCTTGCAAATCAATCTTCTTGTAATCACCCTTGAATGGATGATTGTTCTTCACGGAATACTGTTCATGTGAACAGTAACTGTTCTTCCAATCTCCTCTCTTGATCTTCTCTCTTTGATCTCTTTGAATGGATGAAGAAGTGAATAGATACTACCTTGATCTTTGCTTCCTTCTTCACAGATCTTGGAAGATGATCGCTTTGATATGAGCTTGAATGCCTTGGATTGGATGAAGATGTTCTTCACGGAGTACTATTCACGTGAACAGTAACTCGAACTCCTCTTGCTTTGAACACCCCTTTGAAGCCTCCTTTGATCTTCCCTCTTAGCCTTACTTGCTTCTACTCTTTCTTGGAGGATGCTGGATTGAGATATGAGCTTGAATCACCTTGAGTTGATGGAGAGGATATTGGATGTAGCTTTTATCTTCTCTTGATCCTCTTGAGTTGATGAAGCGGTTTATGGATGCAGCTTTGATCACCTTTGAGAGCCTTGAATGCTTCTTGCTTCCTTGGAGATTGAGATAGCTTCAGATCTAGGCTTGAATCTCTTGGAAGGATGAAGATGTTCTGCTCGAAACACTGTTCACGGAGGTGCTACAGTGCTCTCGAAATGGCCTCCCTTGATTCACTTCATCAACTCCATCAACTAGGGTTTCTAACCCTCTAGTAATGGTTTTATAGACTTTGAATGGTCTATAAACAAGCCCCAGACCAGATCCACAAATCATGGGAAGTTAGGTGAGGTTTGATTAAACAAAACCATGGAAAGGGGCTGGCCACGAGGTTGATTTCGAGGTCAAACATGGTTGGCTCGGGGCTGGCGGTCGACCTGCAGCTCCTGGCGATCGACCGCTACTGTAAAACTTGAAAACGGGCGATCCCTGGGACTAGCGGTCGACCGCCACTGGCTAGCGGTCGACCGCCAGCTGCCAGAACTGCAGCTGGGCGGTCCCTGGCTGGGGCGGTCGACCGCCCCTGTGCTGGCGGTCGACCGCCAGCTGGGCAGAACCGGGTTCACCCCGAGTTGGTCCGTTAGCCGATCTAACTCCGCCGCTTGACTTCTTTTGCAGCCCATTCATGTCCGTGGCATCTCCCTTGATAGTCTTGAACGTATCAACGCAGTCTTTAGCTTTGGATTCTCTTGGCTATACTTCTTTGTGCATTGACCTTGGATTTGGAACATGTAAACCAAGTGTTTGAACCTTGATCATCTTGGATGAATGCTCGGACCTTGTAGAAGCTTGCTTCCTTTCTTAGACACGTTCCTTTCATCGTGCCAACTTCATTCCAGTCATTCACCATCCAATGGTTTATCACATGGCAAGAGTTCTTCTTCCTTAGCTTTCACCTTGACATCTTCACTTCATTTCTTTTGACTTAGCTCAACGAGCTTTCACCTTTGACATATAGCTTATCTTGTTGAGCTTCTATCTTGCTGAGCTTCCACTTTGTATCTGAGCTTCCACTTTGTATCTTGAGTGATCTTTTGCACTTGCATCCTGAGTCTTGAGTGATTTGTTGCACTTCCTTTCCACTTTGCATCTTGAGTGATCTTGGCGCCTTTGGATCTATCTTGATTTCTGTGCGGCCAATTGGTTAAGCGTTGCAAGCCATTCTTGATATGTTGAGTTGGCAATATGATGACCTGAAATGTATGCAAATGGGTTTTATCAAATGCATAGCAAAAGCATAATAAATAGCAAAATGACTCTAAGGACATACATCATCAAAGCACTAGAAATGAGTCATAGTTGAGTCATAGTTGGAATCACATCAAAACAATAGAACCAATCATTAGTTGAGTCATAGTTGGACATCATCAAAACAATAGAAACACTCACGTTCCACACATGCCCAACTTGAGCACAACATTCTCCCAACAGACAATACCCCTTCGCCACCAATCTGGCCTTGTATGTGTCAATATGTCCATTTTTACACCGATCTTCCTTTTGAAAATCCACTTGCAGCCGATAGGGACCTTCCCTTCAGGTACATCAACCAAAGTCCAAACTTCGTTGGTGTACATGGACTGGATCTCTGAATCTATTCCCTCTTGCCATTTCTCAGAGTCTGCACTACGGATCACCTCCTGGTAGGATTGAGGATCTTCATCCTCATTGATGCATACCTTAGAGGATCTATCTGAGACATGTCCAACATATCTCTCAGGTTCTCTTGGTAGTCTACCAGATCTCCGTAATGTCTATGTTTCACTCTAACTAGGTTCAACCGATACAGTCTCATCTAATGAGATAATGTCTTCAGGTTGTGGTTCTTGGACCTCGTCCAATTCTATCTGGCTCCCACTATTTTTATGGAGTAGATATTCTCATTCTATAAATACAGCTCTCTTAGCCACAAAGACCCTTTGCTCATAAGGGTAATAGAAATAATATTGAAATGTCTCTTTTGGATATCCCACAAACCTACACTTATCGATTCTTGACTCAAGTTTATCACAATCGTTCCTCTTTACATGGACAAGACACCCCCAAATTTTAATGTGATTAAAATTTGATTTCCTGCCCTTCCATATCTCATATGGAATAGAAGGAACAGATTTACTTGATATCATATTCAGTAAATAGGTTGCAGTCTCTAAGGCATATTCCCAGAGAGACAAGGGTAGTCCTGACATGGACATCATGGATCAGACCATGTCTAACAAGGTCCTATTTCTCCTCTCGAATACACCATTGTACTGTGGTGTATATGGTGGAGTCCACTGAGAAACAATTCCATTGTCCTTAAGATAAGAAGTTAATTCAAGGGTAAGATATTCTCCTCCTCGATCTGATCGAAGAGCCTTAATACTCTTGCCAGTCTGTTTCTCTATTTAATTCTTACACTCCTTAAACTTCTCAAAGGCTTGTGATTTATACCTCATTAAATACACGTAGCCATATCTCGAGAAGTCATCAATAAAAGATATGAAATAGAGATGACCCCCTTTTGCTTCTATGGACATGGGTCCATACACATCCGAGTGTATGAGCTCGAGAAGGTCAGCAACCTTCTCACCATGTCCACTAAAATGAGCCTTGGTCATCTTCCCCATGAGACAAGACTCACAGGTATCAGATGGCTTGTATTCGAATGATTTCAAATACCCATTTGCGTGTAAGTGAGAAACTCCCTTTTCACCTATATGACCAAGCCTGCAATGCCAGAGGTATGTAGAATTCACTTCGTTAGTATTGGAAACCTGCATAACATTAGAGCATGTATCTAATACATAAAGACCATTGACTAATGAACCATTCGCTATCACCAAACTATTATTCATTATAGAGCACCTAGTGCTATTAAAAGCCAATGTATATCCAACGTTATATAAGCTAGAGATTCAAATAATGTTCTTAATGATACTAGGAACATAATAACAGTCATTCAGCTCCAGAATGACCCCTGAAGGTAAACTGAGGCGTGCAATCCCGACAGCTTTGGCAGCAACTAAAGCTCCATTGCCCATCCTCAGTTCAATCTCCTTTTTGCCCAGCCGCCTTCTCTTTGCCAACACCTACAAAGAGTTGCAGATATGAGATGCACATCCAGTATCTAATATCCATGATGTGGATTTCATATATAACAAATTTAGGTCTATGACAAAAATAACTTTATTTAGAATTACCTTGCAATTCCTTTTCCAATGCCCAGGTTGTCTGCATCGAATACACTTGTCCTCTTTTTTATTCGTCTTGCCCTTTCCTTTGTCAATTTTGGTGATTTCCTTATCCTTGGCCTTCTTCTTTCTCTTCCCTTTGCTGGATATCTGGGTGGCCTTCCTTTTCTTGTTGGCCTGGCCAACAACCATTACAGAATATGATTTATCTTTCTGCATAGTCCCTTCAGCACTTTTCAACATGTTGAGCAGCTCAGGGAGAGTTACTTCAATTCTATTCATGTTGAAGTTTATGATGAAAGGAGAAAATGAATCGGGCAATGACTAGAGAATAAGATCAATGCATAGTTCAAGATCCAACTTGAACCCCAATGCATTGAGTCTCTCAATCCACTCCATCATTTTCAGTACATGAGTTTATACTGAAGCACCCTCCGACATCCGGGTCCTGAAAAGTTACTTGGAGATATCATACCTCTCAATCCTACGCTGCTCCCCGAAGAGCTAACGTAGGTTAAGAAGTATGGTTCTATAATCACTCTTTTCAAATTGCCTCTACAACTCAAAAGCCATAGAGCCAGCATATAGCATTGGGCAAGGGATGAATCTTCTGACCATTTGGTAGAAGTCATTAAATCGCCCTCGTTGGAATCAGGAGCTGGCTCAGAATGAACTGTGTCCAACACGTAGGCTATTTTTTCTGCGGTGAGGACTATGCGTAAATTACGCAGCCAATCCGATAAGTTGGGTCCGGTCAGCCTGTTGGCATCCAAGATGCCATGGAGGATGTTGGACGACGACATTGTAATCGGATAAGAAATAAAAGATAACTTAGCATATGTTCAAATTCTAACTTTGATGTGATTTTCTATCTTAGTTAGTCCCACTATTTTTCAATCGAACTATATAACCCTCAATATATAGAACGGGAGATCAACGAGATCAACCTAGTGGGTTGGAATCCCAACGAGACTGAGGTATGACCTTGTGGAAAGCACAACAAGCCATACCCTATCTCAAGGGCAGTTAGCAGGCACTTGCATCTAATGCAATATCCGATTTCGGCCCCCGAGAAGTCATCCCCTTGTGAAAAGCACAACAAAGGATAGTCTTGGTTAGATCTAACCACCATTACTACATAGCAATGAGTTCATAACCCGACCCTTGTGGAAAGCACAACAAGGTAAAGTTCAATTCCTCACCCCATTGAGGCCTAGCCTTGGAGTTGCATCCTGCCCCCAAACCCAAGGACCTTGTGGAAAGCACAACAAATCTATGAGATGAAGACATTCATTCACCCCATAATGATGGAGGGCCGCGACGACTCCTAGAGCCACGCTTACCAGATCTAAAATTAAATTGCGAGGGAATTTAAATTTATCTTGATCTCACCCTAGGTGATAATATAAATATATCTAATATATTTATCGTACCTAATAGTTTTCACAAAGTAAATGCATCCAATGTAAAATTAAATCGTAAGTGATTATGGACCCTAGTCCTAATGCTACTAAGACATCCAGCTCACTTCCAAAGCAGCTGAATCATCCTCGTCGGGTGTGCTCCGCGCTTTCAATATCTGATATCGCATAAATTACAACTTTTATACGGCACGCAGGCCGACAAAATTTAAATTACATGTCAATTAAATTCCAGAAGCCCTTAGGGCGAGTACAACTGTGAAGGGAGATACAAGTACATAGGAATTTCAACAAAGAGAGAAAGGAGGCTCGCAGACCTCAAATAATTACATTAGCTATGTCCATGATCACTTGCCAACCCACACATTTCAGATCAATCAAGGGTTATTTTTTAAAATAATCCTTATATTCGGATTGAAAAGTGGGATGCCCAAACAAAAATAGGCTGACTTTATTTAATTTTAAAAATCCAAGTTGGATTAATTGAAATTAAACACATATAAGCAAGCCAATTCAAGGTAACATTAAGCAAAGCATACATAGAACCATCATTTATAGCAGGGGCATACATATTTGAATCTAATTCAAATAATTCAGATAACTGAGATAATTATTTAAATTTAAATTTAAATTTCTAATAATAAAATTTTAAAAAATTAAATAAGTTAATTATTTAAATTTAAATTCAAATTAATTATCCAATAATTTAATTTGAAAGTAAATTTAAATAATGTAATTATCCTCAATTATCTTTTTCTAAAATTCAAAATTTGAATTAAATAATTATCCAATAATTAAAAATTCCAAAATTTTAAATTTTCTATAAGTATCTTCAATAAAATTCAAATTATGAATTTAATAATTATCTACTAAATAAAAATTCAAAATATTAAATTTCTCATGATTATCTTCAATTATTACACTTTTATCTCAAATTAAGTAATAATTATCCCAACTCAATAAATTCAAAAGTTAAATAAAATTCAACAAGTTTTGAATTTTCTATTGAGAAAAGATAATTAACATTTGAGATAAAAAAGATTAATTTAATGTTCCCCCATATATATATATATATATATATATATATATATATATATATATATATATATATATATATATATATATTAATGGCCCAATAAATTAATAGAAGCAAATTATTTTAAAAAATAAAAAAAATTTGGGTCAACCCGAGTTGGCGGGCGCGCCCCCGTGCAGGCGTAAGCCACCGCGAGCGTGCGCACAGGGTGCCCTGCGCACTGTGCGCCCGCGGGGTACCATTTTTTTTATTTTAAACAAGCTTCACTTCCTTTTTTTTTTGATCTAGGGAGAACAGAAGATGACCAGCATCCCCTTCCCATAAACAGTCACGAACAAGGATGTCCAGTACCCCGTTCTAATTTTAATATTTGAAGATCATGAAAGTTGCCCCTAAACATGATTCTATGCGGAGAAATTGCATCGATCAGAGCGCAACCTGGCTCTGATACCACTGTAAGGATTCAGTCAGCCAGATTCGGGCAGCGCAGCGGATAATAAAAATTTTTAACCCGAACCCAGACTTTGTGGAATCCTAGAACTGTGCTCTAATCGATGCAATAAAACTCCCAACCTCTAACAGTGGGTTGTAGATCTTTACCTTGCGCGGAACGATGCTGTCTGCAACGCCCGATATCGATTTCCACGAACGCCGAGCCGCACATATGTATGACCTCTAGAGTTGATCCACACGGATCCTCCTGCAGTGACGGTATCCTCCCGTCCTTCCCCCGCGTACACAAGCTGCGGATCCTCCAAAAACTATTCTTCTTCCCTAAGCTTTCCCCCCTAAGAGAGAGAGAGAGAGAGAGAGAGAGAGAGAGAGAGAGAGAGCTACTAGGGAGAGAGAGAGAGCAAGAGGGAGGAGAGAAGCTTTTCTTCTTTCTTTATAATGCTTGGCTTAAGAAGTGAAGAGAGGAACTTCCTACCTAGGATGCATATATATAATGGTTTGGCTCTTTCTAAAAGAGCCCCTAAGAACTAATATTACATATGTATCCTTTCATATTATTGTACATATATATTAATCCCTTCTAATATTCCTTTCCGAAAAGAATTGAAGGCTTTTAATATATACCTCTGTACAATAATATCCCGAACCTTTGATCACATTGGGTCAAGCAAATCTGCGTGATCCTAGAAGACACCGGGTTCAAACCACCCTATCTGGTACCTGTAAGTCTACAGTTGCCGTATCGCTATAATATCTCGCTCCTCTATGCGTCTGGTTCGATCGAGTGTATGGTTTCTATCAAACCCCATGATCGTGCCATTCGACCATGACCTCCTTAAAGTGTATGACGTCCGTTCTAAACGAACTCACACGACCCTGGCCAGGGAATTAGTGGAGCGTCTGTGTCATGATCCATTTATATACCCGACAGTGAGCGATCCCCTCTTAACCATTTATGATCTTCACACGTATCCTGAAATGGTTAATGACTTGGCAATTCATGACTTGTGGTTAAAGTCACTTAGCCAACTCATTAAACCATTCCAGTCCTCATGTAAGATCCGATCACTATCTTAGGTCAAAGGACCAACGATGCTACTAAGACAATTGGATCTTCAGTTGACATTAGGTATAATCAACCATCTAAAGATCCAATAGCGGATCAATCCAGTGTACATCCTCCCAGAACGTACACCTACACATATGTATCGATGCCCCGCACCCGTGACCATGAGACTGCTCACACATACATCATGTGTACTGGTTTAATAGGTAATCAAAGTCCCCGAGTGATTACCCTCAAACCAAGAACAGTTTAAGGTATGTGTCCATGTAAAGTCAGTCTCATGATCGAGATCTCATCTCGAGTTGACTTTACAACCACATATCCTAGGGACATCGTAGAGTAATATACAATTACAAATTTACGCTTAAATACCACTTCATTAATAATGAACAAGATCGTACAACTATCGGGCCTACCCGACCCGAAATTGGCCTGTAGCATACCAATACTAACATCCCTCCTCCTCTCATTCCTTCTTTCTCTCTTCTCTCCCTCTCTCTCTCCCGGGTATCTCCCCCCTCTCTCCATTCTCTCCCCTTCTCTCTTGCAACCGCAACCCTCTTCTCTCTCTTTTCTCTCATCCCTCTCTCTTCTTACCCCCCTTCGCTCCCTCTCTCGTCTCTGCTCTCCCTCTCCCACTCGTTCTCTCTTCTCCCCTCTCTCATCTTCTCTTCTCTCTCCCTCCACCTCTCACCTCCTCTTCTCTATCTGTCTCTACCCCACACACACGCACACACTTCTTTCAATTTTAATTCTATTTTTTTCATTATTATTGGTTTTAACCTTCACTTCCACCTCTCTCTATCTCTTTCTCTGCATCCCTCTCTATTATCTCTCTATCTCTCTCTATAGAGTCCCACCCTCATGATGGCGTTTTCTCCAAGATTGAGCAACTCTTCAAAGGCTCGGCGGCGTGGACGGCGATGTCTTCATCTTCCCGGCTACACCCTCTTCCTAGTTCTTTAATTTTCATTTTAGTTAGATTTTATTTTGGGTATTGTACTTTTTTATTTTCTTGAACATCTACACATTGTAAATATTTTATTTTGAGCATTAAAAATAGTGAGTGTGATTGTCTCACTAGATATTTTATTCTCTCTCTCTCTCTCCTTATTTCTTCCCTTTATCCCTCCATACTTCTTTAGATAAATTTTACTCTTACACAATTTTAATTATTTCACATCAAAATCACTTCAACAACTTTTTTTTATTTTAAAAACATAAGATTTTCAACTTTAAAATTCTAGCCTCCTCGTGGGATCGACCCGTATTCACCACTACACTCAAAATCTTAATTTTATTATGTGAGTGCGCGACATTTTTAATGACGAGCATCTGCTCGCATCAATTTTTGGCGTCGTTGCTAGGGAAGCTTATGATTTTTGAGTTGAAAATTTTATTACTATTGTTTATATATTTGTACTAATCTAACTTGTTTTTCTTGTTTTTGCAGGAAAATAAAAAAAGAGAAGAAAAAAATTAAACATGAAAATCTAAAAAATAGAGTGAGAAAAGGGGGGGTATTTTGAGGTAAGCCTTCTTTCTTTCTCTTGTTAGATTATCTTGCACTTTCAATTGAACGAGAGATCGCTCTCCTAGTAAGTACCTTAACTTCCTCTCAATCCATTTCATTTTCTTGGTTGTATATCTTAATGGTTTGATAGGTTCGCTAATTTAAAAAAATTCATCACTTGAACTTCATAAAAGCCTTCATTCCAAGAGTAGAAAATACACCTTCATGTTTTAGGTCATGCATCATTTAGGGGCGCATTTTTAGTTGTTTAAAATTTTCATCAATTTTATTGTTGAAGATTGCGGGAGGCAAGGTGAGCACTCTAACTTCTCAAACAAGCTTGCCCATGCATCTCCATGCTTGCATAAAACCCCTTGTTTGAATTGTGGTGTGCATTTCATTCTTAAAATATCTTAAGGGAAAAACACATAATCACATTAGGTGGGGATTTGATCACCCTTCCTTGGCCCGCAAACCACAATCCCCTGCATCTTTGCATCACCTAGACCCTAATAAAAATCAGAAGACGGAGGCCCTAGGATCACATTGTGGTTAGGTGCGGCTTGCGTCCATGATCTTTCTTGAAAATTGGTGTCTAAGGCTAGAGGTCAACGGCAAATGCTATAAGCAGGCAAGTGATTTTTAATTAGAACCTTGCGAAAGTAAGGGGAGCCTCCCACTACCCCACCTCTTACCTGACCAGTTGACAAATTTGAAGGTGGACTTAGGTTGTATCTAGTCTCTTTGTGAAGTGCAACTTTTATGTCTAAGGAACACATAGGTGTCTTAGGTTAATTATGTGACAACTTGTTTGTGTTTGTAAAAGAGAGAGAGAGAGAGAAAAAAAATTTAAAAAAATCATAAAAAAAAATCTCACTTATCTCTCTCTTCGTCCTAGTATATGCAAGGTAGGACATCTCAACATCCAAACCTACTAAAATCTATTCAAGAAATAAATAGAGTCTTGTATCCAAGAAATGATCTCCAACAAAAATCTATGGCCGAAAATGAAGGACCTCACCATCAAAACCTAATGGCCGGAAATCCCGATCCTTCTTAACCTATGAAGGATTATTTAATTCCCAACCAATATCAACCTCCATCTTGTATTCACATCCCTCAAAATCAAAATTGTTGAGGTGCGAGACACGGATTCAGAGGGGGCGTGAATGAATCCACTTTAAAAACTATTGCGGAAATAAAATATTGCCAACTAAACAACACTCAATCACCAAACTGGTCAACCAATCAAACTTCTAACTCAGTGAAGAAGATGATAACAGCAGATAAGAGCAAAGGTATGCAAGCTCACTGAACAAACCAAATAACGTTGTAGGCTAATAAATGAGTCAAGTGAGACAACCATCAACAATATAGCGCTCATGAAACATCCTGCGAAGGGTGGTAGACGATATGGAGTAGAGTGCAAAAGCAAACCACAGAACACCAGGATTTTTTAGGTGGTTCGGCCAGACCTCCAGTCTGCCTACGTCCACCCCTCACTCCAAACTGGAGTGAGGCTTCCCTTGCAAACGCAAGAACAACAGACTCAGTCTACAACAGACGCTGCCTAATAGCTTGACAAAGCGAGGGAGACAAATCCCTCAAACCAAGCTCTGCAACCCACAGAAGCTTGGCACCTAGACTTGCTACCCATAAGACCAGAACTGGAGACGAATCTCCCTTCCTCCTCACAGGAGGGGACCCGCTAGTGACACCCCGTCACTAGAAAACCAGAGGTCACAGACCTCTCTTCTCCACACCAGAGGGAAACCACAAGTAGCACACCACTACTTGCAACCAGAGACTACGTTTCTCTTTTCCTAAGTCCACAGTGTTGTGCCCCTGTGGTCATTTGAGTCATCTTGTGGTCACTTGGGTCATTCGACATCATCTTGTGGTCATTTGAGTTATTTGATATTCTTAGTTTTGATAATGGCTAAACACTATAAGTCATTGATGTCTTACCACTCTTATATGACTAAACTACTTGATGTTCTTTCATGACAGATATGCCAAGGAATGGAGTAGAGATGGCAAAAGTGAAAGCTCAATGATTGCGCCCTCGCACGCGGATCGACCGACTGTAAAATTCCGGTCGATTGCCCCATGCCTTCCGGTCGACCGCCAGCCCCGAGCCATCAATTGTTGACTTTGTTTTCCACTTCGAGAAGGGTCATTCTCCATGGGTTTCTTTAATCCTAAAGTCACCCAATCACTCACAAAATGTGGATCTGGTATGGGGGATGTCCAAGGACCATTCAAAGGTTATAAAACACACACAAGAATGGTTGGAAACCCTAAGGCTAAGAGGGGAGATCAAAGGAGGCTGTAATGGTGTGTTCAAGGGAGAGGCGTTCGAGTACTGTAGCTGTGAATAGTACTCCGGGAAGAAGTTCTTCATCAAATCCTCAAGTGATTCAAGCTACTTCAAAAGGAGATCAACCCCAACCCAAGTAAAGATAAAGCTGCAACCATCATCCTCTTCATCATCTCAAGGTGATCCAAAGAAGCCCATTCTTAAGAGAATCAAATCTACATCCTTCATCTTCTTCAACAACTCAAGGTGATCCAAGCAAGATCTTTTCACAAGGAAGAAGATACCATTGAAGCATCATATTCAAGCTCCAGTAATCTGAGACAAGATCTTTTCTCCTTGAGCATATTTTATATCTTGTTTCAGTGTTTTCATATTTGTTCTTTTTTCATTTCATTCAAACATTTGAAACTGAAGATCGTCCCTACCGGTGGTTAGTAGGAAGGCAATCAGAAGTTGTCCGATCTGCGGTGATTGACGTCCCTACCGGTGGTTAGTAGGAAGGCAATCGGAGGTCTTTCCGATTTGCGGTTCAGTGCGTGGCACTAGTGGAGCCTCACCGGATTTGGTGAGGGGTAGACGTAGGACTGGGGATTCAGTCCGAACCACCTTAAAATCCTTTGTGTTATGGTTTTCTTGTGCGATTGCTTTGTGTTAGATGCATGCTTAGGTTCAATCTCTATATTGCGTAATCATCTTGCTAAGCAAATCGTTGTGTCTTTCGTTAAGCTAGTTATATTCTGCTGCTATTATCATTATCTAGCTTTAAAGAGGGGTGTTCTACGAAAAGAGGGGCAGATCTATTCACCCCTCCCCTCTAGATCCACTATCCACTACTCAACAAGTGGTATCAGAGCCAAATCTCTCATTATGGGGTCCAACGACCTTAAAGGAATTGGTGGATCAGGGTCCAAAGGTTTTCTACCTGAAGGACACTCTGTGAATAGGCCTCCTTATTTCACTGGAACTAATTATCCTTATTGGAAACATCGCATGCAGGTGTTCATTCGCGCCCAATACTACGAACTTTGGTGAGTGATCAGCAAAGGTCCGTATGAGCTTACAGATAATGAGGACTTGTGGACCAAAGAACAAATAAGATAATCTACTGTCAACTGGAGTGTTAAACACATCATGCAATGTTCACTCCATCCAGTAGAATTCTCAAGAGTTGCTACCTGCGTAACGACAAAATAGATGCGGGACAAGCTAGAGGTAATTTACAAAGGAACCTCTCAAGTACGAGAAACAAAAGCCAACATTTTAGATTCTGAATATGAAATGTTCCGCATGAATCCTGATGAGTCGATTCAAAACATGTATGCTCGCTTAACTGTGCTTACTAATAGTCTAACAGATTTTGGAAAGAAATATTCATAACAGGAAATTGTAAGGAAAATTCTCAGATCATTGACTCCAGCATGGCACACGAAGGCGACCGTGGTTGAAGAATCCAGATATCTTGCAACAACTAAGGTAGATGAACTCATTGGGTCATTGATGACCTATGAGATCAACCTTAAGAACAAAGAGACTGAGGTGCTTAAGAAAAAGCCCCTAGCTCTTAAAGCAGGACCCAGCGGTCAAGGCACTTCTGATGAAGGTGAGGATTCGACAAGTGAGCGAGATGAGGATGACGTAGCCATGCTCACATGTAAGTTCAGAAAATTTCAGAGAAAAGAAGGTAAGAGCTTCATGAGAGGAAGGTCAAAGGTAAGAAATGGTTTCAAATCTAATTCTAAAAACTTTAAGAAATCTGACAAAATCATCTGTTATTCTTGCAACAAACTAGGGCATTTCAAGACAGATTGTCCTGACAGATTCAAAAAGGCTGACAAATGGAAGGGCAAGAAGAGGAACAAGGCCATGGTGTCCACCTAGAGTGACGAGGAAGAAAGTGATGGTGGAACCAGCTCCTCGGACAAAGAAAAAGAAGATCTCTACCACATGGCCAAAGGTGACGAAGAAACAGAGGTAAACTCTCAATTTGAAAATTACACAATTGATGATTGGGAGGAAGCATATATTCAGCTCATGGAAAAATATGACATGTACAAAAAGGAGAATAAATCATTGAAAAATAAAATTAACTTCTTTATGCATGATCATGATATGAATGTTAAGAATGCTCTACTTGAAACTGAAATTGAAGATCTTAAGAAAATGATTTAGAACTTGGAGGAAGGAAGAAAAGAAATGGCTGACTTGGAAACTGAAAATGAAGATTTGAGAAATGAGATTGACAGTATGAAGCTCAAAATGCAAACTTATGAAAAGGATAGCAAATTAAGTAATGAGAATTATGAAGCTGTCAAACAAGTCAACACTCAACTTCTTCAAAACATTGAAAAACTTTAAAAAGAGTTGGAAGATAAACAACAATCTTTAGAAAAAGTTGTGGGTGGAAGAGAAAACCTAGATGCACTGTTTGGTACCGGAATGAACTTCAACAAGGAAGGGTTGGGTTTTGAACCTACAAACAAAAGGCCAATTGGGTTAAAAACTATCACATTTGTTTCATCTTCCGAAGCTTCCACCTCAAACACAACTCCCACACAAAACCAGTAAAAACAAAATGAGAAAGGGAAAGAAAAGATTGAAGAGACAGTCACTGAAATTCCCAAAAAGTCTGTCCAAAAGCCTAAGAAAGGTCGACCTTCCCCGCAGCACAGGTCAACACTTCCTTGGCCATTGCATGCTCAATCTTCCAGATATCACCATAACTGGATTGCACATTCATATAGGCCAACACCACCCTACTTTTGGGGAAATTGTGATTCATGTGTTCACCAATCATATAAGTTTCAATCTTCTAGGTGGTAAAATAATCACTTTCAACCCAAAACCAACCAACGGCCTCAATGGTTTAAGAAACAAACCTCCTCAAACTTTCACAAAATCCAACAAAGAGCTTCTAAACAAAAAGTGAATGTCAAAGCTGAAAAGAAAAACCAAATCCATGCTCTAAGCAAACAAAACATGAATACTCGGAATGTTTGGATTCTAAAAGAAATGGTTTCATATTTTGAAAATCTGAAGAGTTTGATGGGACCCAAATTTTGTTGGGTTCTAAACACAATTGCTTAATTGCTTGTGCAGGAGTGTCTTGCAGCCATGCATAACAAGTGGTACCTTGATAGCGGCTGTTGAAGACACATGACTAGAGACAAATCAAAAAATTTTCTGTTGGAGTAAAAGGAAGGAGGATACGTTACATTTGGAGGGAACAACAAAGGCAAAATCATTGGAACAGGTAATGTAGGTAAGAACCTCTCCAACTCCATCGGTAACGTGCTGCTAGTTGAAGGTTTGAAATACAACTTGCTCAATATAAGTCAATTGTGTGATAAAGGTCATAAAGTGTTGTTTGACTCTCATGAATGTAGAATCCTTGAACCAAAATCTGACAAGGTAAAATTTTTTGGAAAAAGGGTCAACAATGTTTACATGATTGACTTAGATGATCCTGCTCACATGAACATGTGTCTTACTGTACCAAAATCTGAGCTTGCATGGTTATGGCATCGTAGACTAGGACATGCTAGTTACAATATCTTACATAATCTTTTAAAGCATTCAATGGTGAAAGGGTTACCTGAACTTTCTTTTAAACAAGAAAATAAATTGTGTGATGCATGTACCCTAGGTAAACAAACAAGAAAATCATTCAAGGCTAGATCTACAAACATGTCATCTAAACCACTAGAGCTGATTCATATGGATTTGTTTGGTCCAACCAGAACTGCTAGTTTAAGTGGTAGAAAATATGGATATGTCTTGGTGGATGATTACTCTGGGTTCACATGGGTTTTCTTTCTCGCATATAAAAATGATTCTTTTGATGAGTTTCAGGCACTCTATATGAAGATAAAGCAAGACAGTGAGTTCAAAATCTCCAACATTCAATCTGATCATGGTGATGAATTTGAAAATGCTAACTTCTATAATTTTTGCAGGGCTGAAGGCATTTCACACCGGTTTTCTTCACCAAGAACCCCAGAGCAAAATGGTGTAGTTGAAAGAAGGAATCGAACACTTATAGAGATGGCAAGAACATTGCTTGCCGAACGGTAACTCCCAAGGAAATTTTGGGCTGAAGCGATAAACTCGACATGTTACATTATCAACCGCTCTATGGTAAGGCCACACACCAAAAAGACTCCTTATGAGTTGCTGAAAGGCAAAAAGCCTTCTCTCACACACATGAAAGTATTTGGATCTAAATGCTTCATCCACAATAATGATAAAAGAGACTTAGATAAATTCGAGCCCAAGAGGGATGAAGGTATATTCCTTGGACATTCTGATAGATCTAGGGCTTATAGAATTTATAATGTCAAGAGTCAAACTGTGGAAGAATCATCCCATGTTTCCTTTGATGAATATCATGATGATTCTAAAAATGATAACTATTACAGGAAAAATGATGAAGATGGGGAATTCATAAGCGTGAAGGAAAAGAATGATCCTCCACAAGAAGAAACAAGAGAAGATGGTGACCTAGCTGAATCCAGTAATCCAAGGGATCAAGCTCCAAGAGAAGGTAATGATTCTACTAATATTAGAATTCTTAAGGATCATCCTTTAGAAAATGTCATTGGTAGCTTGAATGACCCACCTAGAACAAGGTCACATTTTAGAATTGTGGAAGAATTAGATCGACTTGCTCTTGTCTCTCACCTTGAACCCAAGAACATTGATGAAGCATTAAAAGATAAAAACTTGATAAACTCAATGCAAGACGAGTTAAACCAGTTTGAAAGAAACAAAGTTTGGCATCTTGTTCCTAGACCATCTTCACAGTCTGTTATAGGTACTAAATGGGTCTTTAGGAATAAACTCAGTGAGGATGGTAAGATAATAAGAAACAAGGCTAGATTGGTGGCTCGAGAGTATAATCAAGAGTTTGGGGTAGACTTTGATGAATCTTATGCCCCAGTTGCTAGACTCGAAGCCATCAGAATTTTACTTACCTTTGCATGCTCCCTTAGAATAAAGCTGTATCAAATGGATGTAAAAAGTACTTTCTTGAATGACTTGATCAAAGAAGAAGTCTATGTTGAGCAATCCATTGGCTTTGAGAACACTAACCATGCAGATTTTGTATACAAGCTAGACATGGCGTTTTATGGACTTGAGCAAGCACCAAGAGCTTGGTATGAGAGACTAAGCTCATTCCTCATTCAAAAAGGGTACACACGAGGTAATGTAGACCAAACACTTTTCATCAAGAAGCAAGGTAAGAACATCTTGATTGTTCAAATTTATGTTGATGATATTGTGTTTGGTTCTACTAAATCTGAAATGTGTGAGGAATTTGCTAACCTCATGACTAGTGAATTTGAGATGAGCCTAATGGGAGAACTCTAATTCTTTCTCGGTTTACTGGTCAACCAAGGAGAAGATAGGTGCTTCATAAGTCAAGCCAAATACATCAAGGATCTACTGAAAAGATTTGACATGACAAATAGCAAAATAATTACAACTCCTATGAGCACCACAACATCACTGGATTCAGATGAAAATGGTAAATTAGTGGATGCAAAGATCTATAGAGGTATGATTGGCTCTTTGCTTTACTTGACTGCATTCCGACCAGATATTCAGTTTAGTGTATGTCTTTGTGCTAGATTTCAAGCTAGTCCAAGAGAATCCCACTTGACTGCCGTCAAACGTATCCTTAGATATCTTGCCGGCACTCAAGATTTATGATTGTGGTATCCGTCATCATGTGATTTATCCCTTATATCTTATTCTGATGCGGACTATGCTGGATGCAAGCTAGATTACAAAAGTACTAGTGGCTACTGCCAGTTTCTGGGCGGGTGTTTAGTTTCTTGGGCCTCCAAGAAATAACACTCGGTTGCCCTCTCAACTGCAGAAGCAGAATATGTTGCTGCGGGGAGCTGTGGCACCCAAGTGTTGTGGATTAAACACCAACTCCAAGACTACTTAGTGGATCTTGGTTGTGTCCCGATTCTCTGTGATAACACTAGTGCTATCAACCTTGCAAAAAATCCAGTCCAGCACTCTAGGACTAAGCATATTGAGATTAGGTATCACTTTATTAGAGATGAGGTCATTAACAAAAACTTTGAGCTGCATTTTGTTGATACTCTAAATCAAATTGTTGATATTTTCACCAAGCCCTTATGTAATGTTAGGTTTTCAACACTCAGAAGGGAGCTTGATCTTTGCAGACCTCGGGCCACCAAAAATTGAAATGATGATCTTGTTCAATTTAGTTGTGTATTTTTACCGATTGGTGTCCATGCATTGTTTATATGTAAATATGTCATTTTGCATATGGTGTAGCATTGCATGTAGTCATGATGCATAATAAGGTTGAATTCATGCTCACGATGCATTGCATGGTTTGTGTAGCATCATTCTTGCATGGCCATGGTATATTAAATGTTGATGTATGGAAAGGCAGGTTATGCATGTCTAGAAGTACTCAATATGCGTGAGGTTTCACCTCCGCCAAGTACCATGCATCACTGTCGCATATAGGCCATATAGTAAAGGGGAGTTGTCTCTTTGAGGCATTCATGCATATATTTCATCTTCATTCTGTTGCATTTAATAAGTGTACAACCATATGTTGGGTCATGCATTTCATGTCTGCCAAATTCATGTTTGATCAGGTCAACCCCTGCATGGTTCTAGTCAACCTCTCCTTGACATTCGTCATTCCATTTGATTGCCAGCATAACTCCTTGAGTGCATTCACTACATATCCTTAGGGGGAGTCTTGCTGCCTTTCTTAATCTCTTGCAATCTGAACTTCACTGGTTTTTAGTTTGAAAATGAGATCATGAGACAGACAGAACTATGGTGTTAGAGCTTTCTATTATATGAACTGATGATTGTCTATCCAATAAAAATGGTTCAGATTTAATGATTTCTTGAAATTCTGATATATCTTTCGAAATCATCTATGTTCTGTGATTTTAATAGACCTTAACTAGAGATTATATATTGTGCTTTGAATGACTATCCTGATATCAGAAAATTCAAAATTCATGACCATCTTAGTGATACACTCAAGCTAAGTATTGTTTTTAAACATCTTGATGAGCTGGAATTCGTGAAAATCAATTTGACAGAGCAATGATATTGTTACACGGAGAAATATGTCACGTCTTCAAAACAAGTGACGAATGATATGTCATGATGTGCCCCTGTTATCTCTGTCGTCATTATATTTGGACTCTAGGCAGAGCATTGGCATAATTGCTGAGAAATATATCTTCTCATCAAAGAAATGAGTTTGGATATGTCATGACGTGACTTTTCTATCTCTGTTCATTCTGAAGCATAACCGTCAGTCTTGCCAAATACCTAGGGATACTGGCGTCTAAACAACGTGTATTCTTACGGCTAGGAGGCATGTACTAGACTTGATTGCTCGTAAAATATGAGTCATGTGCCTTTAAATTCAAAATATATTAAAAATCTAATATGCTGCACTCATAAAATTGCATGCTTTACTCATGCTTGTTTAGCCTCAATACTAGTTTTTGTGTTATTCCCTTTGTAGTTATTGAATATGGATATATAAGACAATGGAAGGTTAAACACTGTCATGCCATGCACTTTTGGTTCATTTCTATTAAAACATGGATGTAGATACTTTTTGAACTCTATTGTTGATCTCGAATTTCATTAGCTTTGAACCATGTATATTGCTCACGCCATGTTTCAGGTCTGCATATAATGGCTTGCTCTCAACTCCTATTCAGCTTTGGTCTCTCAGACTTTTGCCACCATCTATACCTTATACCTCCTTTTTGCTATTGTCAAAGGGGGAGAAAATGTCTTGTTGTGAGTCCTTTATGAGCTAATACCTTTGTCCATCCTTTGTGCGGCGCCTTTGTGAGTTGTCAAAGGGGGAGCGAACCTTGTGAGCTTTGAGTCTTCATATGTGATGGGAGATTGTGCATAGCATTCACATGCTTTGATCATCCATGCATATATATTCACCTTCAAATGCTTTCACTATCATGGATCTTGAGCTGCACATGTCGCATATATATCCAAAACATTGTGCATAGCATTCACATGCTTTGATCATCCATGCATACATATCCGCATTCACATACTTTCACTATCATGGATCTTGAGCTGCACATGTCGCATATGTCATAAACTTTGCCATCTTGGATATTACTGCCACATAATGACTCACAGTGTTGCCATCATCAAAAAGGAGGAGAATGTTGTGCCCCTATGGTAATTTTAGTCATCTTGTGGTCACTTGGGTCATTCTACATCATCTTGTGGTCATTTGAGTTATTTGATATTCTTGGTTTTGATAATGGCTAAACACTATAAGACATTGATGTCTTACCACTCTTATATGACTAAACTACTTGATGTTCTTTCATGACAGATATGCCAAGGAATGGAGTGGAGATGACAAAAGTGAAAGCTCAATGATTGCGCCCTCGCACGCGGATCGACCTGCGCGGTCAAGTCGAGGGGGTCAAGGGGGCAGCGCCCCTTGCGGGGGTTTCAGGGGCGGAGCCCCCAGAACAAAATTTAGAAATGCTCAAATGGTCTAAGGCATAAACTAAATCCAAAAATGCATGGAATTGATATGGACATGAAGCCCTTGACTTATGGACATGTTTCTTTGGGCTAACACTTCATTTTTACAGGTATAGGTCTTTCCGATCGACCAACACACCTTGGCCGGTCGACCATATTTTCCAGGGATGAAGAACTTCAGAATTTACAGGTTCCGGTCGACCAGTGGGTGGCCGGTCGACCAATTCTTCCAGAAACGAAAAACTCCAATTTTTACAGGTTTCGGTCGACCGCCCCTAGGCGTCCGATCGACCGGTTTTGCCAGAGATGAAAAATCAACCGACTGTAAAATTCTGATCGACCGCCCCATGCCTTCCGATCGACCGCCAGCCCCGAGCCATCAATTGTTGACTTTGTTTTCCACTTCGAGAAGGGCCATTCTCCTTGGATTTCTTTAATCCTAAAGTCACCCAATCACTCACAAAATATGAATCTGGTCTGGGGGATGTCCAAGGACCATTCAAAGGTTATAAAACACACACAAGAAGGGTTGGAAACCCTAAGGCTAAGAGGGGAGATCAAGGAGGCTGCAAGGGTGTGTTCAAGGGAGAGGAGTTCGAGTACTGTAGCTGTGAACAGTACTCCGGGAAGAAGTTCTTCATCAAATCCTCAAGTGATTCAAGCTACTTCAATAGGAGATCAACCCCAAGCCAAGTGAAGATAAAGCTGCAACCATCATCCTCTTCATCATCTCAAGGTGATCCAAAGAAGCCCATTCTCAAGGAAGATCAAATCTGCATCCTTCATCTTCTTCATCAACTCAAGATGATCCAAGCAAGATATTTTCACAAGGAAGAAGATACCATTGAAGCTTCATATTCAAGCTCCAGTAATCTCAGACAATATCTTTTCTCCTTGAGTATATTCTATATCTTGTTTGAGTGTTTTCATATTTGTTCTTTTTTCATTTCATTCAAACATTTGAAATTGAAGATCATCCTTACCGGTGGTTAGTAGGAAGGTAATCAGAAGTTGACCAATCTGCGGTGATTGACGTACCTACCGGTGGTTAGTAGGAAGGCAATCAGAGGTCTTTCCGATTTACGGTTCAGTGCGTGGCACTAGTGGAGCCTCACCGGATTTGGTGAGGGGTGGACGTAGGACTGGGGATTCAGTCCGAACAACCTTAAAATCCTTTGTGTTGTGGTTTACTTGTGCGATTGCTTTGTGTTAGATGCATGCTTAGGTTCAATCTCTATATTACGTAATTATCTTGCTAAGCAAATCGTTGTGTCCTTCGTTAAGCTAGTTATATTTCACTGCTATTATCATTATCTAGCTTTAAAGAGGGGTGATCTGCGAAAAGAGGGGCACATCTATTCACCCCTCCCCTCTAGATCCGCTATCCACTACTCAACACACAGGAGGAACCCCGATCCCAAACAAGGGAAACGGAAAGCACTAAGGATATGAAAAGAACAAATAAAAAAACAAACAAGAGAAACAAAAATAGATATAGCTCCGACGAGCACAATGACTGTGGATTTGATCCACGAGTCAATTCATGAACATATCTTCAGGATGTACTGGCTGCACACCCTTTCTCCTTCTCACGATTTTCTTCTCTCTCACTTTGGCTCTCAGCTTCATCTTCACTCATTGACTACCTCTCTTCTTCTTTTTCTTCTTCTGGCTCTCCTTTCTTTTCTTCTGGCGGCCTCTCTTCCAGCACCAGCACCCTTCTTCGAAGGGTAAGGTATTCTTATATATGAGCAGGGGCTCCGTAAGGATCAAGCAACAGAACCCTACTAACATTCCATTGGTCCACGTGTTAGGGAATAGAAGCTTCCTTTCCTCAGATCACGTGCCCATTATTGCTCCCTTTATCCATGAGCCAGCCTTCTGCCTTTTCAGAGGTCGCGTGCCTCTTCTGCGAACGAAATTGTTCCCTGTAATTAAAGTCAACCAAGCTTTTAGTCAAACACCTTATAAACATTAGTCATGAAGGGTGTATATACTCTAAATTGTAACGTCCGACATGCACAGACCTTAGGTTGCGATGAATAGGACATGCACTATCAAACTTGCACCAAGGCAAAGAATGCACAGACCTTATTTTGCTCAAGGCAAAACTTGCACCGAGGTAAACAATGCATAGACGTTGTGTAGCTCCAACGTACGTAAAGATAGGAATGCACCGACGTTGATTCTTTGAAACCAAACCTTGCACCGACCGTGGTCATGATGAAACTGAAAACTTGGACCGACTTCATGCAATATGAGACTCAAATGGATGAGACACTAACAGGGACACAAGACCATAAGTGCATGAGACGCAGAATGAGACGCACTCACACATGAGACACAAATGCATGAGACGCAAAGGTGCACTGACACTGGGTGTGCTAAGATGCAGTAGAGACGCAGCCATAGACACAACTGAGCATAAGACGCAATATGAGACGCAACAAAAGACACAATTGCATGAGACGCAATCAGAGACACAAGACTGGCGCTAAAGACGCAACATGAGACGTAGGCTACAGGAATGTTCACGGACTTTGAAGTGTCCACAGACCCTAAATAGTAATATGGATGGACCTAAACATGCACCGAGTGTATGAATGGACTGACCTTGATATGAGACGTGCACATACAGGAACATGCACTGACCTACCATATTGCATCGACCTTATATTCGTTTGGCCAAAACATGCACCGAATGTATATGCTGTAGACAAAAATCTGCACCGATCTTAGTTGTGTGAACACACAAGCTAAGACACAAAATATGCACAGACCTTGGGTGTAGAAGACGAAGAAGTGCACCGATGTTATCTGCCCAGTGCAAAGTATGCACCATGCTCACAAGCTGCTCGATGAAAATGCTATGCACACTAACATGACATGCACACAAAGTGTTCGATGAGATGACGTGCATCACCTCCATGAAGCGCTACAGGAACTAGCACCGACTTCATATGTTCATGTGAACAATGAAATGCTTGGACTTTTCTAACACAATGAAGACTGCCATTGACCTTCTATGTGCATGGACTTAACACATGCACCAAGATTTCTGTACAAGCATTAACATATGCACAGCTCTGAGATTAGACAGAACAATACCTGATCTGACTGTGCATTGACCTTACCTATCAATGAGTTGACTTTGACCTGGGTTGACTTCCTTTTCATGACCTGTGAGTCATTCTTAAACCTGTTCTGACATTTTCTCATAGTACATCAGGATTATATCATCAAGGATGTACATGTAAACATAATGAGACATAATATTTATCATCATCAAAACTCCAGAACCACATGGGACACAACAATCTCCCCCTTTTTGATGATGGCAATATTATGAGTCATTACAATAGATTCATCATGATGATTATGAAATACCATATGAAAGTTCATGAACATTCACCATAGAATAGCTACGTCAGAAATGAGCATGTAAAACACCATGTGTGCAACATCTGACAAGAGTTACAATTGATGATGCAAATGATGACTAACCAAGAGTGAGTGACAAATGACTCAATGACTCACAAAATTTCTCCCCCTTTGACAACATCAAAAAAAATGGAATGATCATTGACTGTTGAAGGAGAGAATATTGAAGGTATTATGCAAACTGAGTGACTATCATCTAAAACTCCCCCTGACAAGATACTCTCTTGTATGAAAGAGCAAGAGGGGTGGAATGAAATGAATGATCATTGAACCACAGGGACATGCAAAAATTTTCACCCTTGGACGGACAATGATTGGAATGAAGTACAGGGGTAATCATGGACAGATAAAGCAATGACATAAAGAAGTCAACAGTTAGGTCTGAAATAATGGAGTCCAATTTGAGAAAGCAAGCATTCAGAATGAATGAGAAAGGTTTTCAATAGGATATCAATTTCATAAATCTGATTAAACAGGTATTTCAGACTCTTCCATTATAAAGATTTATGAATGATTCTTCATTGACTAGTCAGATCAGAATATGATGTATGCAAGGCTTGTTCATAAGCTTTCTGTACTCATATCTGAAATCAGTTTTCTTAATAAAAGTGAACCATGCTTTCATATTGAAAGTCTTGTTTAACCTTCTTCTTTCTTACTCACTCAATTTCAAAGATTCCCTTAAGAGATGCAATCAATAGTATTGAGGTTAAACACATAAGAAAACATTTGTTTCTGTCAAGAGTTCCAATAGAATTTTTTCTTTTGCAAACATTTTCAAATGATACACTAGATTAACAACAATTTTCATAACAATCTTCATGAGCACTTGAGTTTAGTATACCCTTGTAACTAGAGGATACACGTTGTTTAGACGCCAGTATCCCTATGCACTTGGAAGGACTAACTGTCATACTTCATAAGAACAGAGATAGCATTTACGCTTCATGACACACTGCAAATCATTTCTTTGATGAGTGAGATGTATTTCTCAGTGTGCATGCCATTGCTTTGCCATATTTTTCAATCAATTTTTAAGCAGAGTTAATTATGGCACTTCATGGCACACCTCAACTCATTTCTTTGATGAGTGAGATGTGTTTCTCAGTGACCAAAGATATTGCTCTGACTAGATTTACCCTTAGACATGTTCCAGATTCTCTGTTGTTTAAAAATAATACTTATTTCATACATATCAATCAAGGAATATCATGATTTTAGAATATTCAGAATTCAGAAGAGTTTAAAAGACACAACGTGAAAATGTTGGTTAAAGTTTATTAAGACTAACTCAGATATTTTTCAAGATATGTTCATAAACAAACACAAGACATACATAAAACTTCAACTGGCTGAAAAATTTCAAACATTCATAGTCCTATATAATAGAAGATTCCTCTTTAAGTTGTTTTCAGATTTATGGTCAGGATATGCACAGAGAAATCTTTTTGAATTTTCAGGGAAGGCAGAATCATTTTAAGGAGCAGCCAGTTCAACAGATACCAATGGATAGGATGAGTGATAATGGCTGATAACAGTTGAAGCAGGAAGCTAAGATGTGTTACATTTCACATTTATCACAGGGTTTTAAACAAGATAGCAGTTCAAACTGAAGATGGGAATTTCAGTCGACAGAAGTGAGCTAGATAGACAGTTATGTGATGCATGGGTCAGATGGAATTTCAAGAATATGAATAATGCTTCCCCTAAATGTATGCATGAGCTAGCACTCAAGGTATGTAAACAAAGTCACATGAATGTATCATATGCGTGACTAGACTGTTCTGGTTGAGGAGTTTTATCAGCAAAATACATAACATTTGTCATTTAATGTCGACTCAAGGTGTCGACACTTCTAACCAGTAAATGCAAGTGCAGTTATGACTGAAATCTAAGAACAATGAATGCAATGGAATTTATGTATGGAATTTTTTATGACTTATGCTCATGAACATTTAGACTGCTCTTCGTGCAACTTTGACCTATGGTACCAGGCGGAGGACTTAGTCTAGAGACCATCTCACACATAGTAAGAACTTCCAGACAGAATTCATATGCCCTTCAGTATCTCACTATTTATATACCAAGAGTCATGCATGACAATCCAATGCAGATGTAGTTCTATATGCATCTTAAGCTGACAATATGCAATTGTGAATACATGTGCATGTCAAATGTGCAGGTGAACATTTTAGTCAAGAGACATCGTGCAAGCAACAAATTCATTCAATTAAGCTTTTCAGTTTTATGATGTGTAATTCATTTTCAGTCAGTTTCAATCAATTCAGATTTCAGTATGCAAGCACCAATTTCAGTTAAATTGTTGTAGATATAACACATCATATTCATTGAGATATTTTAATGCGAAGCATAGATGCAAATGAGAAACTATATGCATGAAGTTTTGATTAAAAAATCAAACATGATATGCAACTATCTAAACAAGGTTATCAAAAGCTCAAATGTTCACCAGCAGAGGTGGGGTTTTACCAAACTTTGGATGCCTTGGTTTATTTGACCCCCTTTTTTTCCTCATCCCCAAGGCATACATGCAAAGCACAGATCTTATTTTGTATTTCTAGGTACTCAAGACATCTTGGGTCCTACATGGTTAGTAACACCTCTGATAGGTGCTTTCCACAATCTTTGAGCATGTAAGTCATCAGATTTCATTACATTACAATCACTCATGGAGTGCCCAAAGGCTCCACAGTAATGACATGAAACAGCAGATCTTGAGTTCTTTTTATGCACATTATCATAAGCATGGAATCTATGTGCATTAACATGAAAATTTCTATTATTTGCATGAACATACTATTTTCTATATCGTGCCATCCAGCAGTCAGAGCCTCGGTGGCCATGTTTTCCACATTCAAAACATGCAGGAATCTTTCTTTTAAATGCAAATTCATTCCTATCAAGTTCATGTCCTATAGCAGGGAATCTAGCATGTTTGAAATTCACATTCCTATTCTGGATATGCCAACAGTCCTTGACTGTATGGCCATGCTTTTCACAGTGAGAGCAAACAAAAGAGTTTCTTCTATGAGAGCCTAACCAGCATTCAGTAGCCTTGTGACCAGGCTTGTTACAATTGAAACATGTGATATGCTGGTTTATTGAAACAGTTTTGTTCTTGTTAAAAACATGATGGTTTGCAGGGAATTTAGCATGATGTGAAGGTGAGCTTTTCTTACCATTTGCAAACCAGCATTGTGCACCTACATGTCCTACCTTACCACAATTAAAGCATGTGATACTCTTTTTCTTAGTGGCAGGAAACTTCTTGACATGAGAGTCTATGGCATGCATTTTTCTAGCATTCAGATCATCTAACTCTATTAATCTACATTCATGCATCAAATGACCGAATCTATGACAGTAATGGCATAAAGTTTTCTGTTTGTATGCATGTGTATGTGTGTGCGTGGATGATTTTTGAACATCATGCAGTGAAGTGGTAGGAACCTTTTTGTTCTTTTGTGGATCAGTTGGTTGTATGGTTTTCTGAACCGTAAACTGAAAGACAGGTGGGTTTTGAGAAATGTGAGAAGTAGAGCTAGAAACAAAGGATGTCTGAATTTTATTTTCAAAATTCTTTTTATTTTTAGGGTTATAGCCTAACCCCTCCTTCTGAAAGTTGACATTTGTTCCCAGCAATTTGTTCAGATTATCTTGCCCACTAACAAATTTAGACAAAGAACTTTTCAAATCCTGAATTATATTTTCAAGAGATGCAATGTGTATTTCATAACTTGCAATCTCTTGTTCACTGCAATTGATAGCTTCATTCAAAACTTTGTTGGCAATTTTGTATTCTTCGATCTCTTTTCTAAACTCATCAACCCTTTTAGATTCATCTGTAAAGACGGTTTTTCCTTTTTCCAATGTGAGAAGCCTTTCAGACATAGCATTGTTTAACAGTTTCAATTTTTCAATTTTTTCTTTAAGCTTATCATTTTGAACTAATTCATTTATTAGAATCTGATCCTCTAGATTAGCTTCATGTTTTCTTCCAGTTTCAAATTCCTTCAACTCTCTTTGCTGTTTTTCAACATTTTTCTGTAACTCCATGTTTACAACTTTGATGGCATCAAATTTTTCAGCAAGCAAGTTGTTCTCTTGTTTGAATTTTTCAAATTTTTCTTCATTTTCCCTAGAGGTTTTTCTAAGAGATTCGTTTTCCGATTTCAGCTTGTTTAGATCTGAATTAACACATTCAAGATCTTCCAGCAATTTTCCATACTACACATGATTGCTAACGAGAATCTGATCATCATTAGTTGAGCTGAGTTTTTCTTCAAGTTCAGATATCTCATTTGCTAGTTCTTTATTTTCAGTTCTTAGCAATCCAATTTGTTTCTTAAGCTTTTGATTATCAGACAAACAAGCATCATGAGATTGTTTCAATTCCATACATTTTTCACAAGAAGATGAATTTGAGCTATTCAACCCAGTACCCTTTTTCAATTTTTTATATTATTTTCTCAACTTGTCATTTGACTCTAACAAGTCAACATATGCATTCTCCCGGTCATCTATAGTATAGTTCTCAAAATGGTTTACCTCATCATCATTCTCTTCTTCATTTTGGCTGCCACTTTGATTACTTCCGTTAGCCATCATGCAGCTATCGTCATTTATCCTGTGAGCTAGCTTTAGCTTATCCAGAATGTCCTTAGCGGACCTACAGTCATGAAAGTAAGAATGTAGGGCCTTGTCAGTAGCTGCTTTCATTAGATTGAAAACTTTCTGATTTTCTACAAGCTTTGATCTGTGACTGTTAGTCCATTTGGACTCTTTCTTTGGTAATCTGTGAGGACCGTGTGAAATTAATTTCCACAGATCAGGATTAATCAGTTTTACATAATTATGCAGACTACTAAGCCACAAATCAAAATTAGACCCATTGAAAATCGGTGGATGAGCCATGGTGATCAGTTCAAGAGTAATCATCGCGATAGACTGAGCACAAATAGAAATGCACCTATAATAGGATAGCAGGATCCACTACAGATCGTTGGATCCGATGAATCAGAGACCCGCTCTGATACCAATTGTTGGGGTGCGAGGCACGGATTCAGAGGGGGGTGAATGAATCCCCTTTAACAACTATTGCAGAAATAAAATATTACCAACTAAGCAACACTCAGTCACCAAACTGGTCAACCAATCAAACTTCTAACTCAGTGAAGAAGATGATAACAACATATAAGAGCAAAGGTACGCAAGCTCACTAAACAAACCAAATAATGCTTTAGGCTAATAAACGAGTCAAGTGAGACAACCATCAACCATATAGCGCTCATGAAACATCCTGCGAAGGGTGGTAGAAGATATGGAGTAAAGCGCAAAAGTAAACCACAGAACACTAGGATCTTTTAGGTGGTTCGGCCAGACCTCCAGTCTGCCTACGTCCACCCCTCACTCCAAATCGGAGTGAGGCTTCCCTTGCAAACGCAAGAACAACAGACTCAGTCTACAACAGACGCTGCCTAATAGCTTGACAAAGCGAGGGAGACAAATCCCTCAAACCAAGCTCTGCAACCCACAGAAGCTTGGCACCTGGACTTGCTACCCACAAGACCAAAACTGGAGATGAATCTCCCTTCCTCCTCACCGGAGGGGAACCGCTAATGACACACCGTCACTAGCAAACCAGAGGTCACGAACCTCTCTTCCTCCACACTAGAGGAAAACCACAAGTAGCACACCACTACTTGCAACCGGAGACTACGTCTCCCTTCTCTTGAGTCCATAGGAGGAACCCCGATCCCAAACAAGGGAAACGGAAAGCACTAAGGATATGAAAAGAACAACCAAAAAAACAAAAATAGATATAGCTCTGACGAGCACAATGATTGTGGATTTGATCCACGAGTCAACTCATGAATAGATCTTTAGGATGTACTGGCTGCACACTCTTTCTCCTTCTCACGATTTTCTTCTCTCTCACTCTGGCTCTCAGCTTCTTCTTCACTCACTGACTACCTCTCTTCTTCTTCTTCTGGCTCCCCTTTCTTTTCTTCTGGCAGCCTCTCTTCCAGCACCAGCACTCTTCTTCGAAGGGTACGGTATTCTTATATAGGAGCAGGGGCTCCATAAGGATCAAGCAATAGAACCCTACTAACATTCCATTGGTCCACGTGTTAGGGAATAGAAGCTTCTTTTTCTCGGATCACGTGCCCATCATTTCTCCCTTTATCCACGAGCCAGCCTTCTGCCTTTTCAGAGGTCACGTGCCTCTTCTGCGAATGAAATTGTTCCCTGTAAGTAAAGTCAACCAAGCTTTTAGTCAAACACCTTATAAACATTAGTCATGAAGGGTGTATATACTCTAAATTGTAACGTGCCGACATGCACAGACCTTAGGTTGCTATGAATAGGACATGCACTATCAAACTTGCACCAAGGCAAAGAATGCACAGACCTTATTCTGCTCAAGGCAAAACTTGCACCGAGGTAAACAATGCACAGACGTTGTGTAGCTCAAACGTACGTAAAGATAGGAATGCACCGACGTTGATTCTTTGAAACCAAACCTTGCACTGACTGTGGTCATGATGAAACTAAAAACTTGCACCGACTTCATGCAATATGAGACTCAAATGGATGAAACGCTAACAGAGACACAAGACCATAAGTGCATGAGACGCAGAATGAGATGCACTCACACATGAGACACAAATGCATGAGACGCAGAGGTGCACTGACACTGGGTGTGCTAAGACGTAGTAGAGACGCAGCCATAGACACAGCTGAGTATAAGACGCAATATGAGACACAAAAAAAGACACAATTGCATGAGACGCAATAAGAGACGCAATACTGGCGATAAAGACGCAGCATGAGACGCAGGCTACAAGAATGTGCACGGACTTTGAAGTGTCCACAGACCCTAAACAGTAATATGGATGGACCTAAACATGCACCGAGTGTATGAATGGACTGGCCTTGATATGAGACGTGCATATACAAGAACAAGCACTGACCTACCATATTGCACCGACCTTATATTCGTTTGGCCAAAATATGCACCGAATGTATATGCTGTAGACAAAAATCTGCACCGATCTTAGTTGTGTGAACACACAAGCTAAGACACAAGATATGCACAAACCTTGGGTGTAGAAGGCGAAGAAGTGCATATCTGCCTAGTGCAAAGTATGCACCATGCTCACAAGCTGCTCGATGAAAATTCTATGCACACTAACATGACATGCACACAAAGTGTTCGATAAGATGACGTGCATCACCTCCATGAAGTGCTACAGGAACTAGCACAGACTTCATATGTTCATGTGAACAGTGAAATGCCTGGACTTTTCTAACACAATGAAGACTGCCATTGACCTTCTATGTGCATGGACTTAACACATGCACCAACATTTCTGTATAAGCATTAACATATGCACAGATCTGAGATTAGACAGAACAATACCTGATCTGAATGTGCATTGGCCTTACCTGTCAATGAGTTGACTTTGACTTGGGTTGACTTCCTTTTCATGACCCGTGAGTCATTCTTAAACCTGTTATGACATTTTCTCATAGTACATCAGGATTATATCATCAAGGATGTACATGTAAACATAATGAGACATAATATTTGTCATCATCAAAACTCCAGAACCATAGGGGACACAACAAAGCCATCTAATATGAGATCAAATCAAGCACAATTCAAATACTCCCCTCGTTCTATGGAAACACTAATGAAGACCCCTACAAGCACATTGATGAATTTTTTGAAATTTATTCCATTGTAAAAATCTAAAATTTCTCGAATGATGCCCTTAGATTGACCCTCTTCTCATTCTCTCTTTAAGATGAGGCCAAATATTGGTTAGGAACTATAGGGAAGCCAATTAGAACTTGGGCCGAGATGCAACAAGAATTTTTGAAGAAGTTTTACCCTATAGGCCGCACCAATACTATGAGAAGGGCAATCACGGATTTTACCCAAACTTTGGGGGAGCAAATACATGAGTAATGGGAGAGACTCAAGGAATTGCTTAGGAAGTGTCTTCCCCATGGGTTGTCCAACTGGCAAATAATCCAAGCTTTCTACAAGGGACTATTCGATCAATTTAGACAAATGGTAGATGCATCATGTGGAGGGGCATTAATGAGTAAAAGTGAGGACGAGGCATATGATTTGTCTGAAATGCTTAGTGAGAATTCTATCAATCATGCCTCTTTATCATCCTATGGGCCCTCTAAGCGGGCCGGATTATATGAGGTCAAAGTTCGGGGACATTTTGAGCCAAGAGTGGAGATAAGTCTCATCACTCAAAGGTTGGACAAGGTAGAGAGTTTGACCCAAAGGTCAGACCAACTCTTGACTTTGAAAGAACCTTCTTTCCAACCATCATCCAATCCATACTCGAGTAAATATTTCACTCCATATGAGGCATGCACTCTATGTGCAAGCCTGGCCCATCACATCACGAAATGTCCAACGGTAGCCCAACTGCCACCATTCATACAAGAGCAAGTTCACGCTACTCAAGGGTTCTCCAAGCCCAATTACGATCTATTTTTCAATTCTTATAATCCGGGCTAGAGAGATCATCCTAACTTCACTTGGAGGGGTCAACAAGCTCCACCTCAAGTGACCAATCCCACTATCCATCAAGCACAAAAGCAACCCATGCAAAGCCAAATCCAAATCCAACCCAACACCTTTAATTCATTTGCTAGAGGTCCACAAGCTCAATTCCTTCCTTTGGACTATTCACCTTTTCAATCCAATCAAGGCAAACCCACTCACGAATCACTACCTCAATCCAACTTTGAAGATACATTCAATCAACTCCAACAAATCATTTTGAATCAACAACAATCTATTTCCAAGTTGGAAAGTCAAACAAGGCAATTGGCGGAAGCTGAAATGAGGAGAGATGTGGGTCAACTTCCAAGTCAACCTTTGTCTAACCCTAGAAACTAGCCTCCTGGTTTCCCTCCATAACGGGGCCTCCTACCTCAACCCAACCCACAAACCCAACCTAAAAGCCCACAATTTGAGAATTTTAAAGCTATTTCGGCCTTGAGAAGTGAGAAGGTGTTAGATGACCCATACAAGGATGGAAAGGTATTGCAAGATTCTATGAAAAAGGATCAAGATAATGAGAGTGTAAACAAGGAGGAATGCACTCAAGATAAGTTGGGGGGAGATCATAAAGGGAAAGGGAAGGCCCATGAAGATCTAAATTCCTATCAAACCAAGGTCCTCTTCCCTAGTGCCTTAGAAGCCAAGCCCACTAAGGCTATGCCGGCCCAAAATGAGGAGTTAATGGAATTCTTCACACAAGTTCACATCAACATTCCACTCCTAGATGCCATAAAGCATGTTCCGACCTACGCCAAATCCCTCAAAGAGCTTTGCACTCCAAGAAGGGAGCCTAAGATGGCTCCTAAGAAAATTTGGCCCTCCGAGGATGTTAGTGCGGTCTTGATGAATAATCTCCTTAGAAAGTTGAAGGACCCTTGTGCTCCACTCATCTCATGTGATATAGGTGGTGTAACCTTTGACCGTGCCCTCCTTGACTTAGGAGCTAGTGTCAACCTTTTACCCACCTCTGTTTATGAGCAATTTGACGTAGGGGAACTCAAGCCAACCCCTGTCATCCTCTAACTAGCTGATTGCTCAGTCAAGACTCCATGAGGATTGATAGAAGATGTGATTGTCAAAGTCCATAATTTTTACTTCCTTATAGATTTTCTCATTCTTGACATGGCCTCTCCCTCGGAGCTAAGTCACACTCCAATCATCCTAGGCCGTCCATTCCCTGCCACTGCCAAAGACAACATCAATTGTGTTATGGGGACTATGGATTTCTCATTTGGAGGTCAAAAGGTCTCTCTCAATGTGTTCAAAGCCTCCCAATATCTGGACCTAGAAAAGGAATGTCACTCCATAGACATCTTTGATGAGTTTCTTGAGAATGGTCCAGATATTGATCAAATAAGGGAGGCTAATGCCTACAAGATTCTCCTCATCATTGTACCCTTTGGCCTAATGTTGAACCTCTTCCGGCTTTGCATTCCAAACTAGCCCTACCATCACTTGAAAGTCCTCCTAAACTTGAGCTTAAACCTCTTCTGGACTATGTCAGATATGCATTCCTAGGCCCCGATCAAACCCTTCCTGTTATATTAGCTTCCAACTTTACCCCTACCTAAGAAACCCTTCTACTAGAAGTCCTTAGGACTTATAGGGGCGCCATAGGTTGGACAGTGGCTGATCTTAAGGGGATAAGTCGGTCCATTTGCATGCATCACATTTACATGGAGGACGATGCCAAACCAAGTCGGGAAATGCAAAGGAGAATGAATCCGAATATGAAGGAGGTGGTGAAAAAGGAGGTGTTGTGCCCCTTAGGCACAAGCATGTGCTATGTTGATTTAATGATAGCAATGCTGTTTTGTTTTGATGATTGCAACACAGTGAGTGCATTATGATATTATGTGTTCTTTATGATGATGGCATGTTGATTTGAATGCTTGAGTGTGTTATATCTGATTTAGTCTGTGGAGATTGCATGAGTGTGCCATGATTGATATCCTTGATGTGTTATATCTGATTTAGTGTCTCATGCAGCGTCAACGCTGTGAGTGTGTCTCAAGTCTGCAGCATGCTCGCATAAGTCTATACATTGCATCTTAGCATGTTTGCACAGCACACCATCAAGTCTGGACACTGGTTGCACTCAGAGTCTATTCACTACTTCATGCGTTGCATTCTAAGTCTAGACAACATTGCACGATGAGTCTTCATATTCAAAGTATGTACAGCGAGTGACTTTATATATGAAGTATGTACATTGCACAGCACCGCATATATGATGTCTATACATTGGGCAGAGACGCATAAAGTCTATACAGTGCCTCAGGCTGAGCAAGTCCATACATTGGTCGGTGGAAAGTCTGTACATTTAGAAGTCTGTACATCCACCGTCTTTCTCAGTGTCTCATGCCAAGTCTGTACATCACTGTAGCTGCGTCGTCTTAGTCATCATCTCACTTGAGTAAGTATGTACATTGGCCTTGCATCGGCAAGTCTGTACATTGACTTCATATGCTCCTAAGTCTATACATCGGTCCTCAAGCGTTACAAGTCTGTACATTGGTTCAGACTCTTCAAAGTCTGTACATTGGGCCTTCAAGCTTTTGAAGTCCATACACTGTCTCGCTCACATCTTCAAGTGTGTACATTGCTTGGTTAAGTCTATACGCTGCTTCATATGCAGTGAAGTCTGCACATTGCTGAATGCTCTTCAAGTGTGTATATTGCTTGGTTAAGTCTATACGCTGCTTCATATGCAGTAAAGTCTGCACATTGCTGAATGCTCTTCAAAGTCTGCATAGTGAAGTCCATACACTGTCTCGCTCACATCTTCAAGGGTGATTGAGCATCGTGAAGTCTGATTGAGCATCGTGAAGTCTGATTGAGCACTGTGAAGTCTATTCAGTGGATGAGCATTGTAATGTCTATACATTGGTTAGGCTCGATCATACAACATTCATTTCATGTCTATACACTGCATTTTACAGTATGAGTTATAAAGTCTATACACTGTCTTCAGTTGATTTTGTTAATCAATTGAACTCCTCATTTGTCTTGCAGGTGTCTGGCACGTGATCCAAGGAGCTGAGATGCTGACACGTGGCAGAGTCGATTGGGCGGGCGCTGTGGAGACCACACGCCCTAGCTGCTACTGCTGCTGATATAAATAGAAACCTTCGTCTTCAGATGAAGAGTGATCGAAGTGGAGAAAGAAAAAGCAGAAGTGCAGAGACTTCGATCCAGCAGAAGAGCAGAAGAAGAGTAAAAAGAGCAGAAGAAGAAAGAAGAGAGAAGAGAAGAGAAAGACAAGAAGAGCAGAAGATAGAGAAGAGAAAGAGAGAGATAGAGAGCTCGAGTTGAGAAAGAGAGAGAGGTTTAGGCTGTCTAGCTTTTGGATCAAATCCAAGCCAGAAGTGCTCATCGAGAGCTATATTTGTGCTTCATTATTTCAGCTTTCCGTTGCTATCTTGTTCTATCTTTTATTTTCCTTTATACATTTCTTCAAGCTGTTTGTCAGCGGAGCACGCTGTGTTGCTCAGCATTTGCAATGGAGGATTCCACTGGACGGCCAAGCTGTATTGCCCAGCGGTTTGCAGAGGTGCTACCTCTGGACGGGTAAGTTGTAATCCCCAGCGGTTTGCAGTGGAGGATTCCACTAGACAGCAAGCTGTGTTGCTCAGCAGGGTGAGGAGGATTCCTCTGACAGCAAGCTGTGTTGCTCAGCGGGGCGAGGAGGATTCCTCGGACGGCAAGCTGTGTTGCCCAGCTGATGTATGGCAAGCTGTGATGCCCAGCGGTTCAAGCTATGAGTCAGCAGTAAGCCACACTCGGGTTGAGTGTGGGGTGGATGTAGGTCTGGAGGACCGAACCACCTAAAAACCCCTTGTGCATTGTGGTTTGTTTTGTCTATTTGTGCTTCCGCTAGATGATTGCATAGGGGCGCTCTAAGTATTTGGTTTCTGGTTGAGCAGAAGAGTTGATTAGTTTTCTTAGAGTGTTTTAATCTGTTCTGAGAGAGCAAAATCTTGTTTGAGCGAAATTTTAATTAGGCAAAAGGTCTTTAAAGGGCATATATTCATTCACCCCCCCTCTGAATACATAGCACCGAACCAAACACTTGGTATCAGAGCGGGTCTCTGACTAAATAGATCTAACAATCTGTAGAAGATCCTGCTAGTGTTTGGTGCATTTCAGACTATGTTTTCAGTTCTCGGTATTTTGTTTCATCAACTTGTGCATTGCTTTGCTCATCTGGTTCTGCTGCATTCCCTGTCATCTGGTCTACTACGCTGAATCTGTTTGCCTCTTACTCAAATGGGTCGACCTCCGGTGTATGATGGTTCTAACTTTGATAGTTGGCTAGGAGGCCTATGTGTGTACGTAGACTCCATAGATCCCAAACTATGGAGGCTACTATCTAAAGGCCCACACAAACTGCCTCATGATGAGACCAAGTGGTCTAAAGAGGACAGTATAAAGAACCGTGACAATGTCATAATCCTTAACATCTTAAGAGCTGCAATCAATACTGATATGTACCCTTATGCTCTCAGGTGCACATCTGGAAAGGAGATATATGATGGAGTCGTTTCTGCGCATAATCAACAAGGTGATAGCTGCTTGATGGCCAACCGGGATGATGAAGATGAGACCTCATCTCAGGTAAGCTCTGAATCAGATGGATACTCTTTCGATGAATTGATAGAGATGTATGAAAATTTGTTAGAAGTATCCAAGAAATTAAAATGTGAAAATAAAAATTTAAGAAAAAAAATGAATAATTTGAAATCTGAAATGTTTAAAGAAAAAGATGAGTTGAACAGGTTGAAATCTGAAAATGAGAATATTAGAAACAAACTCATCGGTGAAAATAATCCTTGCAAAGCTTGTGCCATTCATGAAGACATGATTAATGATTTTGATTCTGATGACAGTTCTCAAAAAGAACAAATCAAATCTCTAAAAGAAGAAAATGTCTACTTGAAAGATCAAAATAAAAAGCTAATGGTTCTTAATACTGTCTTCTCTGAGAGATGGCTGTCAATTGAAAAAGGAAAATCAGTTGTGAAGGAAAACGAGAACAACATTGAAATAATGGTTCAACAAGAAAATGAAACTCTGAAGAACCTGAATGATGCTTTGCAACAGCAGCTAATTGCATGTGAATCTGAGCTATCCAAGTATGAAGTGAGTATTGCTTCATTGAATTCTGAAATTGAAAATCTGAAAAACACTCTGTCTAAATTTGTCAAAGGTAAAAACAATTTGAATAAATTGCTTGGCTCCAATGTGAAAAGTTCAGAATGTGCTAGCACCTCAAAATGTATTTCATCTAAGAAATCTCAGAACAATAAGCACAGGGCTGAACAAAAGAAAAAGGAAAATTGCTGTCAAAAATCTTCTCATAAAATTCAGTTTAAAAAGGAAAAGAATGTGCAGTGTTTCTATTGTAATAAGATAGGTCATATGATGCATGAGTGTAAGATGTTTGAATTAGATGACCTAGCTGCTACTACTACACAGAAAATTCCTGCTAGAAATCATATTTTTCAAAGAAGGAAAATAGAGTGTTTTCATTGTGGCAAGATGGGTCACATTGCAGCTCATTGCTGGCATGCCCAAGGGAAGAAAGTCAATTTAAAACCTGTAAATTTCCCTGCAAATAAAACTGCTTCTAGTAAAAAAACCCAAGCATGCTTCGAATGTGGAAAGCATGGCCATACAGTCAAGGACTGCTGGTATGCTCAGGGAAAACATTTTAATTCCAAATTTGTTAAATTCCCTCCAAATAGAAATTTTCCTGGTAGAAATAAAACTGATTTTAAAGAAAAGATTCTTGGATGTTTTGAATGTGGAAAACCTGGTCACCGTGCTTCTGAATACTGGAGGGCAGGTAATGGTAAGTCCAAATTTCCTGCCCCCAATGCTGCTAGTAAGAAACAAAATGTCCATGTAAACAACAGAACATTTCATGCTAAGTTTCATAGGTCTCATGCTGCTGTTGATATGCACCATAGGACCAGAAAATCTGCTGTTTCATGTAGATATTGTGGTAAACTTGGTCACTCTATGGATAATTGTTTTCTGATGAAATTTGATGACCATGTTGCTAAGAAACTGTTTAGAACACCTGATAGAGGTAGTGCAGGACCCAAGACTGCTTGGGTCCCTACAGGATCAAAGTGATTGACATGCTGCAGGTGTGCCTTGGAAGCTGATGAATAAAGGGGTTAATGATCCAAGGCACTCAACAGAAAACCCCAGGATTCTACATTTCAGGTTAGTTCTGAACCTTGTTTAAAATTCCATTATCTGAAATTGTTGGTTTGCTTGTTTGATGTATGATCTCTTCATGTCTAGCTGATCAGTCTGCATTCCAGACTTAGCTATTGAATTCAATTCTGCATATCTGATGCTCTTCTCTTGCTATATGTTGAACTGAATTTGAATGGTTCTTTAGTGTATTCAGTTGATGCACTATATAGACTTTGTGTAAATACATGTGTTTTGTGCCAGTGCAATGCATGCTTGTTGTTGAATGCATACTTGGACTAAGTGTGAATGGTTCATTTAGTGTACATAGTCAATGCATATGTCTTATGTCTGCATACATCATTTGCATGACTGTCATTGATGCTGTTCAATGCATGTAGGACTGCTTTATGTTGCATTGTCCTTGTTAACCCTGGTATATCATATGGTAAGTTACTAAAAGGTAGGGAAATCTGCCGGGAGGTTCCTACCATGTGTGAGATGGTCTGTGAGACCAGGTTCTTCGCCTAGTACCATGGGTCCAGTCTTCATGTAGAACAGTGCATTGCATCATATTTTGAAAAAAAAAATCTGAAAAAGGGTAAAAATGTTCATGACTTGGATGCATAAACTTGAATTGAGTGCATACTTGCCTCATATATCATTGGTGCATAGTCTGCATGTAGAACAGTGTGTTGTATAGCATAATCCTTGCATCATGGTGTTAGGGGGAGCTGAGAGTTTTTCTGGTCAATTCATTGAATCCTTGCTACTTCTCACTGTCCCCATTTAGTTCTTTCATATCCTTTGACATCAAATGCTCCTGGAACTCAATGCCTATTGCTATCATTTCCCTAACCTTCACTGAACAACAGTTCTGTTTCTGGTTTAGTACATTGAGTTGTGATTATTTCAATTGTTCTTTTATAAGAATCACTCTTACAAATTGAAAAAAACTAAAGGTTTAACCTTTATAAATTGGAGAGTTAAGTGTCTGCACTTCAGAATTTGAGATAAAAGAAAACTTTTATAGCTCTTAATCTTTGTCTCATGGCTAAAATAGAAAAAAAAAATTTGTAATGCCTAAATGTGTTGAACTGGATATGTCTAGAACATGTGAATAAGAGTATGTAATGATTTTTTAAACAATCACTCTAAGAGAAATAAGGGCAGCAGTAAATAAGATCACAAATGTAAAGAACTGAACATTGTGATAGAGCAATGGTTGATTGCACTGAGAAACTGTGAACTCCTCCAAAGAAGCAAGAAAATTCACATGTCATGAAGTGCTTTAGACTATCTCTGTTCATAGGGTCAAATCTATAGGGGGAGTCCTCACCAAGTAACTGGGGGTACTGGCCTCTGATCAAGGTGTGCCCTTAATGTCAAAAGTGAAGACTATTCCTTGTAGGTCTTTATCTGAAATAGGTCTTGTAGTTTATGCCTAGTAACTAGGGGTACCTGCCTCTGATCAAGGTGTACACCTAATGTCAACAGCATAACTGCCACAGGTCTATTCACTTAGTTCAGTTTCTGAAAATTCAAAAGTGAAATACAAATTGTTGTAACGCTTTGAAAATCAAAAGTCAATGAGTGAAAATTATTTTTATTAATATATATTCAAGTTGCCTTTCTTGAATTTTCTTGTTTAATCACAAAAGGGTATTATTTCAGACTTATCTATTAATACCATGTGCCCTAGATTCATTGCTATAAATGGAATCTATAAGCTCTTTTTCAGGGGTCAGGTGTTTTACTCTAGATTTATCACTGTTAAACCTGAATTTTTGAAAATTATATGTTGATGATTCTTATACTTTAACTATTGTTTATAATCAGGCTTATTCTCTGAACCAATGATTTAGCTGTTGTCTATTGACCCTCCTAACTTCTCTACCTTTACCTATCTATTCATATTCCTTCTCAAAGGGGGAGCAATTATTAAGGGGGAGAACCAGTTCAGGGGGAGTCATATCTTCAAGGGGACCTTACTGCTCTAGAGGAATTTGCATGCATAATGCTCTTTGCACTCTTGTTTATACTGTTTTTTTTCTCTTTTTGATTATGTCAAAGGGGGAGAAAATTTTGTGTGTGACTCACTGTCACAGTGTGTTGTCATCATCAAAAAGGGGGAGAATGTTGTGCCCCTTAGGCACAAGCATGTGCTATGTTGATTTGATGATAGCAATGCTGTTTTGTTTTGATGATTGCAACACAGTGAGTGCATTATGATATTATGTGTTCTTTATGATGATGGCATGTTGATTTGAATGCTTGAGTGTGTTATATCTGATTTAGTCTGTGGAGATTACATGAGTGTGCCATAATTGATATCCTTGATGTGTTATATCTGATTTAGTGTCTCATGCAGCGTCAATACTGTGAGTGTGTCTCAAGTCTGCAGCATGCTCGCATAAGTCTATACATTGCATCTTAGCATGTTTGCACAGCACACCATCAAGTCTGGACATTGGTTGCACTCAGAGTCTATTCACTACTTCATGCGTTGCATTCTAAGTCTAGACAACATTGCACGATGAGTCTTCATATTCAAAGTATGTACACGAGTGACTTCATATATGAAGTATGTACATTCACTGCATATATGATGTCTATACATTGGGCAGAGACGCATAAAGTCTATACAGTGCCTCAGGCTGAGTAAGTCCATACATTGGTCGGTGGAAAGTCTGTACATTTAGAAGTCTGTACATCCACCGTCTTTCTCAGCGTCTCATGCCAAGTCTGTACATCACTGTAGCTGCATCGTCTTGGTCATCGTCTCACTCGAGTAAGTCTGTACATTGGCCTTGCATCGGCAAGTCTGTACATTGGCTTCATATGCTCTTAAGTCTGTACATCGGTCCTCAAGCATTACAAGTCTGTACATTGGTTCAGACTCTTCAAAGTCTGTACATTGGGCCTTCAAGCTTTTGATGTCCATACACTGTCTCGCTCACATCTTCAAGTGTGTACATTGCTTGGTTAAGTCTATACGCTGCTTCATATGCAGTGAAGTCTGCACATTACTGAATGCTCTTCAAGTGTGTATATTGCTTGGTTAAGTCTATACGCTGCTTCATATGCAGTAAAGTCTGCACATTACTGAATGCTCTTCAAAGTCTGCATAGTGAAGTCCATACACTGTCTCGCTCACATCTTCAAGGGTGATTGAGCATCGTGAAGTCTATTCAGTGGATGAGCATTGTAATGTCTATACATTGGTTAGGCTCGATCATGCAGCGTTCATTTCATGTCTATACACTGCATTTTACAGTATGAGTTATAAAGTCTATACACTGTCTTCAGTTGATTTTGTTAATCGACTGAACTCCTCATTTGTCTTGCAGGTGTCTGGCACGTGATCCAAGGAGCTGAGATGCTGACACGTGGCAGAGTCGATTGGGCGGCAGCTGTAGAGACCACACGCCCTAGCTGCTACTGCTGCTGATATAAATAGAAACCTTCGTCTTCAGATGAAGAGTGATCGAAGTGAGAAAGAAAAAGCAGAAGTGCAGAGACTTCGATCCAGCAGAAGAGCAGAAGAAGAGTAAAGAGAGCAGAAGAAGAAAGAAGAGAGCAGAAGAAGAGTAAAGAGAGCAGAAGAAGAAAGAAGAGAGAAGAGAAGAGAAAGAGAAGAAGAGCAGAAGATAGAGAAGAGAAAGAGAGAGATAGAGAGCTCGAGTTGAGAAAGAGAGAGAGGTTGAGGTTGTCTGGCTTTTGGATCAAATCCAAGCCAGAAGTGCTCATCGAGAGCTATATTTGTGCTTCATTATTTCAGCTTTCCGTTGCTGTCTTGTTCTATCTTTTTTTTTCCTTTATACATTTCTTCAAGCTGTTTGTCAGCGGAGCAAGTTGTGTTGCTCAGCATTTGCAGTGGAGGATTCCACTGGACGGCCAAGCTGTATTGCCCAGCGGTTTGCAGAGGTGCTGCCTCTGGACGGGTAAGCTGTAATCCCTAGCGGTTTGCAGTGGAGGATTCCACTGGACAGTAAGCTGTGTTGCTCAGCAGGGCGAGGAGGATTCCTCGGACAGCAAGCTGTGTTGCTCAGCGGGGCGAGGAGGATTCCTCGGATGGCAAGCTGTGTTGCCCAGCTGATCTATGGCAAGCTGTGATGCCCAGCGATTCAAGCTGTGAGTCAGCAGTAAGACACACTCGGGTTGAGTGTGGGGTGGATGTAGGTCTGGAGGACCGAACCACCTAAAAAACCCTTGTGCATTGTGGTTTGTTTTGTCTATTTGTGCTTCCGCTAGATGATTGCATAGGGGCGCTCTAAGTATTTGGTTTTTGGTTGAGCAGAAGAGTTGATCAGTTTTCTTAGAGTGTTTTAATCTGTTCTGAGTGAGCGAAATCTTGTTTGAGCGAATTTTTAATTGGGCGAAAGGTCTTTAAAGGGCATATATTCATTCACCCCCCCCCTCTGAATACATAGCACCGAACCCAACAGGATGATGTGAAATGGCTAGTTACAGGAATTATTTATCCTATCTCGGATAGCTAATGGGTGAGTACCACTTAAGTGGTTCCTAAGAAATCAGGACTCACCATGGTCAAAAATGAACAAGGAGAAGATGTGCCCACTAGGCCCACAGCAGGATGGAGAGTGTGCATCGATTATAAGAAACTCAATGCCATGACCAAAAAGTACCACTTTCCACTCCCCTTTATAGACCAAATTCTGGATAAATTGGCGGGCCAAAAATACTTTTGTTTCCTAGATGTATACTCCGGGTACAACCAAGTGGCCATTTATCCAGAAGACCAAGAGAAGACCACCTTCACGTGCCCTTATGGTACATTTGCCTTTCGGAGGATGCCTTTCAGTCTTTGTAATGCACCGGCCACTTTTCAAAGGTGCATGATGGCAATTTTCTCCGATATGGTGGGAGAATTCTTAGAAGTCTTCATGGATGTTTTTCTGTGTTTGGAGAATCATTTGAAAATTGCTTGGAAAATTTGAAGAAAGTGCTTGCGAGGTGTATTGAAATCAACCTTGTTCTTAGTTGGGAGAAGAGCCACTTCATGGTTCAAGAGAGTAAAGTTATAGGCTACATTATGTCTGAAGGGGGTATAGAGGTGGATAATGCCAAAATTGACCTCATTTATAATCTCCCTCCTCCGACATCTGTTAGGAAAATTCATTCATTCCTAGGCCATGCTGACTTTTATCGCCAGTTCATAAGTAACTTTTCCAAGATTGCCCACCCGTTAACTCTTCTCTTAGCCAAAGACGCTCCATTCCATTTAGATGTTACATGCGTAGAGGCTTTCAATACCCTTAAAGATGCTTTGATCAAGGCACCCATTCTCCAACATCCCAATTGGTCTTTGTCCTTTCAAATTATGTGTGATGCCTCCGACTATGCTGTAAGGGCAGTTCTAGGCCAAAGGATTGATAAGCATCATGTGGTGATTTATTATGCGAGTCGCACCCTTGCCGATGCTCGACTTAACTACACCACCACGGAAAAAGAGTTGTCAGCTGTCATCTTTGCCCTCGAAAAATTTTGATCATATCTTTTAGGGGCGAAAGTCATTGTATATTCTGATCACTTGGCACTCAAGTACTTGTTCTCTAAAAAGGATGCCAAACCTAGACTCATTAGGTGGATCCTCTTACACCAAGAATTTAATCTTGAGATCTGAGACAAGAAAGGTTCTGAAAATAAAGTTTTCGATCATCTTTCTCATATTCTCACCTCTGATAATGCTCCTTTGCAAGATTCTTTTTCCGATGAGCACCTCTTGTCGATTGCCCATAGTCAACTCCCATGGTATGCAAACATTGCCAACTACTTAGCTATGGGACAAATTCCTAAGGGGTGGTCTAAATATGAAAAGGAACACTTCATTGCCAAAATCAAACACTATTTCTGGGAGGATCCCGAATCGTTCCATGTGAGTCTGGATCAAATAATTAGAAGGTGTGTCCCCGAGGAGGAACAACAAAGCTGTAGATTCTAAGAAAATGCACTTAGAATAAAAAAAAAGGAAAGAAAACATGGGCTAAGAATATGGAGGGAAAAGAGGAGGGAGCATGCATGGATGCTATGTAGGAGGGTGATCGCCAGAGACGCGAGGGCCTCAAATGATATAAACAATAACGAATATGGAGGGATCATGAATAAATACCTTAAAGTGCGGGGAGATTCTGAGAGTCACCTTCTCTTTCTATTGGCCGGCCGATAAAGAGAGTTTCTCTTGTTGATTACCCTTACAAAATTAACAAACACCAATAAACAAACATGGATTAGAAACCAAGATGTGTAGCATCAAAATCTAAATATAAACATGAACATGAAAAGCATGGATATGAACACAGTTTATTGGTGTTCGCCTTTAAAACCCCTATGCAAAGGGTAGGTAAAGGTATGATGATATGAGGAAGAAAATATGGGAGGGTTCAAGTGTTGCACAAAAGGAAGTGTGCTAGAGTGCACAATATGGAGATCTCAATGTTGAGATGATAAGAAAATAGAAGATGAATAAAATGATGCATGTAATGCTTATGATAATAAAAATAAAGAAAAGAAGAAGGGAAAGCTTATTGGTTTTCTCCAAAGATGGCTTCAAGATCTTCAATGGAGGAAGAAGCTCCAAAGGATGTAGCTTTGAGGTTTATGGGAGCTCTCTCCTTGAGCCTTCAATCTAGCAGCACCTCCCCTTAGTTGATTGATGATGTCTTTTTCACAAGGGAGAGAGGGGTCCTATTTATAAGGTTGAAATTCAGAATTAACTCTAAGGGAAATTAGGAAATCATGTTTTAAATGGATTTGGAAGGTGATAAATCATAGCCATGTGTCCCTTCATCCTTGGAAAGCCTTAGGACTCCTTTCCTCAATGAAAAGGGGCTCAAAAGAGAGAAACAAAGAGGTTCTGTCGGAGTTCGGATCTCTGCAAGAAATGGCTACCACTCAGATGGTTGCTATTTAAAAGAGCACCCACACGAAGCATCGCTAATTCCAATGTGTTTCGAGACGGATTAGGACTTTTCGAAATTTGAAAAGAATTGGCGACCATGAGGTGGCCGCTAATTAGAAATTAATATGAGTTTCGAACGAAGTTAAAAACTTAAAATAGAGCAAGGAAATTGGCAACTTTACACACGGGTACCCATTTATGAAATAGAGACCTTTTAGGAAGTCGTGGAATCAAAAGTAATCTGAATTTGGCTCAAAATATGAAGAAAATAATTGGCGACCTTCCGGACGGTCGCTATTTAATCAATTGGCGACTCTCCGGAGGGTCATCAATTCAAATATCTTGAAAAACTGCCAAAAAGGAGTCTACTAGAATGGGCGTCCATGACCTGGGCACCAATTAATGGGCGACCAGGACAGGGGTGCCAATTGTAGTGAAGGGCGCCCATTGCCTGGGCCCCAATTTAATGGCACCTGAGTCCCCACCACCATTTGACTCAAGGCTTGGAAAAAAGGAGAAAAACCTCAGAAAAATAGGATAATGTGTGGGAATGTTGAATATTCAAGAAACATGAGGAAAACCACTCAAATAGGTCGATTTGAGTGTCAAATGGGGCATCACAGTGCGATAAGAGATATGCTCAAAATGATGTCAATTTTACCGTGTCTACAGCTGCTCTGCCTTGGCGTCTGCTTTGCAAGGGAGTGACACGGAATGGAATGGAATAGAATGAAGCGTAGGGGAATGAAATATAATGGAATGAAGTGAAAGCGAACTGAAAAGTAGATGCCAAGGTGTGATGAGACACGCAATCAACATCACTTCATAAGAATTGAATCAAAAGCTCGAGATGAAGTAATTTTGAGAAGATTCGATGGAAGCAACAATATTTGGATAAAAGGAGGAGTGTGCACGTGGGCACGAAGGAAATAAAAGGAGCGATCAACTTCTAGCGCGGTGGAAGTACGCCGGGTCACAAACCTGTAGGTTTCACCATTGGAGAGCAGTTATCAGCCAATGTGGACGTGCTGCAGCCAAGGTGGATCTAAGGAAAAAATAGTTGAAATAAGAGGATAGAAATCCAAACAAAGAATTGTTCAAGGAAACAACCCAAAACGGCAACAAGGTGAACTGAGGATATAATTCGGCAATGAATATCTCAAATCTTGAAATTAATGATTAATTGACCTTCAAAATGAGTTATTAAAATGATTTTCCCAACGTTAATTCAAAGTCCTATATGAATGCATGTTGGGTTTAAATGGAAAAATTAAAATGAACGAAAATATAATGTAATCAACGAGAATATTGTTAAGCTGCCTAGACTAAGTCAAGATACCAATTTTGTGAGCTGATACTAAGCCGAAGCCCGATTGTCCATGCACCAACTCACAAAAGGGAACCATCGTCCCCAGTCTTGGACGGCTCAATGGCCTATCCGTATGACTAAGATTCCTCTGAAATCATCATTATTTTTGATGAAGGGGAACTCAAATTCCATATTTACCAAAGTCACATGGTCCTTGATATAATCTAATAGCGTATGTAACATATAATAAAATGCATACAGGGAGATGGTGATAGGCATAGAGGGAACTGAGCAGTGAGGTGCAAACACCGTGGGACTTGAGTGATGATGTCCGGACGGTGGGACCAAAGAAGCTTCTTCCTGCGCTAAAAAATTCATTAGCCAAGATATAAAGGAGGAGAAACAATGAATAAGCAATAAAGCGTTCAAAGCAACCATAGCATATATCAAAACATGGCATCAATAACTATCATAGCATGTAAGTATAGTCATGAATAACATAGCTAGTATACCCGAAGTGTAGCAGTAAAGCATGGATAGCACAATATTGAGTATCAAGCATCATTGTTGGTTATATCATTCATTTAAGCTCGGAGGATGACAAACTTGGCCAATCGAGATTTGGAGTTGAGAGATCAAGATCCAATAATGCCCAGTGGCAGAGTGATCAAGTGAAATCAGCAGGAGTTTATTAAAAGGGTTTGGAGATGAATAATCGGAGTAATGCGCAGTATGGCAAATCATAAATATGTGATCATTGTGAACATGGGGAGAATCAAAATGTAGATAGCAATGAATGAAGAGGACTCATCCCGTGCTCTTGGTCTTTGCAAAAGAGTTGTCCCTGTGAAATCAACATCAGAAAATAGAAGGTAATTTTTGGATTTTTGAAATATGCAAATTTTTATGGGTTTTAAAAAAGTATTCACATTTTTATGTGTTTTGGAAAATATTTGAATTTGTGTTTGAAAGTTTAAAAATATTCAATTTTTTTTAGTTTTTTAGAATTTTAGAAATATCCATTTTTTTTGGAGTTTTTGTTTAGACATGCTAATGCAGCATAAAGGGTGTTTTTTTAACCACTACCTAGGGGTCCTTGTTCCTTCCCTCTCGCTAAAAACTACCCAAAGCAAGGCGTGCATTTAAGGTGGCGCCCTATGACCGGCTACCCTTAGCTAATGGTGCCCCTACCAAGGCCATACCCGAGAAACACTCGATCTTGGAGAGAGAAAAGAAGAGTAATTAGAGATAAGCTTTATGCAGGATGGGAGATATCGGGACTCGAATTCCTCCCAAGGTACTACCCCTCAAAGAGGTAGTCTATTCCGTCGGGGCTTTGTGCTTTTGATTTTTGTACCCTTGACATGCATACGACCAGGGTTTTCCCTGCGGGGACTTTGCCACTCTTAACATGCCTTTATCACATAATTTTACATTTTACCAAAATTTTGACTTGATTTTCATAATAGCCCTTTTGGCTAGATTTATCATGAAAGCTCATTTTGATTTCGGGTCAAGACTGCCCCTATTTGAGACTCCTATCATATTGGGGAGTTACCTGGGTTGGTCATCTCACCCGTCAACCTCTTGCACCTGCATTCGACCGAGTAAAGAAGAGAAAAGACTTTCAAGTATACTCATGATATGGCCAAAGTAGCAACGACGTTTACCCAAAGGAGCTGACTAAAGACGCCGTGAAGTGTGTAGAGTGCCCAACTAAGGGTTGCCCCTAACAAGCGGGGAATGAATGTCAAACTCCCACTCCGGGGTTCTTAATAACCAGGGGTGCTATAAAAGCAAGCCGAAAGACTCTTTTTCTGATTTTTTCTTTTTTTGGAATTCAATAAAGACAAAGACTTAAGATAAAGGCCTTGAAATACCATTCTTAATCATGTTTAAGAAGCACTTCATTTTGAAAACCATGCATGAAACATATTGAATGCAAACCTTGTGCAAACAATATTACCTTGTAATCTTAAAGAAGTAGCTGCTGGAGGCGATGTTGATCACCATGGGATATGTCCTCAAGTGGTAGGTAAAAGGAGGAAGCAGAGGTTTAAAGTGACTTAACAAGAAGGAGTAGTACCAAGACCAGACTCAGACGAATAAGAATAAAAGGAAAAGAGGCGAGGGCCAGAACTGCCTCACTAAGGTGGAGAGACCCTGATCATGAATTGGTCTACAGAAGAAACGAAAAATCAAGAGGAGGAGTGAGGACTAAAGCCTCGGAAGTAGTGGGAGAATGGGCAAATGCCCAGAATAGTAGATGCGGAAGAAGTTGGGTCAGACTCGCGACTAGATGGAATCAAGAGAAGAAATTGGTAGATGGAAAGTGGCGGATCTGGAGGGTCCAAAGGTAAGCGAGGAGAATCATGGTAGGAGGAATCCATGGGTTTCAGAGGAAGAATATCGAGGGACGCGATGCCCCCAAAAAAGAGATGGAAAGATATGATTGAAAAGGAAGAAAAAGACAAAGGACGTGATGTCCCGAAGCAGTAGAAGGATGAATCGAAAGAAAGATGGAGGGTCCGGAGGAATAAAATCAGAAGGGGCATGATGGCCGAAAAGAAGATAGAGAGAGTAAGATGGAGAATCCGGAGGTTCCAGGGGAAGATAGAAAGGGGCGTGATGCCCGAAAAGGATGTCTAGAGGTTCTGGAGGAATAGAGAGGGAAGGGACGCGATGCCCAGGGAGAGTCAGTGGGAAGCCCGGAGGACCCAGACATGAGGGTGTAGAGGGGCGCGGTACCCAAAGATGGAGTGTTGTGCCCCTGTGATTTTGATGATAGCAAACACTATGAGTCAGCATTGAATATCATGAACATCTATGTCTGAATGATAGTTCTACTTTGGGCATATGAATGTGTTATCTCGCATTAGTGCAGACATACAGTTCATACAGCATTGCATTCTGTCAAATATCAAGTCTATACATTGCATATGTTTGTGCATCAGTGCATTAACAGAGTCTATACATCGTCTTGGTGTAGGCGTGGCAAAGTCTGTACATTGCATCGCATGTTCACACACTCGCAAGTCTATTCATTGGCTTCTGCATGTTCGCATAGTCCATGCGTTCATTCATTGATCAAGTCCATACATCCAAAGTCAATGCATTTCACATCTCACTTAGCGTCTCATGCTATACTACTAAGTCTGTACATTGGCCAAGTCTATACAGAGTCTTATTGCATCGTTCGTCAAGTCTATACATCGTTGGCTTGTGCATGCATCATCTTTCAAAGTCTGTACATCGGCCAGTCTCACTCAGCGTCTCATGCTATCAAGTCTATACATCGCATGCATTACACACAGCAAGTCTGTACATCCACCGTCTCACTTAGCGTCTCTATGCATATTTGATTTGAAGTCTGTACAGCCCAAGTCTGTACATCCATCCGTCTCACTTAGTGTCTCTATGCATATTTGATTTGAAGTCTGTATAGCCCAAGTCTGTACATCCATCCATCTCACTCAGCGTCTCACTTAAAGTCTATACATTGCAGCCTGTTCGGGTTCAAGCTTTCAAAGTCTATGCATTGCTGTCTCATGCATTCTAAGTCCATACACTATGCAGTTGGGCATCGTTCATTACAGCAAGTCTGTACATTGTTTTCTCATGCACCTAAACGTCAAGTCTGTACATCGTGCACCTAAACGTCAAGTCTGTACATCGCTGCAGGCTATCTATTATGTACAGCCTATGTGTTGCACGAACACAAGTCTATACATCTCGTTAAGTCAGTACATCCATTAGCTGATAGTTGAGCAAGTCTATACATTCTTTAGCTCAGTTCGCAGCTGAGTCAGAAGTCTGTACAGCCTATTCTTCATTCAAGTCTGTGCATGCATAAATCAAAGTCTATACATCCTCATTGTGCATACTTTGTTTAAGTGCATTCTGCATTACAAACCAGCAAGTTTGTACATTGTTCTCGCATGCATGCATCTAAAGTCCGTACAGTGGTTGACTGCATGTCGGAGCATCCATGATTCAATGTGTAGACTTCCCTATCTGCATTTGTTCAATCACACAAATGAAGTCTATACACTCGTTATCATTCATCTCAAATCTATACATTGCCTACTAGCATACATACTACGTGCACTATTCAAAACATAAACTTACTTAGTGTATCCTCTTATGACTGTTTGACAGGTATATGCTTCGAGAAGAAAAATGTTTGGGCACGTGATCCGAGGTTGGCACCTGGCACGTGATCCGAGGTTATCTCTAGACAAAGAGGGCACAAGCCCTGCACACGCCCTAGTTGGTGCTGCTATAAATACGAAGCTTCTTCCTCAAATGAAGACTGATCGAGCAAGAGAGATCGAGAGAGTAGCAGAAGAAAGAAAAGAAGAAGAAGAGAAAAGCAGAGAGGCAGAGTGTGAAAGCTTAAGAAGAAAAAGGGAAGAGAGAGCTTGCAGGAAGAGAGAGGCAGAGAGTCGAAGAGGAAGAGAAGAAGAAAACTTCATTCTTCTGGCATTTGGATCAAATCCATGCCAGATTGCTCCTTGGCGAGCTACATCTTGTGGAATTCATCTCCAGCTTTCTGATTGCTGTATTTTCTTTTCTTGTTTTAGTTTACACTTCCGTTGTTTTTCTTCCGATACTCTGTAGTGAGGTCGGGGTTCCTCATGTTGATTCAGGAAAAGGGAGACTTGGAGTCTCCGGTTGCTAGTGACCGGTGTCACTAGCGGTTTCCCTCTGGGTTTCAGAGGAAGAGAGACTTGGGTCTCTGGGTTCCCCTCCAGTTTGGAGGAAGGGAGGATTGGTCCTCTGGTTGCAAGTGGCTGGGTGTCACTTGTGGGTTCGTCCTGGTCTGGAGGAAGAGAGACTTCGTCTCTAGTTGCAAGTGACTGTGTGTCACTAGTGGTTTCCCTCCGGTCTGGAGGAAGAGGGGAGGCTGTTCCCCCTGGTCAAGCTATTAGGCAGCACCTTTTTGCAGACTGAGTCTGCGGTTCTAGCTGTTGCTAGTGGAAGCCTCACTCCGGTTTGGAGTGAGGGGTGGACGTAGGTTTGTGGACCGAACCACCTAAAAAATCTTCTGTGCAGTGGGTTGATTGCTTTCCTTTGCTTCTGCTAGATGAATGCATAGGCGCGATCCAAGTGCTTGCTTACGGGTTCAATAGAAGTTTTGATTAGCTTTTCAGTTTGCTTAAATTTGTGAAGTGAGGGAAATTTTAAGAGAGCGAAATTTTAATTTGGGCAATTTCGAAGAGGGTTACATTCACACCCCCCCTCAGTATCCGGGCCTTGCACCCTATCAATTGGTATCAGAGAAGGTGTCTGCATAGAAGCTCCAGCGACCTGCAGATCCGATCCTGCAGTCTTGGTGCTATCTCGCTTTTGGTGCATCATTATTCCTGTTGCATTTATCTGATCTGTTTTCATGTGTGATCCACCGGTTTTCAACGGCTCTAATTTTAATGTGTGGTTTGTCAGTCTGCGCAAATATGTTATATCAGTTAATCCTGATCTGTGGAAGTTAATTTCACACGGTCCTCACAGATTACCAAAGAAAGTGTCCAAATGGACCGACAGTCATAGATCAAAGGATGGAGAAAATCAGAAAGCTTTGAATCTGATGAAAGCAGCTACTGACAAAGCATTACATTCTTGCCTTCATTATTGCAGGTCTGCTAAGGACATTCTAGATGTGCTAAAGCTAGCTCACAGGTTAAATGAGGACAGCTGCATGATGACTAACGGAAGTAATCAAAGCAGCAATCAGAATGAAGATGATAATGATGAAGAGGTAAACCCTTTTGAGAACTATACTTTAGATGATTGGGAGAATTCATATGCTGACTTATTAGAGTCACATGAGAGGTTAAGAAAATAGTATAAAATATTGAAAAATGGTACTGGGTTAGAAAGTTCAAGCTCTTCTTGTGAAAAATGTCTAGAGTTGAAACAATCTCATGATGCATGCTTTTCTGATATTCAAATGCTTAAAGACCAAATTGGGTTGTTGAAAATTGAAAATGAAGAACTTGCAAATGAGATTACTGACCATGAAAAGGAGAAAGCTGATTCAGAAAGTCTTATTGTCTCCTTAAAAAATGAAATCCTTAAATTGAAGAAGACTTCATCTAAGTCTGTTCAGAATGAAAAATTGGTGAGAGACTTAGAGTGCGTCAGTTCTAAATTGGAAGAATTGAAATATGGAAACGAAAAACTCAAAAATCAGTCCAAAGAATTTGAACACAAATCAATGAATCTTGAAAAACAAAATAGACTGATTTCTGAGAAATTGGAGGCTAAAAAAGTAATGTATCTAGAGCTTCAGAAAAATCTCAACAAACCTCAATCTGAGAAACAACAGGAAATGTTTTATGAATGTCAGTTTTCCTCAGATGATTGGGTGGTTGATGATGAAATCCTGGAGCAAAACAATAAATTGAAAGAGGAAATCAACACGCTGAAACGTCTAAACACCACACTGTCAGATAGGTTGTTGACAATGGAAAAAGGAAAATGTGTGCTGATAGAAAAAGAAGTTAATAACGAACATGAACTTAAACAGGAAATTTCTACCTTGAAGAGCCTGAATGATGCTTTGCATCAGCAAGTTATTTCCTGTGAAACTGAGATTGCTGGTTACGAAGCTAACACTGCTAATTTGAATTTTGAAATTGAAGATCTAGAAAACTCTCTGTCAAAATTTGTCAAGGGAAAGGAAAACTTGAATAAAGTGCTTGGAATCAATGTAAGATTTTAGAATGAGGTACTGGGTTACAATCCAGTCATGAGGAAGGTTGATGAAAACAAACTGAAAATTGTTTTTGTTAAATGTTCAGAACAAGAAAATCCTTCTACCTCATCTCCACCTCAGTACAAGGCTAAGAAAATAGAAAAACAGAACAAAAATCAGAAAAAGACTGAAAAATAGAAAATAAATGATCTGAACAATTCCCTATCAAAATTTATGGAGGGAAAAGGTAACCTGGACAAGCTGCTGGGAATGAAAGTAAACTTTCAGAAAGAGGGGCTGGGTTTTAATCTTGTTAATAAAAAGAGTTTTGACAGTAAGCTTCACACTTCATTTATGTGTTCTGAGCCGACTAGCACAGCCAGTACACCTGTCTTTCAATTCAAGGCTCAGAGGAATCAAAAACCCACTGTCAGTCCTGAAACTACTGAACAAACTCAGAAATTGGGAAAGAAAGAAGCCTCACATGGAAAGACTAAAAGTATTTCTACTGATGCTATGAGTACTGCACACAAGTCGCATGCACCCACACACATTCATGCAAAGATAATTTCATGTCATTATTGTGGAAAAATTGGTCATGTGATGCATAACTGTTATCTCCTGGAATTTGATGAATAGAATTTTCATTTAGGGATGAAGGAAACAAAAAATTCTAGAAATACTCATGTGCACACGACTAAAAAGTCAGTCAAGAATCAGTTTACTCACAAAAGGCAACTTAAATGTCTCCACTGTGGTAGATCCGATCATGCAATGCATGACTGTTGGTTTCTGAAAGACAATAAGAGTAAGTCATTCAGGAGGAACATTGTTCCTAGAAATGCTCCAAGGAGACCTTATTGCAATAAGTGTGATAAGTCCGGCCATACAACTAGGCAATGTTGGCTTGCTCTGGGAAGGAAGTCTAACTATGAATCTGTTAAATTCCCTGTCAATAGAAACACTTCTGGTACAAATGGATTTGTTTTTGAAAGGAAAACTCTTGCATGCTTTGAGTGTGGTAAGTTAGGCCACAGTGCTAGAGATTGTTGGCAAACTAAAAATAGAAGAAGAAATACTCATGTAAACATCAGTGAATTTCATTCACGTGCACATAGGTTTCATGATTATACTAATGTGCACATCAAGAACACAAAACATGTTGTTTCATGTCGTTATTGTGGTAGCTTTGGGCATTCTATGAATAATTGTTCGGTAATGAAAACTGATGATCTATTTGCCCAGAAAAAACTTGAGAATGCCATTCAAAGGCATCACTGTCATCTTAGGACCCAAGACTGCTTGGGTACCTATTTGTGCAAAATAAACTTTGTTTTGCAGGTGTGCCTTGGATTGAAAATAAAAGGGGTAATATACCAAGGCACTCAAAAGAAAACCCCTTTTTGAACTTTTCAGGTAAATTCCTTGCACTTGCTGTTCTTAGAATTACTGCATAGCATGTTAAATTTGTTTTTGCATATTCATTCATCATCTGCATTGTCAAACTTGAATTCTCTGAACTCTCCTCATCTGAAGTTTATGTTTTGCACTCAACTCTGTTGATGGACATTGCCTGATTAAGAATACTCTGCAAACATCTGAATTTCACATGATTTGCGTTTTAATGATAGTCTGAATTTGCATATGCAGCCATTGAAAAATCTGATGCACTTAGGACTATTGGTATTGCATTATCATGCATGACTACCATGGTATATCAAATGGTAAGCTACTAAAAGGCAGGTGAAATATGTCTGGGTGTTCTTACTATGTGTGAGATGGTCCTTTAGACCAAGTACTCCGCCTAGTACATATGTCATATGTTCAGTCTTCATTGCAAACATTGCATATAGTCAGAGGGAGTTTGGTTATCCCTGCATAATGTTCATGACATTCATGTTCAGGAAATATCTCTAGAAGAGTCATTTCATATGCATGCATGTAGAGCAGTGGATTGCATATCATCAATTTGAAAAATCTAAAAAGAAATGAGTCATTGCATCTAGACAGGGGGAGCATTTTTGAATTCTTAAGTCTGTCACACTGAACACTTTTTGTCTAGTTATCTGAATAACTCTCATGTGTTCTCACACTCTCTCCTGATGATGAATTCTGCCTTCTATTCATTAAGTTTTTTGAAGAAGAGCTACTCGCACTTGCTTCATGGCACTCCTGTCAGCTGATCTGTCTGTATTCCAGACTAAGCTATTAATTCTGTCTGCTATGAGTTCAATTGCTAGCTTGTTCCTATCATTCACATTTCTTCATATCTTGTCAAGACCGGTCCAAGCTAATCTGACTGGATTTTAGTCTTTAATGCTGGCTTCTGAATTGCACTGTTCTCTCAATAAAAATGTTTTGTTGCTTCATCTGAATGAGGGAAGATTTTTGCTTGTGTACCCTAGTCATAAATCAGAAATATTCTGAAAAGAAGAATCTTCTATTATACTGGCTTAAGAATGTCTAATGAATCAAATTGATTTAAGACTAATGTATTTATTAGGTTTTGATGTAAAAGACTTGAAAATATCTGAATCATTATTTTAATAAATCTTAACCAATTGTCTCATGCAACTTCATGCAAAATCTTCTGAAATCTGAAATGTTAAAAGACATGGCTACCTCTGGTTAAGATACATGTAGAAAATATTGTTCTTAAACAATTAAGTGTACTGAGCTTTGCCTGAAAAACTTGAAAATATGAGGAAGAAAATAATGCAAGAGCAATGACTTTGGTCACAGAGAAACTAGGTTCTCTATCAAAGAAATAGAGCAAGCCCATATCATGAAGTGCCATAGTTACCTCTCTTATAAAAATGATTGAAAATCTGACAGAGCAATGGCATGGTTGTGTTGAGTAACTGGGGATTCTGGCCTCTGATCAAGGTGTCTCCTCATGTAAAAAGACACTTTAAATTGCTAACTCTGTTCTCCTTGGGAGGCAATATGGTTGTCACACTGAGTAACTGGGTCACTTCACCTAAGACGTGTCTTGCCTCACGTAAAAAGGTGTTGACCGAACCAAACTTGCTCAAGAAAAATAAGTGCTGCTCAATAGAAAATTCTGAAAAAAAAAACTAAAGACAAGTTCAGACACATTTATCTCTGTTTAATCTCAATATTATCTTGTGTAACTTCCATAGGAGTCATTGAATTTAAATGAGTAAGATGGAAGGAGGTTAAACATGAATATCAGATGAGTTTTGGGTTCATTTCTATTAAAAGGTGTTTCAGATATGAGTATTGAATTTATTTGATAAACTTTGAATACATCACTCTTAAATCATGAAAGTAAGTTTCAACTCATTCATAATCTATTATAATTGAAGAGTCTGAAATTCGGTTATCAAGATTTATGAATATGGTGTGCTAACGAAAATCTTGCTTCCTCATTTATTCATTGTACTTACAGATTGTGATAATCCTTGAGTGCCCATGTGTTTTTGCTGATAGATGCTTATCACCTCTTGACATACCTCAACTCATGTCTGGCTTTAAGGGGGAGATTAACCTGCTTGTCACTTCTTGGCTATCCTTCACATGTTGTGCATGATCTTATCTGGCTGGTATAGGAGAGCATACAGCTGCAACATAGACTTGATTTGTGCTTCATTGTTTAACTGCCTCTGTGTCTTTCATGTCTAAATGACTGAGTCAAAGGGGGAGTATTTGATTTATTCATGTCATGTATGTTTGTATTTCTCATCTCAAACTATTTTCCTTTTGATGAAGTCAAAGGGGGAGAATAGTTTGACATGAGTCAGTGTGACTCATAGTGTTACCATCATCAAAAAGGGGGAGATTGTTATGCCCCTGTGATTTTGATGATAGCAAACACTATGAGTCAGCATTGCATATCATGAACATCTGTGTCTGAATGATAGTTCTGCTTTGGGCATATGAATGTGTTATCTTGCATTAGTGCAGACATACAGTTCATACAGCATTGCATTCTTTCAAATATCAAGTCTATACACTGCATATGTTTGTGCATCAGTGCATTAACAGAGTCTATACATCGTCTTGGTGTAGGCGTGGCAAAGTCTGTACACTGCATCGCATGCTCACACACTCGCAAGTCTATTCATTGGCTGTTGCATGCTCACATAGTCCATGCATTCATTCATTGATCAAGTCCATATAGCCAAAGCCAATGAATTTCACGTCTCACTTAACGTCTCATGCTATACTGCTAAGTCTGTACATTGGCCAAGTCTATACAGAGTCTTATTGCATCGTTCATCAAGTCTATACATCGTTGGCTTGTGCATGCATCGTCTTTCAAAGTCTGTACATCGGTCAGTCTCACTCAGTGTCTCATGCTATCAAGTCTATACATCGCATGCATTACACACAGCAAGTCTGTACATCCACCGTCTCACTTAGCGTCTCTATGCATATTTGATTTGAAGTCTGTACAGCCCAAGTCTATACATCCATCCGTCTCACTTAGTGTCTCTATGCATATTTGAGTTAAAGTCTGTACAGCCCAAGTCTGTACATCCATTCGTCTCACTCAGCGTCTCACTCAAAGTCTATACATTGCAGCCTGTTCGTGTTCAAGCTTTCAAAGTCTATACATTGCTATCTCATGCATTCTAAGTCCATACACTATGCAATTGGGCATCGTTCATTACAGCAAGTCTGTACATTGTTTTCTCATGCACCTAAACGTCAAGTCTGTCCATCGTGCACCTAAACGTCAAGTCTGTACATCGCTGCAGGCTATCTAGTATGTACAACCTGTGTGTTGCACGAACACAAGTCTATACATCTCATTAAGTTAGTACATCCATTAGCTGATAGCTGAGCAAGTCTATACATTCTTTAGCTTAGTTCGCAGCTGAGTCTGAAGTCTGTACAGCATGTTCTTCATTCAAGTCTGTGCATGCATAAATCAAAGTCTATACATCCTCATTGTGCATACTTTGTTTAAGTGCATTCTGCATTACAAACCAGCAAGTCTGTACATTGCTATCGCATGCATGCATCTAAAGTCTGTACAGTGGTTGACTGCATGTCCGAGTATCCATGATTCAATGTGTAGACTTCCCTATCTACATTTGTTCAATCTCACAAATGAAGTCTATACACTCGTTATCATTCATCTCAAGTCTATACATTGCCTGCTAGCATACATACTACGTGCACTGTTCAAAACATAAACTTACTCAGTGTATTCTCTTATGACTGTTTGACAGGTATATGCTTCGAGAAGAAAAATGTTTGGGCACGTGATCCGAGGTTGGCACCTGGCACGTGATCCGAGGTTATCTCTGGATAAAGAGGGCACAAGCCCTGCACACGCCCTAGTTGATGCTGCTATAAATACGAAGCTTCTTCTTTAGAAGAAGACTGATCGAGCAAGAGAGATCGAGAGAGTAGCAGAAGAAAGAAAAGAAGAAGAAGAAGAGAAAAGCAGAGAGGCGGAGCGTGAAAACTTAAGAAGAAAAAGGGAAGAGAGAGCTTGTAGGAAGAGAGAGGCAGAGAGTCGAAGAGGAATAGAAGAAGAAGACTTCGTTCTTCTGGCATTTGGATCAAATCCATGCCAGATTGCTCCTTGGCGAGCTACATCTTGTGGAATTCATCTCCAGCTTTCTGATTGCTATATTTTCCTTTCTTGTTTTAGTTTACACTTCCGTTGTTTTTCTTCCGATACTCTGTAGTGAGGTCGGGGTTCCTCATGTTGATTCAGGAAAAGGGAGACTTGGAGTCTCCGGTTGCTAGTGACCGGTGTCACTAGCGGTTTCCCTCTGGGTTTCAGAGGAAGAGAGACTTGGGTCTCTGGGTTCCCCTCCAGTTTGGAGGAAGGGAGGATTGGTCCTCTGGTTGCAAGTGGCTGGGTGTCACTTGTGGGTTCGTCCTGGTCTGGAGGAAGAGAGACTTCGTCTCTAGTTGCAAGTGACTGTGTGTCACTAGTGGTTTCCCTCCGGTCTGGAGGAAGAGGGGAGGCTGTTCCCCTGGTCAAGCTATTAGGCAGCACCTTTTTGCAGACTGAGTCTGCGGTTCTAGCTGTTGCTAGTGGAAGCCTCACTCCGGTTTGGAGTGAGGGGTGGACGTAGGTTTGTGGACCGAACCACCTAAAAAATCTTCTGTGCAGTGGGTTGATTGCTTTCCTTTGCTTCCGCTAGATGAATGCATAGGTGCGATCCAAGTGCTTGCTTACAGGTTCAATAGAATTTTTGATTAGCTTTTCAGTTTGCTTAAATTTGTGAAGTGAGTGAAATTTTAATTTGGGCAATTTTGAAGAGGGTTACATTCACCCTCAGTATCCGGGCCTTGCACCCTATCATGGAGGTCCGAAAGTTTCAGGAAGATATGGAAAAGGAGAGCACGATGTCCGATATGCGGAGAAAATTTTGGGGGGTCCGAAAGTGGAGGTATGGAGTGGGCTCGATGCCCTAGGAGGAGACTGGAGGGGGCAGAATGCCCTGTAGGTGTAAGGGGACCCAAAGATCCTGAAGATAGAAAAGAATGAGATGGTAAATGCAGAGGATCTGGAGGTTCCGGAAGGCGAGGAAGATACGGGTCCGAAAATCTAGGAAAGATGGAATGCAAATGCATGTAAATGCAATGCAATGAATGCGATGGAGGTATGGAATGCATGAAATGCAAAGAATACGAGAGGTGAGAGGATGAGATCCTCATCCACACCCATGGAGTGGCCCATAAAGAGAAAAATGTGGGTGGAATAGAAGAAGGAGTGAATGAATTGGTGGAAGGCCCTTTAGCAAAAGAATGCCAACCCATCCGTGGCAAGCAAGGTGCTCGGCAAGACGGCTTAATGGGCGGAAATAGCGCCCATGAGCTCTCATCAGAAGGATATGTTATTGTGATGCAAGAATGAAACCCCTTAGGAAATTGTATGACAATGGAGTGAGGGGTAATGAGAGAATTGAAAGAGTATCGACTAGTGAATAGGGTGACAATGGTAAAAGGCCGATATGGCATCAATTTGGAAGAATTTATCATAGTGAGCTTTGATGGAGACTTCTTAAATATGCCCGAGACGAGAACGCGGATTGGCATTTGGCAAATAAAATCTTGAACTTTGAATGACATAACCTAGGCCAAATCCTTCTTGCCCGGCTCTTGATCATCTTCGGCACAAGTACTTGTAGAAGGACACCCATTCCGAGTGGTAAAAGGAGGTGAAGCGGAGGCGAAAGGCTCCATGGATGGTGGAGGTGTAATGGAAGGTGTTGGAGGGAACACGTCGAGTCTCTCCCTTTGCTCGGAAGCGGACAGGGTTGGCTCGAGTGCAAAAAGAGGTGGACCCCACTCAGGATTAGCCACGGGTTTGGGCAAAGGGATAGCCAGAGTTGGGTTTAGGGTAATTGGATTTGAGAGTATGGGGATAGTGGAGCCTTAGGTGGCGAACAAGGAAGAGGTATAATGGGAGATTCGCCGTCGGCCGGTGTAGTGGCAATTAATGTAGGCTCGAGGGGAGCCGGGGGAGTAGAGGTTAATGGAGATATAATGGTTTGAGGTTTAGCAGTGGGTTCGGCGGAGGCCAGTGGAGTGGAGGTTGATGGTGTGGTAATTGAAGGTGTAAAAGGAGAAGGTTTAGTGTGTAGGATGCGCCGAATGGGGCAAGAGGTATTAGGGATAAGAGGGGACGCATGGTGCACCGGTGTGGGTGATTGGAGTATCGACCGATCATCATAACACCAATTGGTCTCATAGACGGGGTTAGGGATGGTGGCTTCGTCCTAAGCAGGGGGTTCATCAGGTGGCAATGGGGGGAGTGGAAAATGAAGGAAACTCAGAAGGGGTGCCTGCGGAACTTCATCATCGCGTGCCGACTCCAAATCTTCATAATCATCAAAAATATCAAGTGGACGCCGTGGTGGAGACATAATAATGGGCAGTGGAGAATTTTGTGGAGGTGAATATGAATGCGGAGGCGAAGGCGAAGGAGGCGGAGGGCCATATGAATGAGTGGGGTGGATGAATGGAGGGCGGATGACGTCCACTTGATCATCGATATCTTGCTTACACATATCATTGATGTCATTATCTCTCCTCTCCTTCTAATCTTTTTCCATCTTAGTGATGTTGTTCATGAAAGTGTGAAGAGGATTGATTTGAGGAGGAGGAGGAGCAGGCCACGGACTTGTGACACTCTTTAGTTGTTCCTCCATCGAAGCAATTTTATCAAGAAGATTTTGCTGGAGGGGTGTAACTTGAACATTGGAGGGCTGGCACGGCAGCTTTGGAGGGGCGGCTTGATATGAAAGCCGTGGAGGAGGGTTAATGGGCCGGCCTACAAAAGAACCCGGACGAGCCAGGTTGCAAGGAACATGTGGGTCTTAGGGCCGTGAAGGAGGAGGAATAGAAGGAGGCGGATGATGGATCACCCGAAGAGAAATATGTGTAGAGGAAGAAGACATATGACAAGATGGAGGCAGGTGATCGGCCACCCGGGTATGAATGGCAGGAGGTGGGTGATGGGCCACCCGTGAGGGATTGGAAGGTTGAGATGGAGATGCATCCTCAATAATTGCCTTAAGGGCTTGAATTTGTTGAGGGGTGAGATGATCTAATGCATGCAAGACTTGGGAAACCTTCTCATCATGTGGAGGAGACGGTCCCGGGGAAATAGTTGCTCGCGAAGGATTCAAGGGACCATGAGATTGGACATTGTCCATGGGTCAGGCAAGACCATGGGAATAAGGATGTGGTCCCTTAGAAAAATTTTGGTGAGAATTATAACATCGAGGATCATATGATGTGCTAGGTTTATTATCCTCATGAATATATGATTGATTCAACATGTTGGTTTAATTATCAAGGTGAAACATCATGCAAATATATAACAATGGTTCAATCAAAACGATTTGCAAAGATCACACAAGTTGGATGCTTCTGCTTGATTTTTTAAGTTTAAACCTTGATGTGAATTAAGTGATTTTGACAAAATTTGATATCATTCACACAAGATAGGAACCTAGTTTCAATGTGATTTTCTTCAATGCCAACTAGGTACACTCTCTCACCATGCATAGGCCAACTAAACCCAGGATGCTTCAAGGGTACAACATGTCCAAGCTTCCGTGAGGGAATCCACGGGTGCGGGGACTTATCGAGGCTTTGGTTCAGGAGTTTCTAATTTCAAGAGACGGAATGCTCAATAGAGGGTCCTTCCTTTACCAAGAGGGGATATGGTATCCTAGACGTGTGGGGAGATGAGGTCTCCCAAGCGAAAGGCAATATGAATGCAGAACTAATGTAGGACAATGAATAAACAATGTATATATGAATAATATGCAAGAAGTATGCACAATGAATAAGAGAAGAATGATAATCTATGAAAACACAGGAGATTGGCGCCCTGACATATGCCACCAATTCATGGAAGGGCACCCTCTGTGTGAGCGCCAATTCTTGTGATGATTTTTTTTCAGAATATGTTAAATGGTGCTCTCCTCACTGCCCCTATTTATCTAATGGGCGCCCATCTGATGGGCGCCAATTTTGATTTTCCTTTTTTAATGGGGGCAGGGAATTGGCACCCTGCACCCTGCCACCAATTATTAAATGGGCGCCCACTGTGTGGGCACCAATTCTCCCCGTCCCAGAACCTCACACAGCAGCTAAAAAGCGTAAACAATGGTGAACACAAAAACCAATGAAAGTGAAGAAACCACTCACAAGCTCAAAGTATGGATCATGGCAATCAAGAATTAAGAAACAAAGCATGACATGCTCATTTTTTTTTAATAGATTGATAGATAAATGGAATTTCTAAAAATCTATGAAACTAACAATCACTTAGGGAGAATGCTACGTGGAGCACAAGAGGAGGTGCACCGTGGGTGCAAAGGGGAGATGGCACACATGGGTGCCCAAGGGAGGGGTAATCAAAAAAAAAAAGAGGTGGTCTCACCATGATCGCCAATTTGTTGATTCTAAGAAAATACACTTAGAATAAAAAAGGAAAGAAAACATGGGCTAAGAATATGGAGGGAAAAGAGGAGGGAGCATGCTTGGATGCTATGTAGGAGGGTGATCGCCAGAGACGGGTGGGCCTCAAATGATATAAAAAATAAAGAATATGGAGGGATCGTGAATAAATATCTTAAAGTGCGGGGAGATTGTAAAAGTCATCTTCTCTTTCTATCGGCCGGTCGATGAAGAGAGTTTCTCTTATTGATTACCCTTGTAAAATTAACAAACACCAATAAACAAACATGGATTAGAAACCAAGATGTCTAGCATCAAAATTCAAATATAAACATGAACATGGAAAGCTTGGATATGAACACACCATATTGGTGTTGGCCTTTAAAACCCCTATGCAAAGGGTAGGTAAAGGTATGATGATATGATGAAGAAAATATGGGAGGGTGCAAGTGTTGCACAAAAGGAAGTGTGCTAGAGTGCACAATATGGAGATCTCAATGTTGAAATGATAAGAAAATAGAAGATGAAGAAAATGATGCATGTAATGCCTATGATAATAAAAATAAAGAAAAGAAGAAGAGAAAGCTTATTGATTTTCTCCAAAGATGGCTTCAAGATCTTCAATGGAGGAAGAAGCTCCAAAGGATGTAGCTTTGAGGTTCATGGGAGCTCCCACCTTGAGCCTTCAATCCAGCAGCACCTTTCTTTAGTTGATTGATGATGCCTTTTTCACAAGAGAGAGAAGGTGATAAATCATAGCCATGTGTCCTTTCATCCTTGGAAAGTCTTAGGACTCCTTTCCCAAATGAAAATGGGCTCAAAAGAGAGAAACAAAGAGGTTTTGCCGGAGTTCGGATCTCTGCAAGAAATGGCGACCACTCAGACGGTCACTATTGAAAAGGGCGTCGACGCGAAGCATCGCTAATTCCAAAGTGTTTCGAGACGGATTAGGACTTTCCGAAATTTGAAAAGAATTGGCGACCATGAGGTGGTCGCTAATTAGAAATTAATACGAGTTTCGGACGAGGGTAAAAACTCAAAATATAGCAAAGAAATTGGTGACTTTACATACGGTCGCCCATTTATGAAATAGCGACCTTCTAGGAAGTCGTGGAATCAAAAGTAAACCGAATTTGGCTCACAATATGAAGAAAAAAATTGACGACCTTCCGGACTATCACTATTTAATCAATTGGTGACTCTCTGGATGGTCATCAATTCAAATATCTCAAAAAACTGCCAAAAAGGAGTCTACTAGAATGGGCGCTCATGACTTGGGCGCCAATTAATGGGCGCCTAGGACAAGGGTGCCAATTCTAGTGAAGGGCATCCATTGCCCAATTAAATGGCGCCCGGGTCCCCGCCACCATTTGACTCAAGGCCCGGAAAAAAGGAGAAAATTTTCAAAAAAATAGGATAATGTGTGGGAAGGTTGAATATTCAAGAAACATGAGGAAAACCACTCAAATAGGTCGATTTGAGTGTCAAATGGGGCATCACAGTGCCATAGGAGATATGCTCAAAATGATGTCAATTTTAGCGTGTCTACAAAAGTGTGTTGAACTTTTGTCACACTCTAGCTTGTGGGGGACACTTCGCAGGAAAGAAAACTACCATCAAAGTGTTGCAACGTGGTTTGTTCTGGCCCACTCTCTTCAAAGATGGCTTTGAATTTAGCAAGACTTGTCTTAGGTGTCAAGATGTGGGAAACATGAGCAAAAGAGACATGACGCCACTCAACCCCATTCTAGCGGTTGAAATTTTTGATGTCTAAGGAATTGACTTTATGGGGCCCTTCCCACCATCATTCAAACATGAGTACATTCTAGTGGCAGTGGACTATGTATCCAAGTGGATTGAAGCCATCGCTACCCGGACCAATGATCAGAAAATTGACATGAAGCTTGTCTGAAGGAACTTATTTTCAAGGTTTACGTGTGCTTGGGCCATCATTAGCGATAGGGGCTCTCATTTCACTCATGCCCAATTCTGAGTCTTCTCGAAAAATATGAGATCACTCACAATATTACCACCCCCTACCATCCCCAAACAAGTGGCCAAGTGGAAATATCTAGGCCCAATAGGAAGGATTGGTCTAAAATATTAGATGACGCTCTTTGGGCCTATCAGACAGCAAACAAGACTCCCATTTCCATGTCTCCATATAGGTTAATCTTTGGAAAAGCTTATCACCTACCAGTTGAGCTTGAACATAGGGCCTATTGGGCTATTAAGCAATTCAATTTTGACTTGGCCCGAGCCAGGTCTCATAGGGCCCTACAATTAAATGACTTGGAGGAGTTGCACAATGAAGCCTATGAAAATGTAAAGATTTATAAAGCCAGGACCAAAACTTTCCACGACAAACACATTGTGAGAAAATTCTTTCAACCTGATCAAAAAGTCTGGCTCTTTAATTTGAGGCTGCACTTATTTCTTGGGAAATTGAAGTCTAGATATGGTCAAAATTTCCATAGACAATTTGTGGTTCTCCAAGTCTTTGATCATGGTGTTGTCAAAATTTTAGATCCTAAAAATGGTCAAATTTTCACTGTCAATGGTCAACGTGTTAAACCCAACTTGGAGAACACACAACTTTCACCAAAAGAATGCATCACACTGAGTGACCCAATGTAAATAAAAGGAGGACGTTAGGTTGAAGACGTTAAAATTAGTGCTTTTTAGGAGGCAACCTAAACATTTCTCCTTTAATATTCTAGCGAGTTATTTTCATTTGTGTCTATAGGAGCCCGAAGAAGTCATTCACAAGGCCGCCCGTCAAAGAGCCACATCAACACACCCCAGGTTGTACCTTTCCCTCCTAAGCTTTCATGTACACATTATTCTATTCGTATATTGTTCATATCATCAAAGACTATGTCATTTAAGTTGGGGGGTAAGGGTAATCAATTTGAAAATCTCATACAACCTAATGCCGCATTTTATTAAAAAAAACCAATTAACTTTTCATGATTCATGCTCTCATGAAAGAGACTCTGGAATAGAGAAGACTATGGAAGATTGGTGATGGAATAATTTTTAGTGCCTAGTCATTGAGACTATCTTAGAATCTCATAAAGTCCATTAGCACTTTGGAAAAAAAACACTTGCATACTAATGAAGCAAGTAGGACAAACCTTCTGTCATTTGGTATGGTGTCTGATACTCTGCCCTCCCTAATAAAGAGTTAGATCTAGAAAAAGCTACCTGCCAAATAAAGTATGAGAAAAGTTGAAAAAAATATGAAAAATGTTGCTGATCTTAGTAACTGGGCCTCTTCACATAAGGCAAGTGTTGAGATTCACGTCAAACAGTGAAGAGATGTGCAGTAACATGTGTTTCAAAAAAAAGAAGAGATACATGAAAAATACCTCTGATCTTAGTAACCAAGCCTCTTCACCTAAGACAAGTGTTAAGATTCACATCAAATGGTGAAGGGTTGTATAGCACCATGTGTTTGAAAAAAAAAAGAGAAAAAGAGGAAAAAAAGAGAGAGAATAATAAGGTAGAGTAGAAGCTATCATGATCAAAACTCTGATCTAGAACGTGTAGAGTTGAAAGACACCTCACTGAAATGACAATATGGAGGATGTAATTGTCCAACTGTGGAATTAGATTTCATGAGCACAAGTGCTATGAAACTTTGGGAGTATTCTAAGAAAGTTATGAGCATCATGTTCTCCTCCTATAGCTAGTATGCTTTAATGATTTCAAAGTCCTAATCCTTAGTCGATTCCATGAAGTTGGATCTTGACATAAGGTATGGAGCTTTTAAACTCTTGTTGGCCCCTAATTTTTAACATGTTTACATTACTAAGGGACTAGCAATGAGTAAGTTTGGAGGTGTGATAAGCGCTCATTTGTTAATATTTATTCATATCACACACATCATTTTTTTGAGCTTTAAAGAAGTTAATTATGTAATTTTTACATGATAATCTCAGTCTCACACAAAATGGAGATTTTTCTGTAATTAATGGGACTTGAGACATGTTTGAAATAAATAAATAAATTACATAATTAAATTTTGATAAAATCATTTCATAAAAAAAACTTTGTTATAATTGTTCACTATGTGTTGAGGGGCTTAGACATAAAATCATTTTATTGCTAAAACTCTTTTGAGGGGCTTATATATAATTTTTCACATTTTTTGCCAACATTATGAACAGGGGTTCCAGCATGGGCACATGGCGCACGCATGCATGGGTGAGTAGCTCTGGTCGGATGGCAAGGCCCTCCAACACGGCAGAGAGCGAGGCTGGCAATGGCGTAGGCGAGCAACTGGGCATGGCAGTGGCGTGGGCGAGTTGTTGGGCATGACAGTGGATGTGCGAGCGTGCGTGCAGGGATTGGCATGGCAGCACACATGGGCGAGCAACTCTGGTCAGACGGCGAGGCACTCCAGCACGTCCTCACGTGCTCGTAGGGGAGGACATGGTAGAGGCTGGGAGCTTCCATGCATGCCATCCCTATAAAATTGGAAGGCCCTCACTCCTCCACATCCGTCTTCTCTCCTCTTCTCCCTCACTCTTTCCCTAGTTGTTAGCCCTCTTCTCTTGGTAGCTTTCCCTCTTCTTTTCCTCCTTTCCCTCTCCTACTTCTCCTCTGACCTCCCCCTCCTTCTTCTCCTTCTTCTCCTTATGCTTCTCCTTCTTCTTCTTACTCCTCCCCCCCTTCTTTCTCTTCTCCCCCATCACCCTTTAACTGGCGGTAGAGCCCCTATTCAAAATAGGGGTGCCGGCCACCCTCTCTCACTCTTTCTTCTCCTCTTTGCTCTCTTCTCTCCTCACTCAATTTCTCTCTTCTGCTTCGTCGGCTAACGTATTCCCCCCTTCTCTTCTCATCCCTCTCTCTCCCTCTTTCTCTCTTCTGCAAGCACAACCCTTCCCCCCATCGATCTCCCAAGCTTCCCTTCACCTGCACCACCCACCACCACCAGCCGACCCTCCCTCTCTCTCTAACCCCTTCTCCCTATTCCCCACTATAGGTGCCCCCTCTCTTTCTCCCTTCTCCTTCCTCCTCCTGCTTCCCTTCTCCTTCTCTCCCCTTCTGCTCTCCTCCCCGTCGCAGGCTCTCTTTCCCTTTCCATGTCTCCTTTACAGCACACAATGCTCTCCCTCCCCCTCTCGTTCTCTCCCCCTCTTATCTCCCTCTCTCTCTCTCGGGTATCCCTCGCCCTCTCTATGTTCTCTCCCCTTCTCTCTCACAACCATAGCACCCCTCTTCTCTCTCATCCCTCTCTCTTCTCACCCCCTTCGCTCCCTCTCTCATCTCTGCTCTCCCTCTCCCTATCTTTCACTCTTCTCCCATCTCTCGTCTTCTTTTCTCTCTCCCTCCATCTCTCACCTCTTCTTCTCTATCTCTCTCTACCCCATACACATGCACACACTTCTTTCAGTTTTAATTATATTTTTTATTATTATTGGTTTTAACCTTCACCCCCACCTCTCTCTATCTCTTTCTCTGCATCCCTCTCTATTTTCTCTCTATCTCTCTCTATAGAGTCCCTCCCTCACGATGGCGTCTTCTCCAAGATTGAGTGACTCTTCAAAGGCTCGGCGGTGTCTTCATCTTCACAGCTACACCCTCTTCCTAGTTTTTTAATTTTCATTTTAGTTAGATTTTATTCTAGGTATTGTACTTGTTTTATTTTCTTGAATGTCTACACATTGTAAATATTTTATTTTGAGCATTAAAAATAGTGAGTGTGATTGTCTCTCTAGATCTTTTATTCTCTCTCTCTCCCCCCTCTCTCTCTCTCCTCCTATTCCTTCCCTTTATCCCTCCATACTTCTTTAGATAAATTTTACTCTTACGCAATTTTAATTGTTTCACGTCAAAATCCCTTCAACAACTTTTTTTCTTTTAAAAACATAAGATTTTCAACTTTAAATTTCTATCCTCCTCGTGGGATCGACCCGTATTCACCACTACACTTAGAATCTTAATTTTATTGTGTGAGTGCAGAATTTTTGAAATTGAGTGCGTAGTATTTTTAACGATGAGCATCTGCTCGCATCAACTACTCCTCTCTCTCTGTTTCTTCTCACCGCGGTGCCCATGTTCTCTATGTTTTCTCCCTCTCTGTTCTCATTTCCATCCGCCGCATATCTCCTTCTCTCTCTCTCTCTCTCTATTTTCTCTCATCACCTCCTCTACATCTCCTCCCCTACACGACAATCCCAGGTTCTCATCACAGCATCCTCCTCTCCTCCGCTTCCCCTCCCATTCTCTCCTCTACACTACTTCTTTCTCTCTCTCCCTATTTTCTCCTCTGTCTAGTGAACTCTTTCACGGCGTCCATCTTCTTCCCTCTCCCGTTCGTCCCTCTATCTCTCATCATGTCTCCTTTCTTCTCCCTCGCGACTCATGTCTCCCCCTTCTCTTCTCTATCTCTTCCTACATCCCCCACACGCACACACTATTTCTTATTTATTTTTTTAATGTTTTTTATTAGGCCTCTCTATATCTCTCTCCCTCTCCTTCTCTTTCTATTCTTTCTCTCTCTAAATCTCTCTCTGTAAGGCCCTAGCGGCATCTGTACCAAGTTGGACGGCACTCAATCTTAAGGGCGTGGGTGACGACGTCTTCATCCGCTTTACAACTACAACCTGCCCCTATTCTTTAGTTTTAGTTTTAGTTAGATTTTATTTTAAGAATTGTAATTTTTATTTTCTTGAGCACACGCATATTGTAAATATTTTATTTTGAGCAATAAAATTAGTTTTATGATTTTTCCTCTTCATCTCTTATTTTCTCTCTCTTCCCTCTCTCTGTTTCTCTCTCTCTATTTTTCTCTCTTCACCCTCCATATTTCTTTGGGTAGATTTATTTTATGCAATTTTAATTTCAATATCAAAATCCATATTTCATAATTTTTCTTTCAAAAAATATAAAATTTTCAACCTTAAAATTTTAACCTCTCCATGGGATCGACCTGTACTTTCCACTATGGTCTTATTTTTAATTTTCTTATGTAAGTGCAAAATTTTTAAAATTAATTGTGTAGTATTTTTAACGATGAGCATGGACTCACATCAATTTTTGGCGACGTTGCCAGGGAGGTTTAAGATTTTTATGTTGATTATCTTGTGTTTTTTGTATATAAATTGGCACTAACAATTTATGTAATAAAGAATAAAATCATACCTAAATATCTAAGAAAATGGTCCATCAGTAATTAAAAGTCCTATACTAAAAATCAAAAAAAGGGAAATCTAAAATTTTCAAAAATAAAAGACTAGACATCTCTATCAAGGTTAGTATCCCAACCTTCTCTTTTTTGAGTTAATTTTCCTTCTTTATTTTGTAAATTTTGTTAGTCTCCATTTTTAGAAAATCTTGAAAAAAATTTCTTTTTTGAGTAGATAGTTTCATTAAAAAAAACTTGAATACAAAAAAAAGTTCATATGAAGATTAGAAACATCTTGTTTAGGGCATGCATGACTAGGATTGCATTAGTTAGTTATTTAATTTTTAGTCTCAGTCATTTCTTTTTTTTGAAGATCACGGGGGACGAGGTGAGATTTCTAACTTTCTTTAAGAAAGTATGCTCATGCATGTCCATGCTTGCATAGAACCCCATGTTTGAACATTGGTTTGTTGCATTTCATTTCAAAATATTTTAATGACAATACCCCCTAAGCAAGATAAGGGAGAGATTTTATCACCCTTCCTTGGCCTAAAAGAACCGCCTTTGTATATTTGCATTACATCTAGCCTAATAAAAGCAAATAGGCTCAGCCTTAGGATCACACTGGGATTTTGGTGCCACATGAGTCTTTCCTCATGAAGAGGTGAAATCTCGCGCTGTATCTTGAGCGGGCTGTAGATCACCAGAAGATGAACTGCAAGACAGGGAAACGTATCAGAGGGGCCAGGGGGTTTCCTTGGGGAAAAACCCTCCGATGGCTAAGTCAGTAGAGCTGTGGTGGAAGCAATAATGGGGAGGAGAAAAACTAGTGCGTGAGATTCCTCTCCACCAGAGGGTGAAGCGGATTGCTCAAGAGTTTGGGTGTATGAGTACCTTAATGGCTCTCTCCTTCCATCGGAGGGTATCCCTGGTTTAAATAGTGTGCCGCCTTCAGGAGTCCTGCAAGCTGAGGGGTCTCCGGCGGGAGTTACGTCCTCAACGTGGGCTTTCATGGCCTTATCGTGGGAACATTATCGCCTCAAAGTCCGGCGGCTTCTTGATTCCCCTGTCCATTGGGGACTCTTAACGGCAGCACGAACGGATGATATCTGGTCTGGCCGAGCTTCTGAAACGCCAGCCCTGTCCGGGCGATGAGCATAGCTCGGCGAAAGAGGGGTCGGATAGGTCGGCGAATGCCTGTCTCTCCCAGGCAGGGAAAACGGCTTGGACCAGACCTTCCTTATGACCTGACCATCACTCGGGCCCTCCGAGCCTAGGGGCCGCCGAGGAGAGTTGGTTCCTCGAGTGTTTGTTTATTGGGCTTTTCTTTCCTGAGTGGGCCCTGTGGGCTGTCACTCAGGTGAGCTTGCCTCGTTGGACCCTGTTGGGTCTAGTTGGGCTGCTCTTTGGGTGGACTATAGAAATCCCCCTCTCCACTTGTCCCCCTCCTACTCCCGAGCCATGAAGGCTCGGTCGAGTAGCTTTTGAGGCTTTGGACCGACGTGGCTCAGGTGGGTGGAATTCTGTTGGCGTTATGGAGCCACGTGTAGTGGTTGCCTGGGCCCGTAATGATGATCCTGGCGGATTTGAAACGAAGGGGCCCCCCTTTTCTCAGAGCACGGAACGACGCGCCACCTTCCTCCAGGGTTTTATAGGCGTTGGGCGCTGTTCGTCGTTCTAGGCTTCTCAGGGTTTTAGGCTTTCCTTAGTTTCTTTGCTTCTGGGGCTCCTTGATGCGCCGTGAGGGCACAGTGGAGACACAAAGTCTTGCGGCGGCGTTTGAGGAGTTGGCGAGGATAACCGCGGAGGTGGTCCGGCAACTTCCTTCCCCCCCGGAGTATTCGAGCTCGCGCGAGGGATGATCTTCCGGCTCGATGGCTGATCTGCCTCTGGAAGTCGAGCAGGTGAGGCGGGAGCCCGTCCCCAACTGCAGTGAGTTGGGGGAAGCCGAGGTGAGGAAGCTGGAGCATCGCTTTCGCTTGCCTCTTAGGTACAGCTTCGCTGCCGCCGCCCCGTATGAGACGAGCCTGGACAGCCGTACGGGGCACATTTGCACTTTTCTCCTGGCTTGGAAGAGTGGGTTCCACCTTCCCTTCGAGCCTTTTGTACTTAAGCTTCTCGAGTTTTTTCGGTTGGCGCCTATTCAGTTGGTGGCCAACTCATATCTCCTTCTTTCCGCCTTTCGGATTCTCTGTCGTCAGTACGACATTTTTCCTTCCTTGGACCTCTTTCACTATTTTTTTGAGTTGAAAGCGCACCCGTCGGCGGGGAAGGGCTTCTACTTCATCCAGGTGAGGAAAAACAGGAGTTGCATCTCACTCGCAGCGAAGGACTCCACGCATAAGGGGTGGAAGACCCAATTCTTATGGGTGAAGGCGGAGGCAACGGATGAGTTTTGAGATGTCCGATCTCGCCCAATTTTCATCCGAATCTTCCCCCTCACCAAGAGGAGTTCCCTCCCCACGTGGAGTGGCAGGCCACTCATCTGCTGGGTAACCGCCAGTCGACCGAGGAGCTAGTGACGCCGGAGAACATCGAACGATGTTTGCTTACGCGGTTGACGTCGACAGGTACCGCTCTCGAGGCTCTTATCCAGGGATGGTAGTTACTTTCTTTCTCCTGACCGGGTCTTCTCCCTTTGTGGCAGACGTTAGGCGGGAACCTCTGGAGGAAGCTGCTGAGGTCATTGATCTAGGAGATGACTCGGCGGCCGATGAACCAGATGCTTCTACGAGTCGTGCCCAAGCCCGAGATAAGGGCAAGGGGGTGGCTCCCGAGGGATCTTCATGGCCAACTGGTACGAAGCGCAAGGATCCCACAGCGGGAAAGTTGCGGGAGGCCGCGAAGGCCAAGAAACGGGCCAAGAAGGCAGGTCTTCCTCCTACCGCCGGGGGCGACTCCGGCTCGGCGGCGCTCCCCTCTGGGGGGCAAGATGGGGCCGACCCCTCGGGGCCAGCTCCCCCACCTGCCAGGCGAGAGGGGGCCGAGGAGACCGGGGGCCCTTCAGAGGGCGGCGATAGGTCGGCTCTCCCCCCCACGGGGGTAGAGGGGGCCAATGTTGAAGTAGCTGGCGCCGAGGCCGGGGGATCGGTCGGAGGCGGAGATGTCCCGGTCGACGAGGTGCGGGCCGAGACAGGCAGGGCTGGGGGTTCACCCGCTAGGGCGTTGTAGCCCCAGGTGCTTGGAGCTCCCGGTGCAGTCGGTCCCGCGGCGTCGGTCGAGGTTGGGGGTTCGCCCGGGGAGGCGTCGCAACCCCAACCGACCGTGGTGCGCGAGGCGGTTGGTTCCATTGCTTGAGCGGAGACTTCTGGCGGGGTGCTCCGGGCGGAGCGGTCCCCTCTGCCAGAGCCCTTGGAAAGGCTCGGCATTATGGGCGACCTGTATCGGGTCTGCCGGTCGATTGCCACAAGGACGAAGGGGGGAGAAAGGCGCAATACCCCCCCCGGGATCCTTGATGTCCTGATGGAGGGCGGCCTGGTCATAGCTCGGTCGGCGGCTTTGATGGCGGAGGCGCACCCCCGGACGGAGGCGGAGCGGTCGAACCTTGCCAGGACCCTTGGGGGCTGCGAGAGGAAACTAGCCCGACTCAAGGGGGAGCATGAGGGCTCCGGCAGGAGTTCACCACATTCCGGGAGGTGGCGCGGGCGAGCCAACTGGAGGCCGGGGTGCTGACCGAATTGCTCGCCAAGACCCGAGAGTCTCTCGAGAGGACAAGCCGATCCCTGGAGGAGGAGCGTCTGCGTCGCCTCGAGCTAGACAATCGCTGGGAGCTCGAACGCGCCGAGCTGCTAGATCGGGCGAAGGTGGCGGAACATCTCCGAGCTGAGGCTGAGGTGGACCGGGCCCGGGCAGAGGAGCGTGTGGTCGAGGCGGAGCGGGCTCGGGTCGAGCTCGTCGGAAGGGTGGGGCAGATCGAGGCGGAGGCAATCGAGCGTTACAGGAGCTCGGATGCTTACTCGGCCGACCTGGTGGAAGCCGCCCTACCCTATTACGAGGTAGCACTACGTCGGGGTGCTCGAAAGGGGTTCAAGCAAGGCTATCGCCGGGCGGTAGACTACGCCGATGAGCAAAACTCCACGATCGAGTTCCCATTTGGCCAGTGTTATGACTCGGATGAGTCGGTTTCCAGCTCTTCCTCGTCGGTCAGGGGAGATTCGGAGGGGTCGCCTCCATCGGGGTCACCGGCTCCGGGCGTTTCAGGAGGGCTCACGACCGAGACAGTTCTCGCATAGGCGAGGTCAGTGTCCGAGCCGGCCGTCACCGAAGGCGCCGGGGGTGACGCGTCTCCTTCCGCCGTTCTCGAATGTCAAAGTGGGCCCGAGGCCTGATGTATTTTGCCTCTTTCCCTTCTTGTCTCTCTTCCCTCTTTTTAGAGGGTTTCCTTTTAGTGTGATAATAAATGACTTGCTCTGTTTGAGTACCATCCTTGCCGTGATTTGGTTGGCGGATCTTGAGTAGTTGGGAGGTGCCGATATATCCTGCGTGATTTTCGCACGCTGTTTTGGTAGGCTTCTGACGGGGCGTCCTTCTGTTCCCTCATGCTTTGAATGTCAGGCCGCTTCGTGAATCCCGCTAGGGTGGGAAACGATGAGTTAGAGGTGACTGTTCAGGGGAGAAATCCTTTAGGGTGTTTTCGAGGGGGGGTCATTTAAGGCGTGTACCCTCCTTTGGCCTATAAGAAGGACCGAAAGACGCCCTTTCCTCTTTACTGCTTGGGATTTTCTCTAACAGTCTTTCCTCACTCCTTCCTCTTCACTCTGCGTTGTGCCCTTGCATTCGGAGCATGAAGGATCCTTCGGAGGGCGACGCCGCCGACGACGGGGAGCGGAGGGCTCCTACTGTCTTGTAATGTTGAACGGATCCCACGGTCGCCGCACGTGCACGAGACGGGTCCGACGGTCGCCGCGTGGATCTGGAGAGGGCTTCGACGTGTGGAGGCACGGTTCTTGCCCTTTCTCAGTTCCGGCGTGGCTTCCGGGTGGACGCCGAGGCAGAGGACGGATGGGGGCATTAGGGAAGCCTGCCGCCACTCCCCTCCTTGTGAGGGGAGGAGGCGACTCCAGCTCCCTCCTAACCTCTCCCAGCAGCCTCTTTTTCCCTCTTCTGCTCTTCATTTCTTTCACTCTTCGGGGGCTGCTTGCTCTCTCCTTCCTTCCAAGGAGTTGGCAGATTGGAAGAGGGGAGGCCTTCACGGCGCTCCTTTTTCCTGGTTGTTGCCAACTTGGGAGGTAGCTTTCCTCAACGTTTAAAGGTGGCCTCCCTTCTGCAGTCCCTCTGTCACTTTTGTCACGGGCCACCCGAGCCAACTGGCTCGACCACCTTTTGTCCGAGCCAGTTTTCGCACGAGGCAGAGTCAGTGGTTGGACGCGAGGAGATCAAGACCGAGTCAGTCAAGCAATGACCCCTTGAAGTGGTGTTAGACGGATTTTTGCTTTTTGCTATGTGATGTATTGGCATTTGCCTATCTGATGTACCAATGGTTTGGAATGAAAAGAAAAGGGATTTATTCCGTCCATCTTACTGTACAATTTCAAAAATAGAATTTGCGTAGTGCGGCTGCGTTCCATGTCCGAGGAATAGGTTCCCCTTCCATTGTCGCTAACCTGTACGCACCTTTTCCGAGCGTCTCGACCACTCGGTAGGGGCCTTCCCAGTTGGGGGATAGCTTGCCCGCCGCTTCTAGTGGTCGAGAGGCTCCGGCCTTCCTGAGGATGAAGTCCCCCGGTTGGAAACGTCTGTCTCGGACCTTGGCATTGTAGTATCGAGTGAGGGGGCGCTGGTACTCCGTTGCTCGGACTTTCGCGATCTCTCGGAGTTCGTCTGTCAGGTCGAGGTTCTCGAGCAATTTTTGCCCATTTACCTCGAGTGAGAAGCTGATCACTCGGAGAGACGGATTGGTGATCTCCAATGGAACGACGGCTTCGGTGCCATATACCAACTGAAAAGGGCTTTCACCGGTTGCCGTCCTGGGGGTTGTTCGGTGCGACCACAGTACGCTAGGCAATTCCTCGAGCCAGCTACCCTTAGCCTTTCCGAGTCTGGTTTTTATGCCTTTCAAGATAGTCTTGTTGGCATTTTCAACCAGCCCGTTGGCCTGAGGGTGGGCGACCGAAGTAAAGTGGTTGCGGATATTTAGGTCGGCGCATCTGTCTCAAAAATACCGAGAGTCGAATTGCCGGCCGTTATCGCTCACTATCACTCGGGGGACGCCAAAGCGACAAATGATCGATTTCCACACAAAGCCCCAAACGACTGTCTCGGTGATCCTTGCCGTAGCTTTGCCCCGATCCACTTGGTGAAGTAGTCGATGGTGATGATGATGAACTTCTTCTGGGACTGGGCCGTCGGGAATGGCCCAAGGATATCTATTCCCCACCTAGCGAAAGGGTAAGTGATGAGGGCATCCCTTGCCCCTCCACATTTTCTCCGGACTCGGATTGTTCGTCGGCAAGCGCCATTATGTTCCTCAAGTGTTTGTGAGTCGAGTCATGTAATTTTCTTATTTTTATTTGAGTCTTAATCATGTAATTTTCCCTTTATTTGAGTCATGTACCTAGGTTAGTAGGTTATCTACCAATGTCCTAAGTCATTGTGTTGTTTAGATAGGCTATTGGGCCCATCTCATTGGGCTAGGCCCATGGACACCCCCTTCCCTTCGGTTATTAGTCATTGTGTCTTTTGTTAGGGTCCTTTGTGAAAAAAGTCATGTGCCTATAAATAGGCCACCCCACTCCTCATATAGAACAATTTTGATGAAATATTGAAGAAACCCCTTTCAAGTCTCTCATTACTCCACTTCTCTCTCTCTCTCTCTAGCTCTCCCTCTCTCTTCCCAAGGAAAGGGGCGAACCTCCCCTCTCTCCTTCCCCCCCCTCTCATTCAAATCCAACCCTCACCTACCTCCATTATTACCCCCACAACTTCCCACACCCTCCTTTACTCTCCACCTAGTCCCAACAACCCTCCACCAATCCAAGCCCTACTTCCCAACCACCACCTACTTCCCTCCACTTCCCTAAGCACCTCCTCACTTCCCCAAGGCTGAAGGATCTCTTTCCTAGGCCCAAATTTGAATCTCCCACCCATCTCCCCTTCCCCCCTTGCTCCCTAGGTCGCACCCCTCCTCTCCCCTCAGCCAAGTTCGCCCCCACCTTCCCTCCCCCTCCCTCTCTCCCTTGTGCTCACCCCTTCCCACCACCATCTCTAGCAGACCAGCCCCCTCTCCAGCCCCACTTCGCCCTCCCCACCTCCATCTCCCTAGCCTTCACAACCCCTAAAACTCCTCTCATCTCCCTCCTTTAGCCATTAGACACCCTTCCCACCACTTGCTCTCTTGGCCATCCCCTTCCCCACACCTTCTTCTTCCCCTTAATCTGTCTCTGTTTCAGGCAGCAGAACTACAGCGACTTGCAGAAGCAGCCACGACCATCCCTCGGAGATTCAAGTGGCAAGGCCGACATCGCCGGAATCTTCTGCAAGTTAGCTTTCTAACCGAGGTGGTTTCGCTGGCTTCCGAGGTCGGAGCTGATCGGGGGAGCCGATCTCGTCCAACTGCGTCTGCTGTCCCAGTCTGCAGACCAGAAGCTGAAAGAAGAAGCTGCCACGGCCAGATCGTGAAGGCTCTGAGCGCCATTTTTGGAGGGCAGAGACTAATTCCTGTTAGCTTTCACCTCCAAGAAGAAGGACCTCATTCGGCCACCGGAGATATCAGTTACTAATTTCTTCGTCAAAGGTTTCAGCCAGCCACCTGCAGGTCCAGGTTTGACCTGTCCTCACATATCCGACCACCATTCTCCCCTCCGACCTCCGATTGGGGCCCCGTCAACTCCTGCTTGTAGCTACTCCGTCCACGAAGACGTCAACGCCAGGATCGTCACATTTGGAGTTCAGAAGCGTCCGTGGTACCCTCTGCAACCTGCTGTACCAGTTCTGCACCAGCCAGAGGAAGAAGCTGCTGTCCTGTTCCAGTCGCTGGCCCGACCAGCCCTGACTTCCAGAGCTCCTGCCAAAATTCAGAAATCATCCTCAGTCTGTTAGCAAGCTTTTGGCGCAAGTCTCATCAGATTCTGAGCTCGGTGGAATTATTGGCAGCATCGACATTGACTCTCTATCTAGAAATACAGAAGCTAGGCAGAATCGGCAAAGCTCGGGAAGTCGGTTCTCTTTGCATATCTCCCCACCCCGCTTGGCCGGCTGAAGGCCCCTCCCTACGTGGAGGTAGTTTTGGATGTATTAAGCATAATCCCCACCCCAATATCCCCCCCCCCTTGCATGGGGTGTAGTTCATGTAATTATTAAGTCGCAGGTTTGAAGCTTCAATCGACGCGGCGTGCGGGTACATACCCTCGCCTCCCCGCTCGCCCCCGTCTCCGGCCGGAGTCGGCGTCTTCACGCCGGCTAGGTGAGCCTTGGTCCCTCTCTTGACTGGTTTAATCACTTGCTTAGCTTAGTATTATTGCTATTGCTTCGTCGGACGGTGAGTGAGAGCTCGGCCCAAATTACTAGTACCGTGAGTGACCACCGCGGGCAAGTTGAGAGTGAATCCATTTAACCCACACCCTTGGTGTGTTGGCCGCCCATGATTTGGGCATCCTAGGCCCACTTGGGGTTCTTCCAAAGCTAGCCAACCATTGGAGCCTAAAGGTCCCGCCTCGGACCCTCTCCAACATCGCCTAGTCACCATCGGGCACTAGTGTGTGCCATAAGGGTGAGCTCGCTAGTGTGAGTCGCTGCTCAAACTTGAATGCTTGCAAATAGGTCTAAGGTCGGTTTCACATCAAGTGGTATCAGAGCAAGTTCACAACTTGTCTCTATCAAGTTGGTCCTAGGGCATGTCTATGCATTTAGAGTCTTCAAGTGCATCACTCTTGTCCCCCTAGTATGGCCACCTCATATCGACCTTACCAATCGGCCCACTCCATAAGTCCAAGCCACCAAGAGATGCCTACCACTAACACCCATAACTTCCCTGGCCATGTCAACTACTTCATGAAAGCCTTGACCTATGCCATTGAGCGGCTTGATAACATATCGGGCCGACTCAACCAACTTGAAGAAAATAGGCCCGCCCCAAGGACCGACGATAGAATGGTCCCTTTCCCACTTCCCACCTTTGATGGAATCTCTCTTAGAGAATATTTAGATTGGGAAGCTACAATGGACCAATACTTCACTTGGTATCATATATCCGAGGATGAAAAGGCATTGGTTGCCAAAATGCAACTTACCAAACGGGTAGAAACTTATTGGATGCAAATTGTCGGGCTAAAGATACTTAGAAGGGAAACTCCCATCAACACTTGGAAGGACATGAAGGAGCAACTTAGAGCAAAATATATGTCCCCTTCCTACCTGGGTTATCAAAATTCGAGGAGCACTCTCACTCCTCCAAACCCACCCGTCCAAACCCTTACCACTAGAACCCAAGTCTCCAAGGCCTCCACCTCCCCACCGGATCCCATGAGGGCCCCCACACCCCAACCAAACCCCCCTTCACTAACCTACACTAGTCAAGCCTCTTTAGCCCCCACTTCCACCCCAAATAATCCCAAGGGCAAGAGACCCCTAACCGACCCAATTCCCTCCATGGTGACCACCACTCATCCAACCCTCACCATTAAAAACCATGTGGACACCGTGTCCACCCCTCCACCAAGGCCCATAATGGCCACCATCCCCAAACCCAAAACCCCTCACCCAACTCACCTCCCGCTTCCTACACCAATCTTTTCCCAACCTAGGCCTCCTCTACGTCCCCTTCCGATCCAAGTCCACCCTTGCCCACCACCCCAAGTGCACCATGCTCTAGCTATCACCAATTCTCCCGCATTAGACCTACCCAACCCATTAACACTAGGAATTGAAACCTCCACAACCCTCCACATGGGAGTAGATGCTAGTCCGGAACCCATTCCCACCCATAAGGAAGCCCAAGATCACACCAATGGTAAGGAAAAGCCTCAACCCTTTACCACTTCAAATAGCCCGGATCCTCAAGAGTCACCCACCTTCACCATGAATGAGCATATACTCCAATGGCTCAAGCAAGGACCCACCCTTCCTAGCTCACCCCCACCTCTCTCACCTCTGGGATATCCATCCCAAATTGTTCCCCTCCACTCCTATCACACCACAATCCAATCCTACTATGAGGTAGAAGATTGGGATGATCTCCTCAAAGGTCTAAAGTGGCAATCAGACTTGACTTCTTTATTGGCCCTAGGAGCGGACCAACCCAAGAGCCTTAACCTCATCCATCCATGCATTGGGTCTATCTCCTCGGTTTGCACTATTGGTTGCTACACTAGTGACATCATTTTCCTTCTCCCCATAGTGGAAGAACCCATCCTGGTCCACTCCCCTACCATTGTGATTCTTAAAACCTTGACCAACCAGCCCACCCCATACACCGGTCCAACCATTCCACTAGAAGAAGACGACACATCACCTTTTGAGGACCTTGAGGACATGGAGCCCCTTGGTAACCCACTTTATGATCCCTATGATCCATTCCAATGGGAGTCAAGGAACCCGAGTAACCCAACCACCTTAACTACCACCTACCTTTCCCTACCCCAACCCACCATGTTTGATCCAATCCACCCCATCCCAGACCCGGGTTACACCATGGGAACCATGACTTTGGGTGGTATACACCTAGGGATCGAGGAAGTGCCCCATCTCATGATATCCACCTTTCTAGACCCCTTCGACCCATTCCAATGGAAGTCCAAAGACCCACACATAGGAGACATCTTTGTCACAAGAGTGCATAAGTCTTGGCATACAACACCACTTGGCATGATTCATAAGTCGGGTACATTCATTTACATCACCCACATGTCAAGTAGGAAGCATAAGTGGACCGTATTTGGATGTATTGGCCCACCCTCATTCATCATGAGTCTTAAGTATGAGAGGAGCATACAGGGATGTCCGGGTCCCCCGACATTTGTCATACCCATGCATAAAAGGTTCATCTATGGATGTCCCGGCCCCCCTGAGTCTGTCACAATCTTCATAGCATCAAAGCATGATCGATCTACATGTGGCTGCCCCGGACCACCTTTTCATACCATACATTGTCAACTCACATGGCATACGCATTCAAGCAAGTATCAAGTAACAAGCGGTGAGATTCACAAGAAGCGAGCACAAACTCCTAAGCACCACTTTGAATTCCAAGTTGATAACTTGGCGATGATGGCTTTGGAGTGGCTCTACTTTAGGGTCACCTCCAAATTGAGGGCACGAGGACTTGGACCTTGCCAAGTTCCGAGTGGCTTTGGCAACACGGCTTATGGGTTGAACTTTCAAAAAGGGTTTTGGGATTCTCCCCATTTCTCATGTGGCGGATCTAGCACCTTATAAGGGCACCGCGGTGGATCCTAGTGAGTGCCTCCAGCTTACACCTACCCTTGTGAGAGACACCCTCGGAGTGCCACCACAAATAGCCTGAGAGCCCGACGTGAGCACACAGCGGCAATACTAGGCAAGCAAGATCCCATCGCCAGCATGAGGGTATGACCGAGTCACTTTGTCGAGCTGAAGCGCCGTTCCCCGACTATGGTCGCGGGTTGAGTATGGAGATCGTGGATCGCCCAGAGCCCCAGTTCGATATACTACTTCCCTGGTGGACCCATACCCGACGGGGTCGAGTTTTCCCCACCCCGGGGTATGATGAGGGCATCCCTTGCCCCTCCACATTTTCTCCGGACTCGGATTGTTCGTCGGCAAGCGCCATTATGTTCCTCAAGTGTTTGTGAGTCGAGTCATGTAATTTTCTTATTTTTATTTGAGTCTTAATCATGTAATTTTCCCTTTATTTGAGTCATGTACCTAGGTTAGTAGGTTATCTACCAATGTCCTACGTCATTGTGTTGTTTAGATAGGCTATTGGGCCCATCTCATTGGGCTAGGCCCATGGACACCCCCTTCCCTTCGGTTTTTAGTCATTGTGTCTTTTGTTAGGGTCCTTTGTGAAAAAAGTCATGTGCCTATAAATAGGCCACCCCACTCCTCATATGGAACAATTTTGATGAAATATTGAAGAAACCCCTTTCAAGTCTCTCATTACTCCACTTCTCTCTCTCTCTCTCTAGCTCTCCCTCTCTCTTCCCAAGGAAAGGGGCGAACCTCCCCTCTCTCCTTCCCCCCCTCTCATTCAAATCCAACCCCCACCTACCTCCATTATTACCCTCACAACTTCCCACACCCTCCTGTACTCTCCACCTAGTCCCAACAACCCTCCACCAATCCAAGCCCTACTTCCCAACCACCACCTACTTCCCTCCACTTCCCTAAGCACCTCCTCACTTCCCCAAGGCTGAAGGATCTCTTTCCTAGGCCCAAATTTGAATCTCCCACCCATCTCCCCTTCCCCCCTTGCTCCCTAGGTCGCACCCCTCCTCTCCCGTCAAGCCAAGTTCGCCCCCACCTTCCCTCCCCCTCCCTCTCTCCCTTGTGCTCACCCCTTCCCACCACCATCTCTAGCAGACCAGCCCCCTCTCCAGCCCCACTTCGCCCTCCCCACCTCCATCTCCCTAGCCTTCACAACCCCTAAAACTCCTCTCATCTCCCTCCTTTAGCCATTAGACACCCTTCCCACCACTTGCTCTCTTGGCCATCCCCTTCCCCACACCTTCTTCTTCCCCTTAATCTGTCTCTGTTTCAGGCAGCAGAACTACAGCGACTTACAGAAGCAGCCACGACCGTCCCTCGGAGATTCAAGTGGCAAGGACTACATCGTCGGAATCGTCTGCAAGTTAGCTTTCCAACCGAGGTGGTTTCGCTGGCTTCCCAGGTCGGAGCTGATCGGGGGAGCTGATCTCGTCCAACTGCATCTGCTGTCCCAGTCTGCAGACCAGAAGCTGAAAGAAGAAGCTGCCACGGCTAGCTCGTGAAGGCTCTTATCGCCATTTTTGGAGGGCAGAGACTAATTCCTGTTAGCTTTCACCTCCAAGAAGAAGGACCTCATTCGGCCACCGGAGCTATCAGTTACTAATTTATTCGTCGAAGGTTGCAGCCAGCCACCTGCAGGTCCAGGTTTGACCTGTCCTCACATATCCGACCACCATTCTCCTCTCCGACCTCCGATTGGGGCCCCGTCAACTCCTGATCGTAGCTACTCCGACCACGAGGACGTCACCGCCAGGCTCGTCACATTTGGAGTTCAGAAGCGTCTGTGGTACCCTCTGCAACCTGCTGTACCAGTTCTGCACCAGCCATAGGAAGAAGCTACTGTCCTGTTCCAGTCGCTGGCCCGACCAGCCCTGACTTCCAGAGCTCCTGCCAAAATTCAGACATCATCCTGAATCTGTTAGCAAGCTTTTGGCGCAAGTCTCATGAGATTCTGAGCTTGGTGGAATTATTGGCAGCATCGACATCGACCCTCTATCAAGAAATACATAAGCTAGGCAGAATCTGCAAAGCTCGGGAAGTCGGTTCTCTTTGCATATCTCCCCACCCCGCTTGGCCGGCTGAAGGCCCCTCCCTGCGCGGAGGTAGTTTTGGATGTATTAAGCATAATCCCCACCCCAATATCTCCCCCCCCCCTTGCATGGGGTGTAGTTCATGTAATTATTAAGTCGTAGGTTTGAAGCTTCAATCGACGCGGCGTGCGGGTACATACCCTCGCCTCCCCGCTCGCCCCCGTCTTCGGCCGGAGTCGGCGTCTTCACGCCGGCTAGGTGAGCCTCGGTCCCTCTCTTGACTGGTTTAATCACTTGCTTAGCTTAGTATTATTGCTATTGCTTCATCGGACGGTGAGTGAGAGCTCGGCCCAAATTGCTAGTACCGTGAGTGACCACCGCGGGTAAGTTGAGAGTGAATCCACTTAACCCACACCCTTGGTGTGTTGGCCGCCCATGATTTGGGCATCCTAGGCCCACTTGGGGTTCTTCCCAAGCTAGCCAACCATTGGAGCCTAAAGGTCCCGCCTCGGACCCTCTCCAACATCGCCTAGTCACCATCGGGCACTAGTGTGTGCCATACGGGTGAGCTCGCTAGTGTGAGTCCGCTGCTCAAACTTGAATGCTTGCAAATAGGTCTAAGGTCGGTTTCACATCAGTAAGGCTCGGCTAGGGTGACAAGTTCTATGGCCGGCCGATGGACCAAGTGGTCGAACCGCTGGCATCGGTCGCATTGTTGAACATAGGCCGAGCAGTCGCGCTGCAGGGTGGGCCACCAGTACCCCTGTCGTAACAGAATTCTGGCCAGCGACCTTGCCCCTGAGTGTGCTCCGCACAGGCCTTCATGAATCTCTTGGATGGCTCGGCTTGCTTCGTCGGGACCGAGGCACTTCAGGAGGGGACTGGAGAACGATCTTCGGTAGAGAGTGTTGTCGAGGACGATGAAGCGCCGAGCTTGATACTTCATTCGGCGGGCCTCTCGAGGGTCGGAGGGCTCTTGGGAGTCTTGTAGCCAGGACAGGTAGGGGGAGCGCTAGTCACTTGGAGTGGCCGAGTCAACAGCGAGGAGCTCTGTGTCGATGCTCGAGCGCTCTAGCTCTTCTAGGAGGACCGATCGTGTACCTTCCGGGTCTAGGGAAGAGGCCAATCGAGAGAGGGCGTCCACCCGAGAGTTTTGCTCCCGAGCTATCCGGACTACCCCAAATTCCTCGAACTGTTGGGCCAGGCTCCGGACCAACTGAAGGTATTTGATCATGGGTGCCTCCCGAGCCTCGTACTGGACGTTGACCTGACCTGCGACTAGTTGAGAGTCGGTGTGGATCCTGACTCGCTCGACCCCCAGCCGTCGGGCCATGCATGCTCCCGAGATAAGGGCCTCATACTCGGAAGCATTGTTGGATGCCTGAAAGTTGAATTTCAAGGCGTACTGTAGCTCTATCCCTTTGGGGGACCTCAGGAGGATCCCCGCACCGCTGCCCGCCGAATTGGATGATCCGTCGACGAACAGTTCCTAGGTTGGCCCGGTCGTGGTCGGAGGCCTGTCCTCGGTGGGGATGGTGCTTTCGGCAATGAAGTCGGCGAGCGCTTGGCCTTTGATTGCTGATCACGGCCGGTACGAGATGTCGTAGGCCCCGAGCATAATGGCCCATTTGACGAGTCGCCCTGAGGCCTCGGGGTGGGCCAGAATCTTCTTCAACGGCTCGCCGGTTAGCACGGTGATGGGGTGCCCCTGGAAGTAGGGTCGGAGGCGCCTTGCGGAGGTAACCAATGCTAGCACGAGTTTCTCGGTTGCGGGGTACCTCCGTTCAGCCTCATTGAGCACCTTGCTGGTGTAGTAGACCGATCTTTCGATTCCCGAGTCATTTCTGACTAGGACCGAGCTGACCGTGGATGGCGTCGCCGAGAGGTAGAGTAGCAAGACTTCGCCTGGGACGGGCTTGGAGAGCACCGATGGCGAAGCCAGGAACTTCTTAAGCTCGGCGAAAGCTGTCTGGCACTCCTCATCCCATGCGAATGTAGCAGATGCTAGCTTGGGTCCCCTCATCAGTTTGAAGAAGGGCAAGCATCGTTCGGCCGCACGGGACTGGAAGCGGCTGAGAGCGGCGACACGCCCTGTCAGACGCTGGACGTCTTTCTCGCACGTGGGCGGGCGCATGTCCAGGATGGCCTGGACTATGTCGGGGTTGGCTTCGATCCCGTGCTGAGTGACCAGGAAACCCAGGAACTTCCCGAATTTTACTCCAAAGGAGCACTTGGCGGGGTTGAGCTTCATGTTGTACTTCAGGAGGGTGCCGAAGGTTTCGGCAAGGTCGGTGAAGTGGTCTTGGGCCTTGGGGGTCTTGACGAGCATGTCGTCAATGTAAGCCTCGACGTTCCGACCTAGCTGTCCCTCGAACATGTGATTTACCAGTCGCTGATATGTGGCTCCGGCGTTCTTCAACCCGAAGGGCATCCGGGTGTAGCAGTACACGCCGCAGTCGGTGATGAAGGCGGTCTTCTCGACGTCTTCTGGATTCATTCTGATCTAGTGATAGCCCGAATAGGCATCCAGGTAACTGAGTATCTCGTTGCCTGAGGTTGAATCAACCAATTGGTCGATGCTCGGTAGCGGATAGCAGTCCTTGGGGGTAGCCTTATTCAGATCGGTGAAGTCCACGCACATTCGCCATTTGCCTGTGGTTTTTGGCACCAGGATGACATTGGCTAGCCCCGTAGGGTACAGGACTGGTCTGAAGAGGCCAGTCTTTTGTCCCTTGGTGACCTGCGCCTTGATGATCACCTGCTTCTCGGGCGCATGCTTCCTTCTCCGTTGCTGTACGGGCCTCACAGTGGGGTCGAGGCAGAGCTTGTGCATCACGGTCTTCTCTGGTATACCAGGGAGTTGATCATCGGACCAAGCAAAGACCTGAACGTACTCAGAAAGAAATTTCTTGTATTGCTGCTGTTCCTTGGGTGGTAGGTCGGCTCTGATCCTTACTCCGAGGGCCGGGTCATCGTTTAGAAATATCGTTAGAAATTCGCCACCGGGCTCGGCGGTTACGGTCTTCCCTTCGATTCCCTTGGGGCCCTTATCCCCTCCGTCTGGCCTTGAGGCTTCCACCGAGATGTTGTAGCACCTTCTAGCCGTGGCCTGGTTACCTCGGACTTGCCCCAACTCATTTTTGGTGGGAAACTTCATTTTCTGGTGATAGGTAGATGGTACGGCCTTTATTCGGCTGAGAATTTTTCGGCCGAAAATGGCGTTGTACGCTATCATACCCTTGATCACTATGAAGTCCACCATGACCGTAACGGTTTTGGGTGGGGTGCCGATGGTGACCGGCAGGCTTAGGGCTCCCTCGGGGTAGGTGGCCAGGCCGTTAAACCTGCAAAGGGGTGTTCGGATCGGGCGGAGCTTGGATGGGTCTTCCCCCATCTTGAGGAAACAGTCATAAGATAATACATCGGGGGTGCTCCCATTGTCAACCAGAATTCTATCTACGTTACAATGGTTTATTGTGGCCGAGATAACGAGGGCATCATCATGCGGGGTGTTCAGCCCTTCTAGGTCTTGGTCGGAGAAGACTATGACCTGGGGCTCCCTCGACGGGCCGCTGGAGGGTTCGAAGACCTGGCTGGCCCGCTCGGCATGACGCTTCCTTCCTCGGCTGGTGTCGCCGCCCGACGCCGTTCCTCTGGAGATGACGTTGATGTGGACCCCTCGGGGGGCGTTGTCGATCTCCTCGGCGGCGTCCCGGTCTTCTTTGCGCCCGGCTGCAAATCGGGCCAGGTGCCCCTGACAGATGAGACGTTCGATCTCATCCTGGAGCTGGTGGCAGTCGCCGGTGTGGTCCCCGTGGTCGCCGTGAAATAGGCAATGCCTGTTGCGCTTGTGGTTCTTCGATCTCATTGGTTCGGGCCGGCGGAGGAGTCCCGAGTCTTTGATGTCTTCATAGATCTCGTAGACTGGCGCGGTCAACGGGGTGTACCGCTCATACTTCCGTTTGCGCTCTCCTTCCCAATCGCGCTTCTTGCCCGAGCCAGGGTTTGGCTCGGAGGCCCGCTTCTTGTCCCCCTCCCGACCCGAGCCGGTTGTGTCTCGGCAGGCGCTGAGTACTACTTCGCACTCGGCATGGCGCAGTGTCAGAGTCACTAGCTCGGCAAGGGTCGAGGGAGGGTGGAGGACCAATTTGCGGCGGAGATTCTCATCCCGGGTGCCCCCGGTCAGAGCGGTCATGGCCGAGGCCACATCCAGGTGGGGAATTCCGAGGGCTTCCGATTTAAATCGGTGGACATAAGCCCGGAGCCTTTCCCCTTGCGCCTGTTTGAGGGCCAGGAGCCCCGCTACTGACCTTGGGGGGGCGCTTCCGGCGAAGCTCTCCTTGAAGACTCGCCCAAATTGCCTGAAGTCATGGATGGACCCAGGGGCGAGGGCCCGGAACCATGCCTGAGCACCTTGGACCAGGGTGGCCACAAAGGCTCGGCATTTAATAGGATCCGGTGTTCCATGCAGAGTCACCAGGGCGTCGAAGCTGTCGTAGTGGTCGGCTGGGTCGCCCTGGCCATCATAGAGCTTGAAGGTCGGAATGGAGGTTCTGGGAGAGACCTCTGCCTTCAAGATGTATTCGGAGAAAGGGGATTTCTCCTCATCCTCCGGGAAAGAGGTTTTCTGTAGGGCGCGGAGGGCGCGCTCTTGCTCTGCAAAACGTCTTTCGAAATCCCTCAGTCGGAGGGATAGTTCCAGCTGCGATCGTGCCGTGGGACTGGGGGGAGCGTCGTGGTGATCCTCAGGAACGCCAGCGGTCGGGCGTGGAGGCCTCGCCCCCTGTCTCCCTTTTCTGGGTGTGGAGGAAGCCTCTTACTCCGGGGGCAGAGCTTGCGAGGGCCCTCCTACGTTGTTGAGGATGAGCTGCTGATCGTGAAGGGTGAAGCGGCCCCTAGGGGTATGCTGGGACGCACTTCGATGGGGGGGGGGGCTCCCGGACGGGGCGCGGGACCTGGCATCCCTTGCCGCCTGGGCCCTCATGAGTTCCACGAGGACGTCAAGCTTCTTATTGAGGGCCTGGAAGACCTCATCGCCGCCATTGGGGGGTGCCCCTATCACCGTCGGAGGGGGCGGCGGCTCGTTGGTGGGGACGCTGGCGTTAAAGGGAGGGTTCTGCGAGGCCCTAGAGGGGCCATCTCCTGCCGCCACCACGGCCTTACCCTTCTCGACGGCGGATCTCCTCTCTGAGCTTCTTCTCACCATCTTGGCTCTTCGTGCGTTTCCCACAGACGGCGCCAGATGAAGAGGTGAAATCTCGCGTTGTATCCTGAGCGGGCTATAGATCACCAGAAAATGAACTGCAAGATAGGGAAATGTATCAGAGGGCCCAGGGGGTTTCCCTGAGGAAAAACCCTCCGATGGCTAAGTCAGTAGAGCTGTGGTGGAAGCAATAATGGGGAGGAGAAAAACTAGTGCGCGAGATTCCTCTCCACCAGAGGGTGAAGCGGATTGCTCAGGAGTTTGGGTGTATGAGTACCTTAATGGCTCTCTCCTTCCATAGGAGGGTATCCCTGGTTTAAATAGTGTGCCGCCTTCAGGAGTCCTGCAAGCTGAGGGGTCTCCGGCGGGAGTTACGTCCTCAACGTGGGCTTTCATGCCCTTATCGTGGGAACGTTATCACCTCAAAGTCCGGCGGCTTCTTGATTCCCCTGTCCATTGGGGACTCTTAACGGCAGCACGAACGGATGATATCTGGTCTGGCCGAGCTTCTGAAACGCCAGCCCTGTCCGGGCGATGAGCATAGCTCGGCGAAAGAGGGGTCGGATAGGTTGGCGAATGCCTGTCTCTCCCGGGCGGGGAAAACGGCTTGGGCCAGACCTTCCTTATGACCTGACCATCACTCGGGCCCTCCGAGCCTAGGGGCCGCCGGGGAGAGTTGGTTCCTCGAGTGTTTGCTTATTGGACTTTTCTTTCCTGAGTGGGCCCTGTGGGCTGTCACTCAGGTGAGCTTGCCTCGTTGGACCCTGTTGGGTCTAGTTGGGCTGCTCTTTGGGTGGGCTACAGAAATCGCCCTCTCCACCTCATTTTGGAAACCAATGTCTAAGGCTAGAGGTAAAAAGGCAATCGCCTAAGCGTTAAAGTGGTTACTTAATTAGGTCCTTGCGAAAGCAAGGGGAGCCTCCCATTGTCTCATCTCTTATCTGGTCTTTGAGGGTGGGTTTAAGTGGTGCCCTAGTCACTTTGTAAAACCCAACTTGTAGGCCTAGGTTATCCCTAGGTGTCTCAGGTTAATTTGGTTGATCACTTATTTGTGTTTGCTTTAAAAAAATATTTGTTAAAATAAAATCATAAAAAACTAAAAAAATTAAATCAAAACAAAAATAAACAATAAAAATAAGGTCAAAAGAAAAATCAAAAATAAAAAAAATAAATCAATCAAAAACATAAAAAATTGGGGTGAATTTCTTCTTAGAGGTCAATTTCTTTTGCCATTTTGGACCTTGAATCTTAGGACCCCTAGTGTATGCAAGGGAGGTCCCTTGGCCCCAACCTAGTTCAGCCCTATCCCAAGATTGAGAGAATTATCTGTAATCAGGCCCAAACTCAACTCCTACCTATGGCTGGATAATATCTTGATAAGGCACTTAAGCAGATGAAGGAATACTTTATTCCTTCTAATTATCAACTATCCACTTGCATCCAATTGCCCAACATTCCTATCCTCTAATATGAAATTAAATCTAGCACCATCCAGATACTCCCATCTTTTTATGGGAAAACTAATGAGGATCCTTATAGACATCTGGATGAATTTCTAGAATTCTGTTCCATTCTGAAAATTAAAAATTTCATAGATAATGCCCTCCGCCTGACTTTATTTCCCTTCTCACTCAAGGATATTGCCAAATATTGGCTAGGAACTTTAGGAAAGCCGTTAAGACATGGGCGGAGATGAAAAATGAATTTTTAAGGAAGTTCTACCCCATAGGGAGAGCTAATACCATTAGGTGAGCAATTGCTAGATTTGCACAACTCCCTAGAGAGTAGTTACATGAATCTTGGGAGAGGCTAAAGGAACTCTTTAGAAAATGTCCCCATGATGGCCTCCCCAAGTGGAAAATTGTACAGGCCTTCTATGAAGGTATTGATGAGCAATATAGACAAATGGTAGATGTAACTTGTGGGGAAGCCTTTATGAATAAAGGTGAAGATGAAACATATACCTTGTTTGAAACATTGAGTGAAAACTCAACTAAGAATGCTTCATTATCCTTGTATATAAGGTCTTGTACTCAACCAAAAAAGGGGAGGACTTTATGAAGTCCAACATTCTAAAGACCAGGGTTTAAACTCAAATTTGGGCCAAACTACCAAGGTAGACCTCTTGGCCCAAAAAATAGATCCGATATACCCCTAGGACAAAGACCTTACTCACCCCCACATACCTACCAGGAGATTGGTTCAATATGTGCCAGCCTAACCCACCATGTAAGTGAATGTCCCACGACCACACTGTAGGCGCCAGAAAGGTTGGCCGAGGCTGTGCCGGGTGCGTACACCCCGCCTCGAATGTGATGGAAGGTGTTCAAAGGTGTCGAATAGGGAAGACAAACGTGGTGGGGGTCAGATGGATGGGGCTGATGAGGGGCACTCGGCCGCTTAGCCTCCTCCATCCTTCTCCGAGGCGTTAGCTTCTCCTCCGGTGCTACCAATACCTTGAAAACGTAAAACGTGAAATCAGAAAATGCATGATGTGATCACCAGGGAATTTTACCTAATTCCTACAAGATGAATGATCATGCGAAGGTGCCACAAGTAGGGAGCTTGTAGGGACCCAACTTCTCCATGCTTGGCCGGCCAAGAACGGAGAGCCATGCGTAGTCTAAGGTGCCGAAATTCATGTGAGTAATGACAACCTCAAGAACACAAAAGAAAATGCCGATTGGAACTATAAAGTGCAGTAAAAGTTCGGAGCGATGTAAGGACGCAGAATCATGGTGGCGAGCTTACGTAGAGGGTGGTTGGGAAGGGGGGGTGGTCAAGACTTTTGACCACCTGCCTTCCCGATTGTTTAAGTTTAAAACCTCTATGATAGGAGATCTACGAGTTGCTTAAGATGCGATGAAAATTCAAATGCAAGCAAGAGTGTGTAAACGAAAGCGAGGGAGTAGTAGATATCAAAACAGGAGGTGGCCAAGGTATTGGCCGCCCAGAAGCTGAGGCGGCCTGATCGATGGTCGTCTATCTTCTAAGTGGATGCGTGCTTGGGATGCACAGAGAAGCTGAAAAGGCAAAGAGCTCACCGCCCGTCCTCCCTTACACACCGGTGAACTTTCTTAGCTCTTGACCCTCAATAGAAAAAATCTTCTTCGATCCTTCTTCCTCAATGAGCACCTCTCCCGAAAAAATTCTCCCTCCGTCGGTTCCCTCATCCTTGCTCCCCCTCTTTCTGTCGCCCCCCCTTCGAAGTTTTGTCTCTAGGGATCCCTTCTTGGGGCTTCCAGCTTCGTGCCTGGGGACGTGGGCGATGAGGCCGGGAATGGGGATCGAACGGGGCACGTTTGAGGCGTGGGATGTCACATCCAGAGATATATGTACAGTGAAAGAGATTCGGGAACGTGAACAGTCGGTAAATAAGCCTCAAGCTAGCAATATAATCAGAGCGCAACATTCTCACATAAAAGAGTGAACACGATTATATACTCAAAACTTCCACTTTATTGAATAATAATCAAGAGTTTACAATGACATTCAACTCCTTGACATAGTCATGCCCTAGACTCAATAAAAGAAAATTTACATAGACATGACTTCAACTAACATAACTAGACTCATGACACTTCTAGGGCATCACTTGTACTTTATTCGCTCTCGGACCCATCACTTGAATGGTTTGATTCCGACCCGCTAGAGCTTCCTGAAAAGATTGAAAAAGTAGGGAATGAGTGCACTCGCCTAGTAGGAATCTTCGTATCAACATGATGGAAACGTTAAAGTACTTAACATTTTAGCCCTAGAAGTTAAGATAAATGAAAATGCAATAAAACACGCGAATAAAACAAAAGTAACAACAAGTACTGAGATAAGTGTAGAGATATGAGAATTCAAGATTGTAATACGGCCTTTCAATAACGAGAATGTACTTTTCATAACATTAAAAGGCTATGCACTAGAAAGTCATGTAACAAGTAAGCATGTAATTTCATAACATTGTCTAGTGGATTTCACCCCGTTTATAAAAAAAGTATTCCCAACGCCATGCGACGCGAGTGTTCGTCATACCCCATGGTTTATAGCATGTTTTCGGCCATCTGCCGAGGGGGCTAGCATGGAGCCCTTGGACACTATCCATGCCCGCTCTTGCATCTTCAAGTTATAAATCAAGCTACTTCCACAAGAAATATAAATGTAGGCCAATAATATTAAGTTCAAACAATAGTTCCATAGCAAGGAAATCAAGGTAAGAACATAGCAAAATGAGCATGTGAGTTCAAGGATGAATTAATTAGACATTATGCTACGGAGGAATTCTGGTAGCATAACTGTAGCACCCTGAATAAATATATATATATGTGTATAGTAGACTGTAATTAAGCTGTAATAGTAAAACCCACACTATACTAAAAGCCCGATAGCAAAAAGCCTTATAAAAGCCTAAGTACTACCTAAATCCTTGTAAAACGGCCTTAGCCAAAAACCCAACCCAATGGCAAAATGGGCCAAAAAGGGGGCTTACGTGAATAAGCATATACATATATACCATTAAACAAACAATAGGGTCCTTTTGGTTTACACAAAAAGACTTATCATGTTCAAAGGATGCCTGCATGAGACTTAGGGTTTTGATCAAAATAAATAAAATGGCTGAGGATATGGGAAGGGAAGGATTAGCATGGGAAGGTTTAAGCCCACTAGGACTCTACGTAGGAAATTTAATTCCTATTAAGAAGCTGGAGTTCCAAACTCTATATATAAGACCCATGATCGAACGTAGAAACATCATTGCTGCTGTTGTTCTTGCCAGTGCGTCGACATCTGCTTCCTCGTTGTCCTGTAGTTCTGCTTCTTCCTACATCCTGTTGCCAAGCAAGAAGAAGGGCAGCTTCCTCTTCTTCCATCCGCTGCTGCATCCTCTACCTCCTACTGTGCTGCCGTGTCTTTTTCTTCATCCTACTGCTGCTGCGGTTATTACTGCTACAGTTGGTCTTCTTCCCTTTCTCTGCTTCCTTCGTCGTCAACCCAAGAAGGTAGGTTATCTCAAGAGAATAAAGCTCAAGACGATAGTAATTAGCATTGCATGTATATAGATCCTTGATTACTATCTCCATGTTACGATTACATGATCCTTGTTCTTCAGTTTTACGTAGATTGCGGTTTTCTATTTCATGTGAAAATAGCGACCAGAGCAGTGGCCGCTGATTAATGAGTACCCATATCGAAAGGCGCTAATTTTTGGAATTAGCGACCGTCTTCTGGACGCTAATTAATTAGCGACCCGTACCCTGACGCTATTTCCTATAGCGTATTTAATAAAAAATGCATGTTTAAAATTTAATAACTATGAACCCTGACGTTAATATTTCTGCATGAACATGCTTCCAGAATCCCCATATTTTTCTCTCTAATTCCATGTCGTTAGTTTTCTGAAATTCCCTGTAAACATCAAAATGCTACTGCTCATGCCATCCTAAAGAAAATGAACAGTAAATTCTATCTATAAACGTACCTACCCCATGTATAGTGTTTTATATTCAGAAAAGAATTAGCGACCGTTTGAACGGACGCGGATTAAGAAATAGCGCATGTGCGAACAGACGCCAAATCGTGTAAATGATTAAATATCTACAAATTGTGTAAATTTATGAATTAACGTCCATCACATGGATGCTATTTAAAGATATAGCGCCTTCTTGAAAGGTTGCCAATTTATTGTGGTATTATTAAAATTTGGTCAATTATCGATTTAGCGACTTTCTAAACAGGCACTAATTTATGATATAGCACATGTCTGAATGGACGCTATTTCCTTATCTCTCATGTTTTATCGGGTTTTGACCCATACCACTGGTCTTTTGGCACTCTTATCTCAAGTCCAAGGATAGAGTCCTTGTTTCACGTTGTTTCACGCTTACACATCAATTCTTGGAGATTGAAAGACCCTCTGCCAGATATTCCTTCCGTCGGATTGGAATTTCTTTCTGTAAGGCCTCCGTAAGTCTCCGCTAGTCTTGGATTCCCTCAAGGCAGCCGAGTTGGTTATGCCCTCAAAACCCTAGAACCCTGATTGTCATGTCACTCTGAAGAAACATGAGGCCCTAGCCATCATAGAGCGCTATTTTGGTGTTCTATGAGAGTATGTCTATGTCTGTAATTGGCGACTAGATAGTGGACGCCAATTAGAATTAGCGACCACTTGAAGTGATGTTATTTCTTCGTGCCTAAACCGTTCACAGAATTGGCGACCACTACAGTGGACGCTATTTCTGTATATGGCGGTGGCCTGAGTGGACGCGAATTACCAAGGTTCATGAATGTCTATTCCGTGAATCTACCTTATTATCCTACAATGCCTTATTCCTTTGGAATTTTATTGACTATAAACTATAGTGGATGTCGAGATATTTACATGACTCAATGTTTGACGTTAATGGAGCCCAGTCTGGTCCTGGAAGGAGCACCCGAAATTACTTGTGCCCATGGGAGCTATATTGACAATGGTGTGGCATTGCATCGGAGTGCATGACTTTCTAGATTATGACATTCCACGATCTCGTGCTTGACTTGACATGACATGACGTGACTTGCGTGGCCCAGAATGGGTATTTACTTGCTACATTAATTAGCCAATTCTCATGACTTGACTTGATATTTCTTGATCACTTTAAATGATTCATCTTGAAACGTACTAGTTCATCGTTGATAATTCCTGTTATTTCACTCTCGACATTATTTTATGTTCAAGCTTAGTTATACATGCATTACATGTAACGTGTAATTTACTTAAAGTAAACTTATTCTTGAGATGTAATCCCTACTGAGCGTTCGCTCACCTACTCTTTTCCCCTATTTTTTAGGTAATTCTGATAGTGAGACTCATTCAGACGGGGATGACAAGGAGACTTGAGCGTAGAGCTATACTCGGATGTCTGAGATATCTACATCGAGTCTTTTACATTTTCTTGAGTCTATTATTGTAATTTTCTCATTATTACGTCTAGATGTCTTTTGAGTATTGAGTCAATTGGGTATGTAATGAAAGTTATACTTTGAGGTTATTAATGAATAAAGGATTTTGGTAATTGTCTTGCTTGGCGCACTATGTCTATGTGTTGAATTACCTCGTGTCTTGATTGACATGATTGATATAAACTTGTCTTGCACTCCCGGGTTCCTTCAGCGCTCGGGACGTGACAATAACGGTACATTTTCATAGTTTCATAGTTCATTAATGACTTAATGATTAAGGTGTTGGGTTCTAGATAATCAGAAGATCACCTAAGAACAGAGTAAGATTAACACTTGGGTCAAACCATGAGTTGGACAATAAGTTGATAGAACGCGGTTCGATGCGGACCGCTATCTTGAGGTAGCGGTCGAGTGAAGACCGCTATCTGACGGGCACTGAAGATGTGTCGATGCAAGAGGAAGCTGGGTCGACGCAACTAATAAGCTAGCAGAACACGGTCGAGCCAGGACCGCTATCTAGAGTAGCGGTCACCTGATGACCGCGTTCAATCCAGTTGACAGAAAATGCAGAATTCACGAAGTGCTCTCTAGACTCTTGGGTTTTTATGGTACAACCAGCTTGACGTCTTAGTGAAAATCCCAAGCTCGCGGAGACTTGCGAAGGCCTTGAAACAAGATTACCTAGTCCGGTAGAAGGAATATCTGACAGAGAGGCTCTCAAGTCCAATATATTTTCATATCAAGTGCAAGTGATTTAATAGCGTCATATCGGAGTATGGGCTATATGTGACATAATAAAATAGAATTGAGATGAGACAGGAACGCGTCAAAGCATGAATCTCCTTGTAATCAATGTGAAAAATTCCTTTATGTACAAATTATATAAGGTTTGGCATGAAATTAACATATAGTGAAAGTAAGCCTTTAAAACATGCTAACGTCAAACATGAACTCATGATATGATTGGGAACAAGAAATAACGAATTAAGGCATGATTACTAGCAGATATACTAGGGATTGAATAGGGTTTAATCTGGTTGCAGGAACCAGATAGCGATCGGTCTAGGGCCACAATTTGAAAGTAGCGGTTTCTGTATGATCGCCTTCTGTCTGCAACAGACAGAGGGTAAGTCCTATGTACAGAGCCTATCCTAGGGCAATAATTGCATGAGAACGATAAAGAACTAAATTATAGAACATGGTAGCATGTTTAGAATGAAATAATTGCATGAGGAAAGCATGGATTAATTCAAAGTTCTTATCTTTTAGTCAACGGTGCAGGGATAGCTTGCCATGAGAAACCTAACTGCGCAGTCATGGAAAAACATAAAATTCTCTACGTATAATGCATGAAATCAAGCAAGGCCAGAGGGCTTTTATTCCTAACTTGATGTTTAAGCCAATCATGAGATAACCTACCTCTGGTATGGTCCCTAATCTTCGAATTTGCCTCCGGAAGAGAGCTCCCATTCTTACGCGTCCTGCATAGAAACTGTGACTTCCAGAACTTCTAACTCCTTAACGGCTTGATTTCCTAGCATGGGATTTAGTAGGAAGTTAGAAGATACTAAAAGGAACAAATAACTCTAAAGGACAAACCAGAAAAGATGATGCCTTATCTTTAAACTACGCGATCCAAAATTAGGGTTCGCACAGGTCAAGTCTGGGCTCTATTTATAGGGTTTGGCCCAGGGCTGAGGGATTAGATCGAATTAGGAGTCCTTATTGGGGTTAGAATCGATCTCTAAGAGTCCTAGACAAGTCCCCATGTCAAATCACATCGATCCCTAGCGATTTGGGAAGATAAAATTCCAGATTTCTTAGGGTTTATCACCCTCCGTTTACGGAACTAAGTCGCGATCTTCCCTAGACCACTACTAGCAGGTCACGGTTGCGTGACTGATTGCGACTTGCCTAGCCTTCTGAAATTTGAATTTAATTCAAACTCTTTCATAATTATCCCATAATTTACCATATTTATTAAAGAGTATCATATTTCATGTTATAATTTGCATCACATTCATCATTTTTGGGCATTTTATGAGCATAGTTGTGCATTAATATGGCCAAATCTCATTCTCACTATCAATTTGAGGCTTCATGCATTTTAACCGTCATTTTGAATCAAAATGGCAATGTGAGAAATATTTAAGAAATTACACAATTATGACAATTCATTTTGAAATGAAGTACATTTATTATTTTGAATTTTCTACTTTTTTAGGAATTTGCGACCAGTAGTCTGGATGCCATTTTTAAAGAAAAGAATATGCGACCGGTGGACTAGGTGCCAATTAATGAGCGATTGACTGAAGAGACGCCAATTCAGGAATGTGCGACGCCGTGCACGGACGTCAATTTTGGATTTAATGCAAAGATGAAAAAGGCTGAAAATTGAAAAAAGAATGAGTGCATGTTCGCTCAGATGCCAATTCTTGATACAGAAAATAAAGGAAATGTCAAATTGAGGAAATGAAGAATGGGCGACCGTTCTGTTACACGCAGAAAAGAATGTGTGCCCAATCCTCCAGTCGCCAATTCAGCTAGAACCAGAAGCGGAAGCGGATAGAATCAAATGAATTTATCTTGCTATGTTTGGAGTTATCTCCCCTTGTTGATGAAATGAGGACTCTATCTATGGCACGATATCTACTTTGAACAAGATTTTGATGTTGGAAGGTCAGATTCAAGTCAATCTCCAACGATTTGTAGGATTGGACTCCCTGTACAGTATAAAACCCACCCTAGAGCGACCGAACCGAAGAGCCCAGCCTTTTTCATTACTTTCTATTCTTCCTTTCAATTTACTGTCTTCAGCAAACTTCTTCATTTTTAAAAGGTCTTTAATTTCTTTATCTTCACCATTAGCTTGTTCTATCTAGTTTTTAAGATATTTCCAATTTTTCAAAGCTCTGCCTTTTACATTTTTTGAAGCTCTGCACATCTCTATGTTCTTCTCCCGATTTCGTCTCCTTCTGATCTTTATTTCATCTTAGTTTCTTTAGAAAAGTTCTTTAGTTTTCAAAGCTATTTAATTTCTTCTTCTTCCTCTTCCTCTAATTCTATCTGGTTTTAAAGATATTTTATTTTTTGCAAGGTTCTATCTTTTACATTTTTTACTGTTCATCTCTATGTTCTTCCCCCTATTTTACCCTCTTCTTCTCGTTTTCTTCCTCCACACTCTTAATCAAACTTCTTCATCTCTTCCTGATCTTCAACTTTCTTTTCTGTCTCATCTTATAATTCTTCTCCGTTTTCAAGCTATTTCAATTCTCTTTTTACTCTATTTTTATTCTGATTTTAATCTTCTTCTTCTACCTATCTCTCCCTCCTCTACGTTCCTCTTAACATCCCTTTGGCGGAGATTCATCTTCGGTACTCTAAAGGTGGTGTACCTCATCAAGGCGGGGCGATCCAATCAAAGGCTCGGCACGGCGTGGGCGGCGCTATTCTTCACTATCTCAGCTCTATGTCTTCCCTTCTTCTTTTATTTCAAGTTATAATTTTATTTTTCATAGAGTTGTAATCTTTTGTCTTAAGCAATAAAAATTCAATCTTTTACAATTGTGTTTTTCTAGTCTTGTCTCTCTCTCCATCCAAAGTTCTATTCTCAATCCTCTCATATTCTTTAGATAGGTTTATTTCCATGTAATTTTATTTTCCTTTAGCATAAAACTCACTCAAAATTTAGCTTTCTCAAATATAAGGATTTTCTAACTTGCTTAAAAGAAATATTCCTCTCCGTGGGATCGACCCGTTCTTACCACTCTACTTAGATTTAATATCTTTTTAGTGACTGAGTGCAATAATTTTTAAAATTATGACATGGCCTTTTAACGACAAGTGTTATTGCGCATCAATTTTTGGCATCGTTGTCGGGGAAAAATGATTTTTTATAGTTAAAAATTCTTGTGTTTGATGTGTATATTTGTATACTAATTTTTCTTTTTTTATTTTATAGAAAAAAAGAAAAAAATTCAAAAAATCAGATAATTTGAAAAAAGAAGGAAATCTGGACATGAAATTCTCATGAAATAAACTGTTGCAGAAAACAGGAAGCGTCGATGAAAGTCTGTATCTGTCACAACAATAAGCAGAAAGTAGAAAATCTGAAAATCCTTGAAATTCAAGCATCGCTAACGGTCAATAAACGTAGGAACATGTCCTGTTTTTAAAATTCGTAAAAAATCAAAAAAAATAAAAAAATCATGAAAAATAAAAAAAATAGAATATTAAAAAACATAGAAATCATACTTTTAGGCCTTATTGATCAGTAGGTTGCATGTTGTTTAGTGTTTTTAGTTGCTATTTGCCTTCTATCCATCTCTCTTTTTGAAAAACAAAAAAAATCTCTGAAAAAAAATCAAAAAATTGAAAACAAATTTTTTTTTGTCATGATATTATGCTTTCATACTAGTTGCATCTCTTACATGCATAGTTATATTTAGTTGACTCTTTGTTCATTTACTTGTATCATTTGAAAAAAAAAACTTTCTCTTCTTCTCTCTTTCTCCTTCCTAAGGGCAATTTAGGCACACCCTTCTTAGAATTGGAAAGACCCTCCATTGAGTACTCCGTCTCTTTGAACTGGAATCTCCTTTTCCAAGACCTCCATAAGTTCCCGCACCCATGGATTCCCCCACGGACGTCAGGTAGGTTCTACCAAAAAGCACCCCGAAGTTAGTTTGCCCTTTGAAGGTCAAAAATACAATAACAAAAAAATCATCATGTTGCATGCATTATTCATATAGTTCTTAATTGATTGCATTACTTCAAAAATAAAAAAATAGGTGAGAAAACTCCAATCTTTGAGTGGGCTCATAAATTAAATGAAGTGGACTTGTTGGCCCATTTTTCTTGATGCATTCCTTGGACTATGAATCCAAATTCTTTCATGCCACATTTTTTTCATCTATAGGCCAAGTTGACCCATTATGGTCCAACTCAACCTTTATCATTCACCCACAATGGGCTGACCCACTACAAAAGTCCATACTCTTGGTCGGTCAACGATGAAAGCCCATCACTCATGGGGGCCCAGTTGCATTCCTTTACTCAAGATCATATTCAATCCACTCAATTCTTTCATGGGCCCTTTAATTCATCTCGACCCCAAGAACAAGTCCAAATTATTCAAAGAACCTCCATACCTTCTTATGATTCTTATTGGGGAGGACAACATAATAGTTCTTGGGATTCTTATCAAGGCCCGACACAAAATGCTTCGGATCAATTCTTACAAAATTGGGCTACATCCTTGAATAGTTTTCATGATCAAGCCTACGATGGAGGACAACCCACATTCTCTCCCCTACATCATTATCACGATAATCATTATTCCACTTATTATCCTTCAAACTATGCTTCTCAGTCTCACAACAAAAAAATGGAGATATAAGGGCAGTTTATTTAGAGACATTTATTAGAACTGCCCCAATATAATCCTAATTAGAGGCATTTTATATTTAATATTACCCTTAAAGTATTTTAAGTTTCTTAGTTATATAAAATCATGTACAAGGGCATTTTACAATTGCCTCAAATAATTATAAAAGAAAAACAAAAACTCATTCATACTACCCCAAAAAAATTTCGCCTGCCGCCGCTTCCTCTCGCGCGCCAACGTAGCCACCCCCGCCTGATTCGTTCCCGCGGAACGTGGAGTCTTCCTCGATCGATCGCGATCGTCATCTTCTAGCTCTCATCTCCATCTCGCCTCTCCGTAGCCCGGCCCCTTTCCACCGCGCGCGGACTTCGTTCCTCATCCACCTCCTCTTCGTTCCTCATCGATCCACCTCCTCACCGTGCTAGTGCTGACATTTTCTCCTCTGCTCCTCTACCACTCCACCTCTCCTCTCACCTCCCTGGGCCCCTCCCACGCGCCGCAGAACTCTTCGTCATCTTCTCCTTCAACCTCTCTGCCTACTCACGGCCTCCAGCGTACATCCCCATCTGCCTCATCACCTCCCTGCCCCCCTTCTCCCCCACCCACTTCTTCCCCCTCACCATTCCTCAGTAGCCGCAGGAGTCGTCGGCCGGTCCACTACGTATAGTTCCCCCCTCACCATTCCTCAATAGCCGCAGGAGCCGCCGGCAGGTCCCCTACGTATAGTCGCTCAACTCTGCAGGGCCTCGCCGCAACCAGCGTCGGGCGACGCTCCCCGACCACTGCCGTCACACTCTTGCTCTGATGCTATGCCACAAGGTTGCTCTGCTGCTACGCCACAAGGTATTCTCCTTTCCAATCCACCTCCTCTCACCTCCGTAGCCCCCTTCCACTGCGGACTCTTCGTCCATCTTCTCCTCCACCCAGTTGCGGACGCAAAAGATAAATGGGAAAAACTAATATATCTTTTGATCACCTTCCGGGGAAGTAGATTCTATGCAGACAATGTTTGCATTCAAGCATATTGGTTTAGATTCATTTCTCATGTTTCTCTGTTGTCCGGGAAGAAAAATTCACTGTAACTGTGCAAGAGAAATGGTTGATTTCTTAGCCCTTGTTGGGCACACAGATAAATGTAGGGAAGAATATTTAACCCAGCACAGGATATCTATTCTTTCACCAATTTTCTATTTTGCAGAAGTGGTTGTAATTCAACACTGAGATGGAATATCCAACCCCTTGAGAGGAGCGGAGATCATGCGGTTATTCCCTTCTTTGGCGAGATATCCTATCCTTCCAATATTCTGGTTGTCACTTGGTTACCTTTTGAAGAAATTATTGAATGCTGACTAATGCCAACGTTTGAAAGGCATCTATTTCTGTATCAGAATGATCAGAACTTAAATGGAAAGCTAAATTTTATCCCTCTGCTAACAACATATGAATAGCTCTTACAGTCAAAACTAAATTTCTCTGTCTTGATGTGGCAGGTAGAGTATTACTTTACTGATGCAAACTTGGCTACCACTGAGCACTTAATGAGGTTCATCAGCAAAGATCCAGAGGGATTTGGTAGGTTCTTTTACTTATTAATGCTATATTATGATAAGTATTCATGTAGACTACCTGTTTTCTTAGCCTTATTGTACAATGTAAATGCTTACAGTATTCTTACTTGTGATTACATGACAATCTCTGTGTGCTTGCTTTTTTCCCCTACATGCTGAATGGATCATTTTAGCACTAATAAGCATGGTTTGAATGATAAAAGCAAGAACAAGAGTATTGGCTGGCGTGTGGAATCAAATAAAAGAAATGATTTACAGACATCATTTTGAGAAAACTTTTGACTTGTCTGAGGTGTCATCTGTTGACATGGGACAATTCACACCTGCATGTGGCTGGTATTGCTTTTTGATAAAAAATGTAATTTTGATTTTAGTCATGACTGATATAAGTTTATTACCTTTTGTGATGACATCACCTTGATGCTAACATCCCTAATAGAAGGATTTGAGGCATTGGAGGATATCCTTTTACCAGGCGCATGCACATATGCCTGCTGGGTTGGGTGCAGGCAAGGTGCATGCCATTCACGTTTGTGCAATTTCTTTTATTTGCCATTTGGTGCTTTGTGCTGATATCTAGGCTATTCGGGGTGAAAGGAATTATTGGATCTTTCAAATCAAAATGCAGATATCTTGACTCACTTTTTCATTTTATGAACTCTAACATTTGTACGCTAACATGGCTTTGAAAGTGGCTTATTACCATCTATATCAAATCCCATCAGTGGGCACAAATGCAGGGCTGGTACCACCTTGGGATTCACGTGGGTTCTAACCTTGCAGGCTTCGCGGGGCTGAGGAAAGCCTGCTATCCGAGAGACATTTGGCCTACCTGCGGATCGGGTGACCAGTGATTTGGGCTTGATTCCGGGTGGGTGGGTTTTCTCTTGGTCTTTTGGGGGGATGGAGTTGAAAAAGGTGACATTGAAACATAACAATATGCATACCTCTAGCAGATTAGATGCCTAATTAAGGTGAGTAAACCGCAAAAATCAAACTTGTCAACATGGGCCTACATTGAATATGAGATAGCAAAATAAGAAATCTTGTGAAAAGTTGGTGACTTCTCTGTATGTTTCCATCACCTGCTCAATCATATTAAGAGAAGCTCGTACAATATGGCCACATGGTCTCTCTCCCTCCCCAAAAAAATGGTTGTTATTTCCTTTCATGCCCCTCCAAAGCATTTTTTATGCATCAACCCACCAAATCATTCTTTCTGCTTGCATTGTTTACTTTTTGACCTGTTCATTCACTACATATATTTGCTTATTTTTCACTCTTTTATGATTGCTTTGCTTTCTTTTATGTATATGATATAGGAGTCTTTTCTTTTATCACAATCGAGACCCTCGAAATATGTTTTTTTTTTGGATCCAATGATAAATCCTGGCTGGCAAAGGTAACCCCAGGATGGACAGGGCATATGGAACACATCCTTCACCATTTTACCCCAAGGATGGTTTGGTCATTGAACCTTTTCCTGCAACAAGTATTGTGATTACTAAGCCACATGATATGGATAAATATGTGAAGTGTTGATTTAAAGAATTTATGGAAATGCTTGTCCAGTGATCAACAATCTTTACTTTTCCTTTTGCCTTGATTTTTATCACATAGAAGTCATAATAAGACCTTGGCTGCTAGAAATTGTTTCTTATTTGTACTGTTTCCACTCTTGTGCTGTATGGAACCTATCTTTTTAGTTTTATCAAAGGTTGGCGACATATCCAATTTCAAGTTGTTCATACTTCATAAATGTTTGATGCTTATACTGAGTATTGCTCTAGCAGCATCTTGATGCTCTGCTTTGTCACTCTTCAGCATCTTCTTGCAGATCTTCAGGGCACTTCCCACACACCCACCTCTTCATTGCAGTGAAGTATACATGACGCCGCTTTGAGTGCTATCGCTCGATCTCCTAGAAACTCTTAGGTGATCGACTCTGGTGCTATTGAACACATGGCCGGTAGATCCACTTCTTTTCATTCATATTCACTACCTTCGGATCAAGGCAAACTCGCTATTGCTAATGGTACCCGCACAACTATTGCTAGAAAAAGGTTCCATGAGACTCAGACTCTCAGATCACTTGACCATGTCCTCTACACTTCATATGCCATATAATTCTGTTAATTTACTGCTAATGAGTAGTCTTCCTAAACAATTAAATTGTTCTATGACTTTTTCTCTGCTCACTGTGTCTTTCGGGATGCCCGGGCAAGAAGGGCATTACATCCCTTCTCTAAATCATCCTCAAAGACAAGGTTATCTGAAGAGCACCTTGATACATCACCTAAGAATATATGCAATACACATTATGAAAGTTGAAACAGAAAATAGGCATGAATTAGATTAACAATATAATAATTAATGCAGTTACACGGTAAAACTTGGTTGCATATTGCCTGATGGTATGTCAACAAACCAAAACATAAATCAAGCATATGTGTAGCCTACACACTCATTCTCGCATTTGCTCTTCTAACGGCGTTCCGTAACAGTTTCTTCTTTCTTAGTGCCAACAATGTACTATAAGTGTGCAATTTGTAGCATGGTGTTCTCATGCAGCTATCCTGCACCTACAACTTTAGAAAGCTTGCAAGTCTCTTAAGTGTACATCAAAAGCTTTAGTGTCTATCGTTCTCCTCAAGAAAAGGATGCTTGACAACTTGATGGGCTTTGAAATCAACTTATATCACCATTTTAATGCACAAGCTATGAACGCATTCACCATCACACAGTACATATTAGCTGACCATGATACTAGGGACACTCCCTCTTAACATCATGTGGTTGCTGTCAAAATAATGCATACGAATAATTAAATAGCACGTTCATCCTCCCCTGACAACTTAATAACTTTGACAAATAAACTATGTACACAAATTCTAAATGGAATAAATCTTTCACACTTAATAGTAGGCTAAGGTTCTATCACACAAAAGCAGATAGGGGGCTACATGTTTTACATATTTCATACTGTCAATGCATCATGGATATACTGTCTTTAGGATTACATGTAAAAGAAGAAAAATGAAACCATTAACTTTCATTCTTAAAAAAGTCATTTACATACTTTTCAGGTGGATGCTCAATAGGCTCATGACATGTTATGAGAGAAATTAAACATTGCACACTTTATGACAAAAATTACTTTCATGTTCTCATTAAATAGTTTCTTTTATTTTTCTTCTCCTTTAAGCATGGTGTAGAGAATAAAATTTGTCTAACTTTATGAACTTGCTTAACGTAGTCGCATTTTCATTTGGTTTTCGTTTATACAGTACTTGCCCACCCTAATCACATCTGTGCCTAGTGATTGATTTGTTTTTGTAGAATTTACAATCACATTTATCATTCTGTCCTCAGCAAGGTATGTAGTTAAACCAAAACTTGTTAAAGAATCTCCTAGATTCATACATTTTTTTGTTGATAATTTAAAATGTATATTATATACTTAACCATCACTACACTAACTTTTTCGTTACCTTTTCGTAGTGATAAAATTTATTTCTTCACACTCTTTGATAGTCAAATTTGTTGAAAAAATGTTAGATAAGAGTTGGATTCAAGAACCAAGGTATATATACATAATAAGGTATTATGGCTATTCTTTTCTGTGATGGAAAAAATACGTAACTATTGACTTATATATTTGATTTAATGTTGTAGGGTGAGCAAGAGATATGTGGATGGAGCATTTCAATTTTTAGATTTTGCATTTCAAAAAACCTCTAGTGATGGGAAGATAATGTGTCCTTGCGTGAATTGTAATAATTTCTTTAGGATGATCAGGCAAGAGGTCTTCGAGCATATAATTTGTCATGGTTTCAATGTCAACTACACTCATTGGATTTTTCATGGAGAAGGTTCACATGATGCTTCAGAAAATGTTGCATTCAATGACTCTGGTAATTCAAATCCTGATACTGAAATGCATGAAATGCTGAATGACACTTTTGTCTTCGTAAATCTGAGTTCGCCTACATTTGGAGGATCAAATTCTCCACAAAGAATAGATGCTGAAGTTGAAAAGTTTTATAAATTGATCAAAGATGCTGAGCAAGAATTATACCCAGGATGTAAAAGATTTACCAAGCTATCATTTCTTGTTAGGTTCTATAAGATCAAATGTCTCAATGAATGGAGTGATAGTTCATTCACTATGATGTTAGAATTGTTGAAAGAAGTGTTGCCTGATGGTGAAACATTGCCAAATTCTCTATATGAGATCAAAAAGATTATTAAGGACTTAGGACTTGATTACAAGAATATTCATGCTTGTCCTAATGATTGTCAACTGTATTGGAAGACAAAGGCTAATGATGAATCATGCAGCACTTGTGGTGCTTCAAGATGGATACAAGTTGAAACAAATGGTGAAAATGAGGTGGAATCATGCCAAAATATTACGTCATTTTCCCTTAATACCAAGGCTTCAAAGACTATTCATGTCATCAAAAACATCCCCTTCTATGAGATGGCATGATGAACAGCGCACTAAACATGGCATGATGAGACATCCTGCAGATTCTCCTGCTTGGAAGATTTTTGACTATCTTAATCCTAATTTTTCTTCAGATAGTAGGAATGTGAGACTTGGTTTATCAGCTGATGGTTTTAATCCATTTAGGACGATGAGTATCTCTCATAGTACATGGCCAGTTATTCTAATCCCTTATAATCTACCGCCATGGATGTGTATGAAACAATCTTATTTTATCATGTCTTTGCTTATTCCTGGCCCTTTGGCTCCTGGTAATGATATTGACACATACCTTCAACCTTTGATAGAGGAGTTGAAGGAGTTGTGGGAAGTTGGGGTTGAAACATATGATGCATCGAGAAAAGATATATTCAAAATGCGTACTGCATTATTGTGGATAATCAATGATTTTCCTGCATATGCAAACTTATCTGGTTGGAGTACCAAGGGGAAATACGCATGCCCTCATTGCAATAAGGACACATGGTCTCATTTCTTGACTTATGGTCGAAAGTTCTGTTATATGGGTCACCGCAAATTTTTAGATCATGATCATCAATTTAGATATGAGTATAGATCATTTGATGGTAAGCAGGAGTATAGAAGTGCTCCTAAACCTTTATCTGGTTCTAATTGGTTGGCACAATTGCAAGGATTCACTTTTACATTTGGGAAGACTTGTCAGAATAAATCAAAAAGAAAAAAGAAGCATGGTAAAGATGTGGATCCATTTTATAATTGGAAAAAATGAGGTATCTTTTTTGATTTGCCATATTGGGAGCATAATTTATTACGTCACAATCTCGACGTGATGCATATTGAAAAGAATGTTTGCAAAAGTTTGCTCAATACTATATTTAATGATAAAGATGGCTCGAAAGATAACTCGAATGCTCGTATATATTTGCAGGCTATAAACATAAAGCATGCTCTTCACTTTGTATCAGATGGCCATAAAATTATAAATCATGTTGCATGTTTCACATTGAAAGATCAAGAAAAAAGACTTTTTTGTAGATTCTTAAAAAGAATAAAATTCCCAGATGGTTATGTAGCAAACATCTCAAGATGTGTGCGTGTAAAGCAATGCAAGATATCTGGATTCAAAAGTCATGATTTACATGTTGTCATGCAGCATATTCTTCCTCTGATAAGCACAAGGACTTTGCCAAGAAATGTGAGCTCAATCTTAGTTGAACTAAGTAAGTTCTTTAGAGAACTATGCTTAAAAGTTCTTAACGTGCATGATCTTCAAAGGCTAGAAAGAAGAATTGCTCTCACACTTTGTCAGCTGGAGAGGATTTTTCCTCCATCTTTTTTTGATGTTGTGGTGCATTTAACAATTCATCTAGCAAAAGAGGCAAGTATCGGTGGGCATGTGCATTATCTATGGATGTATCCTATAGAAATGTTAGTTGAATATATGGTTACACATGCATTCTATTAATTACATATACTATTATTGTGAGGCCCGTGCCTTAGCAGAAATTTACTGGTTCGTACCTAGAATCCATTCTGGAATCTTCGGCTATTTTCTTGGATTTTTAGGAATGTTTCCGGCATTTTTCAGGATTTAATTGAGTTTTTAAAAGGAAATATTGATGTTTTTATATATAATAATTATGTTATATATATTAATCCTTTTTTTCTTTTATCTCACCCTCTCCCTCATTCTCTCTCCCCCGTCGTCGATCTCGTTCTCACGCTCTCTCTCTCTTCTCCGATCGCCTCTCTCCCTCTTCTTGGGATTTCAGGCGGAACGGCGACGGATCGAGGCGTGGAGCACGCCGGTGGACTCCTCGCGTCGAGTGGAACACGTTGACGCCCGCCTTGACGTGATTCGTGGTCCGTGTGTGCGAGACGAGGTGTGGAGGCTCGGTGAACCCTCCTCGGTGCTTGCGGCTTAAACGGCCGTTCCGGCTTGAACGAGGTAGGGGGATGGAATCCTGAGCTCGCTAGGAGCCTTTCCTATAGCATGTTTTCTTGGCTAAACCCCTATGGCATGCATAATGGATATTTTTCATTTTTGGGGTTTAAGCTTCGTTCTTCATGTTTAATCCATTGTGAGTGTTGCATGTGGATGTTTTTGTTGGTATTGTGTTGTTTAGGACGTGTGGTTTGGCAGGAAACAGGTTTTTTCGTCGTTACCCGGCGATTCCGGTCGCCCGGGAGGGAACCCATTTTTAGATATAACCCGCCGTAACCAAGACGGTGTGACGGTCCTACCAGGAATCGTCACACCCGTAACGGTCCTCTAGGGATGCGTTACAGATCTGTGACGGACCCAATGGGGTGCGTCACAGTGTGTGTAACGGCCGGCTCCCAGGCCGTTACATTTCCTTTGGTTAGCGTTGACCCGTTGAGGCGGTGGGCCTGACGGTCTGTCGGGAGACCGTCAGGGCCGTGTGACGTGTCCCTCGTGGACCGTCACGCTCTGTTAGTCAGGGCTGTGAGCCCCTTTGGTCTCGGGTGGCTATAACGGCCGGGTGGAAGTGCGTTACAGTTCATGTAACGCACTACACCGCGACCGTTACGCCTTGTGACGCAGTGAGTGTGGACCGTCACATCCCCTGGGGTTTTCAAAAGTCGCTTGTTCATTCTTTAATGCTTTCCAGAATGATTACACACCATGTTTGAGTTATTTTATTAAATAATGGCATGTTTTTAGATCCCAATAGAGTAGCTTTTTTTGCCTTGCGATGGAGCCACTGTTGTAGCCCTAAGGGCTTGAGTTGTCAACCCGCCTGGGGATGGCGAAGGGGTGTTCCCATTGCACGGTTTGTAAGCTAGTTCCGTGGGCTCCCGGCTAGCGGTTGCATCCTGTCGAGGAAGAAAACTAGCTAGAGGGCCTGGCTCAGGCGAGAGTCAGTGTGTGCACACGTGGTCGGAGGCTTTGGACTGACACTGACGAGTGTCACTCTGACTAGTCACTTAGTTTGGTACTGTTTACGTGCTCAGCTTGTCGTGTTACTAACTGTGAGTGCTTGAGACGCAGTGTACGCCGTCAGTGGACGCATCTGGTTTCTGCTCCCTGTGGTTGTCCTGTTCCATGTGGCTTGGTTAGTTAAGGCATATTCTATTGGTAGATTTACTTTTTGTCATTTATAATTATATTGTTATTGGCATGTATTAGCTGTTATACCTGTTCAGTAGATTTACAGCTTTCAGTTTTATCATGCCATTGCCTGTTCGTTTATTTAAATGCATGCTCTAATTGCTTAATTTCACATGATTGCATATTTAGCACGAGGTAGGGATCCGCGTGACCCCTACTGAGTCTGGCTGTGACTCACCCTTCTCCTTTCAGGTGAGCCGCGCCCGTTGTGTTCCGGAGTTTCCCGTGTGCTCGGAGACCGTTCTTAACTGCCAGCAGTAGACGGGTCGCCTTTTTGGGCTTTCTATTGTACTTTTGCCGGGGTATGCCCCGAGTAGTTGTACTTTTGGACTAGCACTTTTGTGCCTCTGGACTAGTTTATATATTTAGCACTCTGTTTATTTTGAATTGCTTCCGCACTCTTGTTAAATCATATTGCTTAAATCTAATATGCGCGCTTGTCATTGCAATTCGTTATACATCCCCTCGACAAACTTCACTAACCCTTCAGGGGCCTCATCAGCCTCTTGGGTGGCTTCCCCAGTTCCTGGTATCGGTGTATCGATGTTATCGGTATATCGGTATCCAGAGCTCTGGGTCATCACAGTTGGTATCAGAGCGGAGTTAAGGATTTGTATAAGGAATTGGGATTTACACTTGTCCAGAGTTAGTCCTATTGTGTCATCTATTGCTGGCTTAGGATGTTTTCCGTATGATTGATGGATTTTCTATTGTTGCATGTTTTCGGCAGTTGTATAATGCCACCTCGTCGAGGAAGACCTCCTCAAGTTCCTCGAGTTCCTAGAGATGCGCCTAGAGAAGAGAGTGGTTCTGCTCAGCCGCCTGTAGTTCCTGCAGTTCCTGCTCCAGTGCCAGCAGTTGCTCCCCAAGTTGCTCCTCATGTTGAAGCGCCTGGTAGTCGAGGCAAGGCTCTTAAAGAGTTCCTTCTATTTAATCCGCCAGCTTTTGACGGTCAGGCTGATCTAGAGGTAGCAAGGCAATGGCTGGATGCGATCGAGCACATGTTCCTATCTATGGAGTGCGCGGAGGATTAAAAGGTTATGTTAGCAGCATTTCAACTCCAAGGTACAGCTATTACATGGTGGAAAGCCGAGTGGCAGATTGCTTTTCGTTCCAGGCCCCTTCAGCAGATCACTTAGGCAAAGTTTGTTGCAGCCTTTGAGCCTGCCTATACTCTTGCCTGTTTGTAAATGGCGAAGATGTACCAGTTCATGGAATTGATTCAAGGCGATATGACCGTGCTTCAGTATTGGAACAAATTTATGGAATTCGGTCAGTATGCGCCCCATGTGCTTGCTAATGAGGCATTGAAGACTCAGCAGTTTTTACGAGGACTTAGGCCTGAACTTAAGTTGCCATTGATTGCAAGTCGTGTTGCTGATCTTGATGGTGCGTGCTAGGCAGCTGTGGCACTTGAGCTAGAGATGGCGAGACCAGGAGGATATTCTCAAGTTGGGACGATTTAGCCGACGGTTCAGTTTCCGCAGACTTACCGATCGCCAGTGTCAAGAGTTCCTTCTGCTCCACCAGAGGTTAGCAGTGTTTCTTCCTCTTCCAAGTCTAAGTTCAAAAGGTTCAAGAAGGAGAAGAAGTTCTTTCAGCAGCCATCTTCAGGGACTGATACAGTTCAGTAGCAGTCGGTGCCTTCTTCCCAAAGTCGTCAAAGTTCTGCTGTCAGTCAGCCGTGGACTTGTAGAAGGTGTGGTGGCAGCCATAAGGGTCAGCCGTGTTCTCTTCCCATTGTTTGCTTTCGTTGTGACCAGCCTGGTCACGTTGTTCGAGATTGTCCGTTGAGGCCAAAACCGGTGCAGAATCTTCAGTTTTTGCAGCCTCAGCAGTCGCAGTTTAGACCTCCTCCTGTACCTCAACCTTAGCAGCAATTCTATTCGCAAGCTTCAGTATCTTCCCAGCAGTCTTCAACTGGATCCAAGAAGCAAAAGGGCAAGGTTTCTCACATTTCTCGAGCTGAAGCGATTGCATCTCATCTGGTTGAAGGTACGATTATGCTTTATGGTCATTCTGCACGTGTCTTATTTGATTCTGGTGCTTCTCACTCTTTTATCTCTGAGGATTTCATTGCATGCATTGAGGAGCCGACATCAGAAATGACTTGTGAATTATATGTTGAGATGCCTTCTGGAGATTTTATGATCACGCCTCTGTGTTTGGAAGAATCTTCTATTATGATTAATAATCATCAGTTGCCGGTGAGATTATATGCATTACAGCTGGCAGATTATGATGTCATTCTGGGTATGGATTGGTTAGAGCATTATGGAGCTGTGGTTGACTGCAGATCGAAGAAGGTATATTTTTAGCCACAGGGGAGATCAGCATTTTATTTCCAAGGTATTCGATCCCGCTCTTCTCACTTGATTATTTCTGCTATTCGAGCCTGTAGATTGCTTAGTGCAGGTTGTCAGGGATTCCTTGCTTCTGTGGTTGCTGTTGAAAAACCACGACAGGACGTTAGTGCTATTCCTATTATTTGTGAGTTCCCTGATGTGTTTCCTGACGAGTTGCCAAGCTTGCCTCCAGAGCGAGAAATAGAAATGGTGATTGAACTGATTCCAGGTACAGCCTCATTAGCAAAGGCACCGTACCGAATGGCTCCAGCTGAACTCAAAGAATTGCGAGCACAGTTGCTTGAATTGCTAGAAAAAGGCTATATTCGCCCCAGTTTTTCTCCGTGGAGTGCTCCAGTATTATTTGTGAAGAAGAAAGATGGAAGCCTGAGGCTTTGTATCGATTTCAGACAGCTGAATCAGGCGACTATCAAAAATAAATATTCGCTTCCCAGGATTGATGATTTGTTTGACTAGTTACAGTCTGCTACTATCTTTTCATGGATTGACTTCTGGTCTGGCTATTTTCAATTGTGGATTCAGGAATCTGATGTGGAGAAGACAGCTTTCAGTACTCGTTATGGTCACTATGAATTTCTGGTAATGCCGTTTGGCTTGACAAATGCCCCAGCAGCTTTCATGGACCTAATGCAGCGTGTTTTCCATCCTTATCTGGATCAGTTCGTGGTAATCTTTGTTGATGATATCCTGATTTACTCTACTTCTGAGGAAGATCATGTGCAGCATTTGAGGATCGTTCTGCAGACTCTGAGAGATCACGAGCTTTATGCGAAGTTCAGTAAATGTGAATTCTGGCTTCGAGAGATTCATTTTCTTGGCCACGTGATTTCTGGTAACGGAGTAGCAGTAGACCCTGCAAAGATTGAAGCTGTTCTAAATTGGCAGAGACCAAGAACTGTGATAGAGATCAGAAGCTTCTTAGGTTTGGCTGGGTATTATCAAAGATTCATCAAAGACTTTACGAAGATTGCAGCCCCAATGACTAGACTGACTCGTAAAGATGTGCCTTTTGTCTGGTCGGATCAGTGTGAGGATAGCTTTGTTGAATTGAAAAGGCTCTTGACTTCTTCTCCAATATTGATTTTGCCGTCCTGCTTGGGTGGATTTGTGGTTTGCACAGATGCGTCTCGAGTAGGTTTGGGTGTAGTGCTGATGCAACATGGAAATGTGATCGCATATGTGTCTCAGCAATTGAAACAGCATGAAGAAAATTATCCCACGCACGATCTGGAGCTTGCTGCAGTTGTTTTTGCCTTAAAGATCTAGAGACATTATCTGTATGGTGAGAAGTTTCAAATGTTTACTGATCATCAGAGTTTACAGTATATATTCTCCTAGAAAGATCTAAATCTCAGGCAGCGTCGCTGGATGGAATACATGAAAGATTATGACTTTACACTCTCCTATCAGCCGTGTAAAATGAATGTTGTGGCTGATGCTCTGAGCAGGAAAGTACAAGTCAATCATCTGTTGCTTCATGAATGGAAACTATGGGAATAGCTTCCGAGTGAGGTGTTCAGCGTGGATATTCCTGCCGACCCGAGGACAGCGGTTTGTGCTACCTTGACTCTGGGTTCAGCTTTATATCAGCAGATTAAAGAAGCTCAGCAAGCTGATCCTGATTTGGCTCGTGTTATATCAAGGTTCGATGTTGAATTTGATGACGAGCTGGTTGTCAGTTTCCAGGGCAGATTGTATATTCCCGCTGATGAATCATTGAGGCATGTGATTTTGAGTGAAGCCCATGGATCCCGTTTTGCTATTCACCCAGGCACCACTAAGATGTTTCAGAATTTGAAAAAACAGTTCTGGTGGCCAGGTATGAAGAGAGACGTGGCTGTGTTTGTTTCTAAGTGCTTAACTTGTCAGCAAGTTAAAGCCGAGCATCAAAAGCCAGGTGGATTGCTTCAGCCGTTAGAGATTCCAATGTGGAAATGGGATCATGTCACTACAGATTTTATGGTGGGTTTGCCTCGGACTTCTCAAGGTTTTGATGGTATCTTGTTGCTTGTTGACAGATTAACTAAGACTGCCAGATTGTTGCCGAAAAGTCTCCTGGAATGTGCAGAAGTTGGATGAGCTTTACGTTCAGAAGATAGTGCCACTGCATGGAATTCCTATTTCACTTGTATCAGATCGTGATCCATGGTTTACCTCCGGCTTCTGGCGCAGTTTTCAGAAAGCTTTGGGCATTGAATTAGCCTTCAGTTCAGCGTATCACCAGCAGTCAGATGGACAGTCGGAAAGTACTATTCAGACTTTGGAAGATATGCTGAGGTCGTGTTGCCTAGATTGGCAAGGTTCGTGGAGTCAACATTTGTCACTTGTTGAATTTGATTATAATAATAGTTATCATTCCAGCATTGGTATGGCTCCCTGTGAAGCACTATATGGTCGTCCTTGTCGTACTCCCTTGAACTGGTTTGATGTTGGGGACATACTTTTAACGGGACCTGACATGGTGCAGCAATGTTCTGATGTGGTTCGTCTGATCAGGCAGAGATTATTGACAGCTCAGAGTCGACAGAAAAGCTATGCAGATCAGCGCAGACGTCCACTGCAGTTTGAGCCAGGAGACATGGTTTTTGTCAAGGTGTCTCCTATGAAAGGTGTTTCCAGATTTGGGAAACGTGGAAAGCTTAGTCCGCGTTATGTTGGCCCATTTCCTATTGTAGAAGCTGTGGGTCAGGTAGCTTATCGATTGCAACTACCAGCGACTATGCAAGCTATTCATGATGTGTTCCACGTCTCTCAGTTGAGGAAGTATCTGCCTGATGCATCCCATGTTCTTGATGACTCTGTTTGGCCCGAAGTGACTGCTGATTTGTCTATGCCAGAGTTTCCTATTAGAATCGAAGACCATCATGAGCAGCGGTTGAGAAATAAGGTTATCCCTCTAGTAAGAGTTGCTTGGCAGCGCCACTCCGGCAATGAGTCTACCTGGGAACGTGAAGATGAGATGCGTCAGCTTTTTCCTTTCTTATTCCAGTAAGGTATATTTCTATTTCTCAGTTTCTTCCTTATCCATCATTGTAAATTTTGAGGGCGAAATTTTTGTTAGGAGGGAGGGACTGTGAGGCCCGTGCCTTAGCGGATCTTTAGTGGTTCGGACCTAGAATCCATTCTGGAATCTCTGGCTATTTTCCTGGATTTTTAGGAATTTTTTTGACATTTTTCAGGATTTAATTGGAATTAATTGAGTTTTTAAAAGGAAATATTAAGGTTTTTATATATAATAATTATATTATATATATTAATCCTTTTTTTCTTTTATCTCACCCTCTCCCTCATTCTCCCTCCCCCCTCGTCGATCTCGTTCTCACGCTCTCTCTCTCTTCTCCGATCGCCTCTCTCCCTCTTCTTGGGATTTCAGGCGGAACGGCGGCGGATCGAGGCGTGGAGCACGCCGGTGAACTCCTCGCGTCGAGTGGAACGCGTTGACGCCCGCCTTGACGTGATTCGTGGTCCGTGGGTGCGAGACAAGGTATGGAGGCTCGGTTAACCCTCCTCGGTGCTTGCGGCTTAAACGGCCGTTCCGGCTTGAACGTGGTAGGGGGATGGAATCCTAAGCTCGCTAGGAGCCTTTCCTATAGCATGTTTTCTTGGCTAAACCCCTATGGCATGCATAATGGCTATTTTTCATTTTTGGGGTTTAAGCTTCGTTCTTCATGTTTAATACATGGTGAGTGTTGCATGTGGATGTTTTTGTTGGTATTGTGTTGTTTAGGACGTGTGGTTCGGCAGGAAACAGGTTTTTTCGTCGTTACACGGTGATTCCAGTCACCCGGGAGGGAACCCATTTTTAGATATAACCCGTCCGTAACCCAGACAGTGTGACGGTCCTACCAGGAACCGTCACACCCGTAACGGTCCTCTAGGGACGTGTTACAGCTCTGTGACAGACCCAATGGGGTGCGTCACAGTGTGTGTAATGGCCGGCTCCCAGTCCGTTACATTTCCTTTGGTTAGCGTTCACCCGTTGAGGCGGTGGGCCTGACGGTCTGTCGGGAGACCGTCAGGGCCGCGTGATGTGTCCCTCGTGGACCGTCACGCTCTGTTAGTCAGGGTTGTGAGCCCCTTTGGTCTCGGGTGGCTGTAACGGCCGGGTGGAAGCGCGTTACAGTTCATGTAACGCACTACACCGCGACCGTTTCGCCTTGTGACGCAGTGAGTGTGGACCGCCACATCCCCTGGGGTTTTCAAAAGCCGCTTGTTCATTCTTTAATGCTTTCCAGAATGATTACACGCCATGTTTGAGTTATTTTAAGAAATAATGGCATGTTTTTAGATCCTAATAGAGTAGCTTTTCTTGCCTTGCGATGGAGCCACTGTTGTAGCCCTAAGGCCTTGAGTTGCCGACCCGCCTGGGGATGGCGGAGGGGTGTTCCTGTTGCACGGTTTGTAAGCTAGTTCCGTGGGCTCCCGGCTAGCGGTAGCGTCCTGCCGAGGGAGAAAACTAGCTAGAGGGCCTGGCTCAGGCAAGAGTCAGCGTGTGCACACGTGGTCGGAGGCTTTGGACTGACACTGACAAGTGTCACTCTGACTAGTCACTTGGTTTGGTACTGTTTACGCGCTCAGCTTGTCGTGTTACTGACGGCGAGTGCTTGAGACGCAGTGTAAGCCGTAAGTGGACGCATCTGGTTTATGCTCCCTGTGGTTGTCATGTTCCCTGTGGCTTGGTTAGTTAAGGCATATTCTATTGGTAGATTTAGTTTTTGTCGTTTAGAATTATATTGTTATTGGCATGTATTAGCTGTTATACCTGTTCAGTAGATTTACAGCTTTCAATTTTATCATGCCATTGCCTGTTCGTTTATTTAAATGCATGCTCTAATTGCTTAATTTCGCATGATTGCATATTTAGCACGAGGTAGGGATCCGCGTGACCCCTACTGAGTCTGGCTGTGACTCACCCTTCTCCTTTCAGGTGAGCCGCGCCCGTCGTCTCCCGGAGTTTCCTGTGTGCTCGGAGACCATTCTTAGCTGCCAGCAGTAGACGGGTCGCCTTTTTGGGCTTTCTGTTGTACTTTTACCGGGGTATGCCCCGAGTAGTTGTACTTTTGGACTAGCACTTTTGTGCCTTTGGAGTAGTTTATATATTTAGCACTCTGTTTATTTTGAATTGCTTCCGTACTCTTGTTAAATCATATTGCTTAAATCTAATATGCACGCTTGTGACTGCAATTCGTTATACATCCCCTCGACAAACTTCACTAACCCTTTAGGGGCCTCATCAGCATCTTGGGTGGCTTCCCCAGTTCTGGTATTGGTGTATCGATGTTATCGGTATATCAGTATCCGGAGCTCTGGGTCGTCACAATTATAATCATTTTATGTGTTTTTTTATAGGTAACTCTCAAAATTAAAGTCATATATTCGTACTAGAAGTCATCCTGAATGTTCAATTGCTGAAGGTTATATTGTGGAGAAATGTTTAACCTTTTGTTCAAGATATCAAAGTAGTGGGGAGACCATGTTTAATAGGCCAATCCGTAATGATGATGCTACACCTGAGACAAATGTGCTTGAAAGTTCATCTTTCTTTAAACAAGAAGCTCGTCCATTGGGGAAGTGTGAAGCTATTGTTCTAGATAAAATGGATCTAAAACAAGCACATAGATATGTGCTATTTAATTGTGAAGAAGTTACAACATATCTTGTGTAAGTTTTTATTATTCCATTTATTCCTACATCATATATTTGTCCAAGTCCTACTTAATACATTTGCTATGCAGGGAGCATAAAAACATCATAAAATGTCAACAACGACATATACGTCCGAAAGGGTTAGAGTGCATTCACAATGAAAAGTTCTCTACATGGTTTAAAGACCATGTAAGTGACCTTTGGAGTGCTGTTAAATAATTTATTGTAAACAATGTCAGTGAGAGAGTAATGATTATATATTTTTTCTTTTGTTGTAATAGGTACAGAAGTTACGGAGTTCAAATAATCAGAATGTCACCGAGTTAATTGCATGTTTGGCTTGTGATCCAAGTGATATTGCTAGGAGATGTGATGGATACATAATAAATGGTTTCAGATTCCATACGAAAAGTCATGAGATGCATAAGAAAACTTAAAATTGTGGGGTTGTTTTAATTGAAAAGATATCAAGCTTTTCAAGTGCCTCAGATAGAAACCCTATTGTGGGAGATGTAACATATTATGGTGTGCTAAAGAATATAATAGAACTCAACTATAATCAAGCTGGAAGGGTTGTATTATTCAAGTGTGATTGGGTAGATGCTTTAAATCCAGAAAGAGGAGTGAAAAAAGATGAATTTGGCCACACTCTCGTGAACTTAAGAAGGCTTTGCTATGGGGGTCAACAATTGTTAGATGAGCCATTTGTTTTTGCTAATCAAGTTCAGCAAGTGTTCTACATAGAAGACCCTGTTGATGTGGATTGGCATTTTGTGAGGAGAATAGATCCTCGTGACTTTATTGATATGGAAACTATGTCAATAGAAGATGGCCTTGATAATAATATGCAAGAAAGCTTCAGATTCGATGTACAAGAAGCAGATGCAGACTTGACTTTAGTACCTAATGAAGCTAATGACTTTGATGACCTTAGTTTGGTTAGGGCAGATATGGATGGGGAAATAGTTGACATGTTATTGACAAATGTACAAAGGCAAGTAATAGGCGATGATGCTGAATATGTGATTCATGAAGTGGATGACTAATAGATACTATAACTATTTGTATGATGTTTTCATTAGTGTTGTTGTATAGGTCATTAAATTTTCAATTTATATGGTTGCCTTCATTTTATCTTTCTGTTCTTATTTATATTGTCATAGATAACGCATTCTTTATTTGCATTTAGTCTATAATGCTTGTCATGATTGGTAGGCTAAGATAATATGAAGCACAACAAGCATACATCCTCAGATTCAACAAGGGTCACAAGATCTAAGGCTTACCTCCAACTTCCAATAGAAATTCTTCCCAATGACCTCTCAAGAGATGACATCCATCCTCAACAAGGAGGACAAGATATACCTGTGAGGCCAATGGTATGGGAAGATCCATTAAACCCTGGAAGACATGCTATTGAGTCAAGCTACTCACATCTTGGAGAGGACTCCTCTACTACGGAAAAAAAAGTTGTATAAATAATGACTCTAATCTCATAAATATTTAATGTTGTTGAAATTTATATTATTGGCATGCTAAATTGTCTTTCTTTTCATATCTTTATTAGGTGCCAGAAGTGATCGCCAGACACGTGGTCCAACACATTGCAAGGATATTTGGACCTTGAGTGAACGTGACAAAATTCCTATCAAGACCAATGAGTATGGGCAACCGATAAATGAGCACACCTCTAAATTGTCAAACTTTCTAGGCACACTTATAAGGCAACATGGTTTATTAAATGGCACGGATTGGAGACATGTCGACAAGACAATTAAAGATAATATCTGGGAGGATGTTAAGGTAAGAAGAACTAATTGATATTTTCAATTTTCTTATTTTTTCAGTTCACATGGAAAGAAACATTGTCATGTAGAGCCGCTTTGACTTTGATGGTGATTGTAAGGATTGGGTTTTAAAGTCAATTGCAAAGAAAAGAAGCGCTTGGAAGGTAACAATTAAGTCAAACTATTATAATCCCTTTAAGAATGATGAGGATAGAGTGAGAGCTTGTCAAGATAGTAGGATTGATTTAGATCAATTAAAGGAAGCTCTTGATCTTTGGAATTCAGAGAAAGGACAGGTATCTACTACAATATTCTTAATAACTATAAGAGTTATTGCTAATTTATTCACTTTTTCTGAATCAGGCCATCAGTACGAAGAATAAGGCAAACCGTGCATAACAAAAAATTTCGCACACCTCAGGTACCAGAAGTTTTGCTAGGGTAAGAGAGCTAGAGGTATGCACTTTATACTTGCAAATATTTATTACATTTTTTTGTGAACCAAAATCATGTGATGAACTAAGCCAATAAATGATGCCAATGTGAATATGATTAGTGGCTACCAAATGCATACCATTTAGTAATTGGTTTAGTGATGATCTATTTTACTATTGATTTTTTTATTATAAAAAGAAGATACCAAATGGTGAAGATCCTAGAGCTCATATATTTATGGTAACTCATACACGTAAGAATGGGAATCTTGCGGACAAGGCATCTGCTGAAATAATTATAAGTATCTTTTTAAATATTTCATTGGTTGTGATTTATTTAAGTTTACGTTGCAATTAATTTATTATTTTAAATACTCATTTATTTTCTTTAATCTTATAAGTCACGTATCCAAGAATTATACTCTGAACAACCTGAGGGATCTCAAATAATGGAGAAAGTCTCAAGGAATGATGTATTTTCTCAAGTCATGGGAGTGGATGGACGTAGTTGGGTTAGGACAATTGGGATGGGCCCTACACCATCAAAGGTGTTTGGTGATAAAATCAATCGTGTTATAACTAGACAGAGAGTTTCTACTAATACAGAGGATGTACAAAAAATGCGAGAAGAGATGAAATTATTACAAACTATAGTACAGTCCCTTGGCCGTTGTTTGATGGGAGTACTACAAAATGGTGGAGAGAGTACAAGTAATATCAATATCAATGACATGCTAGGTGCTTTGAATTTTCCAATGACTAATATGCAGATAATTTAAAAATATATGTTTGAATGTAATATATTAATATGAACATAGCTCACTTCTTTTTTGTTGATTTAATAAGATTCAAATGCCACCACGAATATGAATGATATCCGATCCCCACATGAGCATTCATCCTCTCAAGCAGGCAACACAGAACAAAATGAAGAGGTAAAATATTTATCTATAAAAGATTGTTTACTTGTATTATAGTTGCCAACGTTCACAATTATTTGCAATAAGAATTCTTAGACAAATATTTATTAATATTATTTAATTACAATTTTAGATACCCTCTTTGGCAATAAGTAGAGGAAAGGGTCCTCAAGTATGTAATCAGAACGTAAGTTAACATTAGTTTAGATCATTGCTTTATTACATTTCTAATGTTTGAATTTTTATACTTGGAATCTATCATTTCATTTTATTAACTTACAATTTTTTATAGAATGTTGAAGATGTCTTTTTAAAGAGTTGGACTGAAGTTGTAGTGCCCCAGAATTTATATAAGTTATTTCTAGATTGTTTTATAATTTATTTATAATTTATAAGGGCTAAATAAATTTATAAAAGGATTATTGAGTTTATTAGCCATTATAAGGCCCAATTGTGTTAATCAATTAACCTAATCTACTAAACAAATCAAAAAGGTTTAAAGACTAGGCCCATTTAATTTGGCCCATATTCTAGAATGTTATTAAGTCTATTCACGGATTTTAAAGGATAAACACCACTTAATAGGATAACTAGATGAAAAATAAAAAAAGAGTTTTATTAAAATTAAAATTCTGAATGCGTCGAATGTAACGGTCCATCAGGTGACCGCCACAGCCTTGTGACGCGTATACCCTAGACCGTCACAGCCTGCAAATTTCGTAAGTAAGAGAATGTATAAAAAGATTAGAACTTGATGATCCTATCCATAAGAGACCTAATAAGAATGACATGTAAAATCACTAGGGACACTTAGAAGTCAGGTTTTAGCAAAATAAGGATAGATACAAATTATATAAATAATTATATAGGATAATTAGCAAAAGAGTTTGATTAATGTTGAACTCTGGGAACGTTGAATGTAACGGTCTATCGTGAGACTGTCACATGCTTGTAACGCAGGGGAACGTTGAATGTAACTGTCTACAACCGTTACACCCTGTTAGTTCCGTGAAGGAAAGAACGAGTAGAAAGATTAGAGCCTTGAGATCTTATCCACTAGGGATCGACTTGGGAGAGTTCATAACACTACTAAGGACTCTTAGGGATTAGATTCTAGCAGATTAAGGACTCTAGAATCGATCTAATCCTTGAACCCTAGCTAGAACTCTATAAATAGGACCTAGTTCTGAACTTCGCGACCCTTACTTTTACTCACGTGGAATCAAGGTAAGGAGTCATAATCTCAGGTAAGTTATTTAGAGAAATTTGTTTACAATACTTTAGACTAACTCCTCTCCAAATTTCACGTCTTTAGGTCAAGAGGTCATGGAGTTAGAGCCCAAGGACGTTGCGGAAAAGTCACAGGAAGAGAAGAGCTAGGGCACGTTTTTCAAATCCTAAATTGGAAGTTTAAAGCCAAGTTAAGAGGTAGGTTATCTCATGAACGGCAAAAACATCTTTATAGGACTAAAATCCCTCTGGTTTGATTGAATTTTATGCATGATAGATCATGAATTTCATGTTTTAATAGTTCTATGCATTCATACATCTCTTAGCCCTAAGTAGAAAATTAAAAGATGTTATCTTGTCTATTCACTGAAACCCATGCATGTAGATAGCCTATACTTTGTTATCATGCCTAGGATAGACATGGTATTTGATTTACAGACATGATGTGTGTTGATCTCTTAGGTTTCATATCTGTTTCTATCAGCAGACGCTCTGACGCATCATGGTAAGACCGTCACATACATGTAACGGCCTTACGATAGACCGTCACACACTCTGTTATGTTTCATTTCACTGTTGTCTCTAACGCACCAGGACTGGAGCGTTACATTACTGTAACGGCCCCTCGATAGACCGTCACAGACACTGTGACGCACTCCTGTTAGACCGTTAGACTCTGTGTTCTGTCAGCTCATGACAGAATAGTTACCAATTAAGTTTACTTATAATTAACCCTAGACAGCTAAGTTTTAACCTGTTATGTGACTCTTCAGTTATCTAATTGTTCATGATAGGTATTGCATGTTATTTTAAGTTATGCTAGTTTCATGTACCAAAAATTCTATAGTTTGTATTTAAATCATGATTTTCCAAAATTATATTATTGGGGTTTTATCATGGTTTCACATCATTACACCTTCACTCTTTATCAATAGAGACGTTTCTATAAGTACATGGCACATATTCTGGTATGTTGTCCATTAGTTCACTTTCCACTATAGGAACATTATTCTTGGACTTGAGGACCTCTCTATTGGATATTCCTTCCAATGGACTAGAAAATCTTGTTTTAAGGCCTCCATAATTCTCCGCGAGTCGGGGATTCCCACTAGGACGCCGAGTTGGTTGTACCAATAAAGCCCATTGATTAGACTACACTATCGATATTTTCTGATTATCAGTAATGTAACGGCTCTATGTTGGACCGTCAGGCACATGTAACGGCCCAACATAAGACCGTCACATTCATCTGAGTTTGAATTCTTGATTCGGGATCCAGACTAATGTAACGGCCTAATCTTGGACCGTCACATAATGTAACGGCCCAATGCATGACCGTCACCTTTCTCTGAGTCTATCTTTATTGTTCGGGACTCGGATCATTGTAACGGCCCACTACTGGAGCATTACATGATGTAACGGCCCAGTAAACGACCGCCACATTGCTTAAGTATTTAACCCAAGGTTTGACCCAAGGGTTGATATTCCAAAGGTTCTAGATGGACTAATGATAGTCTAGAACTTATAAATTTGATCAAGAAACTTAATATAATGATTGGAAAGAGAAAAGAATGTACCGTTATGTTGTCGATTTATTTCCGTGAGCATGACATTGTTAAAGTCTTTTTCTTGATCTCTCATACTCCAAATTGAAGCATTCATTCATTGATTGTTGTTATCATGAGTTATTAAACTTATTACATTCTTGGCCATACTTTATTGTTACACTCATGGAAGTAGCTTGATTTATACGTGAAGATGCAGTTCGGGCGCTGATTGTGTCCAAGGACTCTATGCTAGTCCCCACGGCTGATTGTCGGAAATATACTATTTTATAAACCATGGGGTATGATGCTACTGGCGTCGCATTGCACTCGGAGTACTTTCTTTATAAATAAGTGAAATCCATGAGCACTCATGAAAATCTAGTGAATTGCTACATGATTGACATTCTCGTGCGTAACCTTTATGGTTATGAAAGTGAAAGTGAAAGTGCATTCTCGATACATTCTTGTTCATGAAAGGCCAAATATCATGTTCTTGTTACATTCATCCTTGTTCATTCTTGTTCACTCTATCTTACATGATTATCGTGTTACTTTAGTTTAATCGCATGATATTCGCATTCGCATGATTTTGCCTTACTTCTTTAGAGCTAAAATGTTATTTACTTTAATAGTGCCTTCATGTTGATGCAAAGATACCTACTGGGCAAGTGTGCTCGTTACCTATTTCCAATCTTTTTCAGGAAATGAAAGTGAGTCTGATTCGGATTCAGAATGTTCAAGTAGCGGATCCGAGAGTGAATAAAGATGAGCGAAGACTTAGGAAGTCTACATTGTTTAGATAGAGTCAATGTAATTTCGTATTTCTGGAGTCTAGTGCATAGTGGAAATTGAATTAATGGATGTATTTGAATATTTGATTATCAATGAAATAAAGTTGGAGTTTGATTAATATTGTGCAATTGTATTTATGTGTGTGATTGTCTCGCGCTCTGATCATTCTTGCTTGCAAGAGGCTTACCATGCCGGCTGTTCACGCTCCCCGAGTTAGTCTTCCGCTGTAATAAAGGCTCAGGGTGTGACAGTTAAGTTGGTATCAGAGCCTAAGTCTGAGGACTTAGGAAGAAGGAATCATGTCATAGGATAAGTCTAAGGTTTAAGGGCCCCTACCTATAAACTAAGGAAGAAGTTTACATATCCATGTGAGAAGTTGGTAGAGCCCGGGATAAGATAATTAATTAGCTTTAAGATTTATTTTGTTCATTCCAATTTCATGAGAAATAACAAGTTGTTATTTTCTCCCATGTACCTTATCTTACAAATGGCTCATCGTGTAGATTGGGATGGTATGCAACAAATAGTTATCGGCCTTACCCAGGCATTACAAACTATAGCGCAAGGTGGCGCAGGGGCAAGGGCTGGTGACCTACATCGTAATTTTTGGAGTTTAAATCCTCCGTGATTCTATGGTTCGTCTAATCCCGACGAGGCGGAGAACTAGATAGACGAAATGAATCGTATATTTGATGTCATCCAATGCACCGATCAGGAGAGGGTGCGTCTCGCAACCTTTCAACTCAACAAAGATGCTCGCACATGGTGGAAGTCAGTTCCGGCACCTCCATCCAATGCACCTCATACATGGGACGGTTTTCTTACGCTATTCCGTGCCAAGTACTTTTCTGAGCACGTAAAGGAATGAAAGGCTATGGAGTTTGCCGCTCTTCGGCAAGGAATGATGACAGTTGCTGAATATGAACTACAATTCTCAAGGCTTGCACCTTACACACCACATCTTATCAACACCGACTTATTGAAGGCAAATCTGTTTATGGACGGGTTACGACTCGGCTTTATTCAGCAGCTCGGGACCCAAAACATCCGTACCTATGCGAAGATGGTTCAACGAGCATATTTATGTGAAAGGACCTTAGAGAAGGTCAAGAAGTTAAAAGGAAAAGGAGAGGAATCAAGCCGACGTTCCGATCGGCTTTATAAGAAAGAGAAATTTAGTATCACGGAACCCTACCAAAGCCGTGATAGTGAGAAAAGATCTAGGAGTGGGAACGGTGGAAGCTCACACAAGCAAAAGAAAGTCAAGGAGGAGAAGGAGCAGGTCGCCACAGCTTGCACATTTTGTGAGAAATTTGGCCATTCAGCTGAGGAGTGTTGGAAGCGCCTTGGCGCTTGTTTACGTTGTGAAAGCAGGGAGCATCGCATGCCGGATTGCCCCCTTATGAAGGACCAGTCATCTAGTAATGGACGTAGGAGGCAGGCTCGCCTCAATGCCGTTATAGATGAAGAGGAAGCGCCCAAGGAGGATGGGCTTATGAAAGGTACTCTTCAAATTTTTTCTCGTCCTACATTTGTGCTATTGGATACTGGTGCCTCTCATTCTTTTATCTCCACTACTTTTGATAAGACATTACCAATCGCATCAGTTCACTTACCTTCAGATCATGCTATTTCCACACCCTTAGGATCTGGAACTAAGCTTACCAACTATTATCCTGATAGCGAAGTGATAATAGAAGGTCACAATCTCCCCGCAAACTTAGTATGCCTTGACATGAAGGGTTATGATGCCATTTTAGGGGTAGATTGGCTTGTAGACCACGATGCTTATATCAATTGCCGAAATAGGATTATATCTTTTCAAAAACCCGGTCTTCCAAGATTCTCTTTTCTTGGCATCAAATACAAGAAACACCCCACTATCATATCCTCAATTCATGCTTGCAAGCTCATCTCGCGAGGATGTGAAGCTTTTCTTGCTTCTGTCATTATTACAGAGTCCAAGGAGATTATCATAGCCGACATCCCTATTGTAAATGAGTTCCCAGACGTGTTTCCATCTGAACTACTAGTTTACCTCCTGAGAGGGAAGTGAACTTCATTATTGAACTCATCCCAAGAGCAGCACCTGTTTCTATAGCCCCTTACAACATGTCCCCCACAAAACTTAAAGAACTAAAGAAGCAGTTGCAGGAACTTCTGGATAAGGGCTTCATTAGACCTAGCACATCCCCTTGGGGTGCGTCGGTTCTATTTGTCAAAAAGAAGGATGGTTCTCTCAGACTATGCATCGATTACCGACGACTAAATCAGCTTACAATCAAAAATAAGTATCCGTTGCCGCGTATTGATGAGCTCTTCGATCAGCTTTCGGGAGCAGAATATTTCTCTAAGATTGATCTCAGATCAGGTTATCATCAGCTGAGAATTAAAGAAGAAGACATTTATAAATCAGCTTTTCAAAGTCGTTATGGCCACTATGAATTCGTGGTAATGCCATTTGGGTTAACTAATGCCCCAGTAGCATTTATGCAACTTATGAACAGTGTCTTCCAGCCATACCTGGATCAATTCATTGTCATCTTCATCGATGATATCCTGATATACTCCAAGATAAAAGAAGAACATGAAGAACATCTAAAGATAGCTTTGTAAACACTTAGAGAACACAAGCTGTATGTCAAACTCAATAAGTGTGAATTCTAGCTCGAGGAAGTCTCATTCCTAGGCCACATTATTTCAAAAGAAGGTATTGCTATGGATCTTTCTAAGGTAGAAGCTGTCAAGAATTAGAGTCGGCCAATGACCGTATCAGAAGTAAGGAGCTTTCTGGGTCTAGCTGGTTATTATAGAAGATTCATTAAGGACTTCTCAAAGATAGCAGTTCCTTTAACTAGACTCACAAGAAAAGAAAATCCTTTTGTCTGGTCAGAGGAATGTGAGAAAAATTTTCAAACTCTTAAGAATCATCTTACAACATCCCCTATTTTGTCACTACCAATGGAGGGTGGTGGATTCGAAGTGTATACGGATGCGTCTGGCATTGGCTTAGGATGCGTTCTCATGCAGAATGGAAAGGTGATCTGTTATTTTTCAAGACAACTGAAACGGCACGAGGAAAACTATCATGTGCATGATTTAGAATTGGCAGTAGTTATTTTCGCCTTGAAAATTTGGCGTCATTATCTTTATGGAGAAAAGTTCACAGTATACTCGGACCACAAATGCCTGAAATATTTATTCCATCAAAAGGAGCTTAACATGAGGCAGAGGAGGTGGTTAGAATATTTGAAAGACTTTGATTTTACTATTCAATATCATCCTGGCAAGGCTAATGCTGTAGTAGATGCACTCAGCAGAAAACTATAGGTATGCTACCAAGTCTTATGATAAGCGTAACTAACCTTATTCCTCAATTTACTCAGTTGAACTTAGATGTTGACATAAAGGAAGAAGACTGTTTCCTAGCTAATATCCGAGCTCAACCTACATTGATAGAGGATTTGGTCAAGTTACAAGATGATGATCCGGTTTTACTAGAAATTAAGGCCAATATAGAACAAAGGCCAGATTTTTCTATTTCCAATGACGGAAGATTATTATTTAAGGGCCGAATATGTATACCAGATCATGAGGTTACAAGGAAACTGATCATAGATGAAGCACATAATTCCAAGTACACCATTCATCCAGGAGGTACAAAGATGTATCAAGATCTCAAAAAAAATTTCTGGTGGCCCAATATGAAGAGAGAGATAGCTGATTTCGTGTCCCGTTGCCTCACTTGTCAACAAGTAAAAGCAAAAGATTTTAGACTTGCAGGTAAATTGCATCCCTTACATATTCCCGAATGGAAGTGGGAGAGTATAGGGATGGATTTCATTATGGGGTTACCTAAGACAAGAGGTGGACATGATGGCATATGGGTAATCATAGATCGATTGACTAAATCTACACATTTTATACCAATAAAGAGTCGATGGTCTGTGGATATCCTGGCAGCATTATACATAAAAGAAATCGTCAAGTTACATGGTGTCCCTGTCACTATTGTATCATATAGAGATCCCCGATTTACATCATAATTCTGGAAGAGCCTACAACATTCACTGGGGACTAGGTTGAATTTTAGCACAACCTTTCATCCTCAAACTGATGGTCAGACAGAAAGAACAAATCAGGTAGTAGAGGATATGCTCAGGGCTTGTGCTATTGACTTTGGAGGTAGTTGGCATGATCATTTACCTCTAGTAGAGTTTGCTTATAACAATAGCTATCAGGCAAGCATACAAATCACACCTTTTGAAGTCTTATATGGAAAAAGCTGTCGATCACCAATATGTTGGTGTGAAATGGGGGAAAGACAATTCTTAGGCCCCGATATTATCAGAGATTCTATAGAGAAAATAAGACTCATTCAGGAAAGAATGAAGATGGCGCAAGATAGGTAAAAATCTTATGCCGACAATCGAAAACGTGACTTGGAGTTTCAGGTAGGAGATCATGTATATTTGAAAGTTTCTCCAGGTCGTGGTATTCGAAGATTTGGCATTAAAGGAAAGCTAACTCCAAGATTCATTGGCCCGTTTGAAATTCTAGAAAGGGTCGGTGAAGTAGCTTACAAGCTGGCTTTACCCCCACAATTAGCAAGAGTTCATGACGTATTTCACGTCTCCATGCTAAAGAAGTATGTATATGATCCTGACCACATTATCACTTATGACAATCTGGAGATTCAGAAGGACTTGACATATGAACAAACACCGATAAAGATTCTGGAACGAGAAGTGCGTCAACTAAGAAATAAGGTTATCCCGATGGTCAAAATTCAATGAAAGAAAACATGGCCATATGAAGTAACATGGGAAACCGAAGCAGCCATTAGAAACAGATTTCCAGAATTATTTAACTGTAAGTACACTCTCCACAATCCATGTATTGAATTTGGAGACCAAATTCTTCTAAGTGGGGGAGGGTGTAGTGCCCCAGAATTTATATAAGTTATTTCTAGATTATTTTATAATTTATTTGTAATTTATAAGGGCTAAATAAATTTATAAAAGGATTATTGAGTTTATTAGCCATTATAAGGCCCAATTGTGTTAATCAATTAACCTAATCTACTAAACAAATCAAAAATATTTAAAGACCAGGCCCATTTAATTTGGCCCATATTCTAGAAGGTTATTAAGCTTATTCACGGATTTTAAAGGATAAACACCACTTAATAGGATAACTAGATGAAAAATAAATAAAAAAGTTTTATTAAAAGTAAAATTCTGAATGCGTCGAATGTAACGGTCCATCAGGCGACCGCCACATCCTTGTGACGCGTATACCCTAGACCGTCACAGCCTGCAAGTTCCGTAAGTAAGAGAATGTATAAAAAGATTAGAACTTGATGATCCTATCCATAAGAGACCTAATTAGAATGACATGTAAAATCACTAGGGACTCTTAGAAGTCAGGTTTTAGCAGAATAAGGATAGATACAAATTATATAAATAATTATATAGGATAATTAGCAAAAGTGTTTGATTAATGTTGAACTCTGGGAACGTTGAATGTAACGGTCTATCGTGAGACCGTCACATGCTTGTAACGCAGGGGTCTACAACCGTTACACCCTATTAGTTCCGTGAAGGAAACAACGAGTAGAAAGATTAGAACCTTGAGATCTTATCCACTAGGGATCAACTTGGGAGAGTTCATAACACTACTAAGGACTCTTAGGGATTAGATTCTGGTAGATTAAGGACTCTAGAATCGATCTAATCCTTGAACCCTAACTAGAACTCTATAAATAGGACCTAGTTCTGAATTACGCGACCCTTACTTTTACTCGCGTGCAATCAAGGTAAGGAGTCATAATCGCAGGTAAGTTTCTTAGAGGAATTTGTTTACAATACTTTAGACTAACTCCTCTCCAAATTTCACGTCTTTAGGTCAAGAGGTCGTGGAGTTAGAGCCCAAGGAAGTTGCTAAAAAATCACAGGAAGAGGAGAGCTAGGGCACGTTTTTCAAACCCTAAATTGGAAGTTTAAAGCGAAGTTAAGGTAGGTTATCTCATGAACGGAAAAAACCTCTTGATAGGACTAAAAGCCCTCTGGTTTGATTGAATTCCATGCATGATAGATCATGAATTTCATGTTTTAATAGTTCTATGCATTCATACATCTCTTAGCCCTAAGTAGAAAATTAAAAGATGTTATCTTGTCTATTCACTGAAACCCATTCATGTAGATAGCCTATACTTTGTTATCATGCCTAGGATAAGCATGGTATTTGATTTACAGACATGATGTGTGTTGATCTCTTAGGTTTCATATCAGTTTCTGTCAACAGACGCTCTGACGCATCATGGTAGGACCGTCACATACATGTAACGGCCTTACGACAGACCGTCACACACTCTGTTATGTTTCGTTTCACTGTTGTCTCTAACACACTAGGACGGGAGTGTTACATTACTGTAACGGCCCCTCGATAGACCATCACAGACACTGTGACGCACTCCTGTTAGACAGTTAGACTCTGTGTTCTGTCAGCTCATGACAGAATAGTTACCAATTAAGTTTACTTATAATTAACCCTAGATAGCTAAGTTTTAACCTGTTATGTGACTCTTCAGTTATCTAATTGTTCATGATAGGTATTGCATGTTATTTTAAGTTATGCGAGTTTCATGTACCAAAAATTCTATAGTTTGTATTTAAATCATGATTTTCCAAAATTGTATTAATGGAGTTTTATCATGGTTTCACATCATTACACCTTCACTGTTTATCAATAGAGTCGTTTCTACAAGTACATGGCACATATTCCAGTATGTTGTCCATTAGTTCACTTTGTACTATAGGAACATTATTCTTGGAGTTGAGGACCTCTCTATTGGATATTCCTTCCGATGGACTAGGAAATCTTGTTTCAAGGCCTCCGTAATTCTCCGCGAGCCTGGGATTCCCACTAGGACGCCGAGTTGGTTGTACCATTAAAGCCCATTGATTAGACTACACTATCGATATTTTCTAATTATCAGTAATGTAACGGCTCTGTGTTGGACCGTCAGGCACATATAACGGCCCAATATAAGACCGTCACATTCATCTGAGTTTGAATTCTTGATTCGGGATCCAGACTAATGTAACGGCCTAATCCTAGACCGTCACATAATGTAACGGCCCAATGCATGACTGTCACCTTTCTCTGAGTCTATGTTTATTGTTCGGGACTCGGATCATTGTAACGGCCCACTACTGGAGCATTACATGATGTAACGGCCCAGTAAACGACCGTCACATTGCTTAAGTATTTAACCCAAGGTTTGACCCAAGGGTTGATATTCCAAAGGTTCTAGATGGACTAATGATAGTCTAGAACTTATAAATTTGATCAAGAAACTTAATATAATGATTGGAAAGAGAAAAGAATGTACCGTTATGCTGTCAATTTATTTCCGTGAGCGTGACATTGTTTAAGTCTTTTTCTTGATCTCTCATACTCTAAATTGAAGCATTCATTCATTGATTGTTGTTATCATGAGTTATTGAACTTATTACATTCTTGGCCATACTTTATTGTTACACTCATGGAAGTAGCTTGATTTATACGTGAAGATGAAGTTCGGGCACTGATTGTGTCCAAGGGATCTATGCTAGTCCCCACGGCTGATTGCCGTAAAAATACTATTTTAGAAACCATGGGGTATGATGCTACTGGCGTCGCATTGCGCTGGGAGTACTTGTTGTGCCCTTGTGGTTTTGATGACATCAAACACTATAAGTCACCATATGCATGTGTGCATGTAAGATCTTGTTGATTCATTTAAATGCATTCATATGTGTTCATGTATTTATGAATGTGTGTTTGTGAATGACTTTCCATCATATCTGTCTGACATCTGGTTGATGCATTCATGTAACAGAGTCAGCATGTACAGCCATGCACTGTTCTGCTTGCAAAATAGAGTCTGCACATTGCCTGTAGACTGCACATAGTCTGCACATCGATTAATAGTCTACACATCCTTGGCTGTGCGATCATTTAGCAAGTCTAAACATTGTCTCGCACACACACACATAGTCTGCACATCAATTCATCATCTTCTGCATGCATTACTTCAAGTGTGTACAGCCAGTGCATTCCTTCATATCAAGTCTAGACATTGTGCATTCCTTCATATCAAGTCTATACACTGCATGCTTCAAAGTCGCATGCATCGTTTAGCACAAGTCTGTACATCGTCCAGTCGTGTGAACATTGCATTCAGCAAGTCTGTACAGAGTCTGTTGCATCATTCATCAAGTCTGTACACTGCATTGCACGAGCTCAAGTCAGTACATTGTCGTTGCATAAGGCCATACACAGTCTGTACATGCCATAGTCTTGCATACTTGAAGTCTATACATCCACATGCTAGCAAGTCTGCAAAGTCTATACATTCACATGCATGCGAAGTCTGCACATTGCATTTGGGCATCAAAGTCTATACAGCCAAAGCCTTCATATTGAAGTCTGTACAGCCAGCTCTGTTTCACTTAGCGCCTCATCAAGTTTGTACATAGTTTGGCTGCATAACGCAAGTCTATACATTGTGCACGCATGACCAAGTCTATACATTATTCACTGCACATGCTAAGTCTACACATTGCCTTTGCTTTGCACAAACATTCAAGTCTATACAGTGTCCTGTAGCTGCTTTGAAGCTGCATCAAGTCTATACACTGTCCTGTAGCTTGCACGAAGTAAAGTCTATACATTGTCATCTTTACCTACGTCTCACAGTTGCAAGTCTATACATTGCCTTTGGGCATCTAAGTCCGTACATTGGCAGCGTGTCTGTGTTTCAAGCCATTCGACAAGTCTTGTCACGCCCCGAGCGCGGAAGATACTCGGATATGCGCGACGAGTTTATATCAATCATGTCAATCAGAGTAGTAGTGTATTCGACACCAAAACAGAGATGCGCAAAATAGAAAGATAACCCAATCCTTTATTTCATAATGGATAGACTATTACAAATCCAATACTCTATTCAATTAAAATGGAAAAGTACATAGTTGACTCAAGAAAATAGGAAAAAGACTAGATGACACTTGGAAAAGCTCTAGCTCTTTCACTCTTGACCATTCCCATCCGATTGACTTCCCTCGTCGTCGGAATTACCTGAAAAGTAAGGGACAAACACGGAGTGAGCGAACGCTCAGTAGGAAATTATATCTCAGGAACTAGCAAGGGGTTTAAGTAATTACATTTTCATGAATGTACTATAGCTATGCATGCTCGCATAAAACAACAAGATAGAGAGAGAATTTATCAATAAGACAGCAAGATGAACTAGTCACGAGCTTTCAAGAAAAGATAATAAGATATTCAAGCAAGTACTCTTTAGCAAGTCATGTCAAGAACTTTGGCTATCATGTACAAGCAAGCAAGTAATTACCCTTTTTCGGGTCACGCAAGTCATGTCAAGTCAAGTACGAGTCAAGTACAAGATTTGTGTGGAACGTCCAATCAAGCTAGTCATGCACTCGGTATAATGCCAGATACCTTATCATTCAACTCCCATGGGCACAAGTACTTTCGGGTGCTCCTCCCAGGACCAGATCGGGCCCTATATGCGCAGGCATTTATCATGTATTTTTGACATCCACTCTTGTATATATATAGCCAACAGGGAATTTCAACAATTTAAGCTTGTAGACACGTAGGATAACTTTGAGAGAATGGGGTCCAAAAATACGACATTGGACATAGATAGGCGATAACAACGACACAATCACGATGAACGATGAAACTAGGTGGAATTAGGTTCCCTTAACTCGGGTACCATGACAAACAAGTATGGACATTCTTTATATAGAATTGAGGTCCACATGAACAGTACATCAAAGGCAAGATACCCTCATTCTTATTATAGAATTGAGGTCCACAAGAACATCAACAAATGACATGATATCATCATCCCATTAAGAATTCTCATGATATACTCTTTGCATATCATAAGGGCCGGTATACCATGTTTCTTTTATAGTGACATGGCATTCAATAGTGTAATGGGTTTTTAGGGTACAACCAGCTCAGTCGACCTTGAGGGAATCCAAGGTACGAGGAGTCTTACGGAGGTCTCTATGACTAACTCGCTAGTCCAAAGGAACAGAATGTCCAATGGAGAGCTTGTATGTCAATGAGAGTTGAGGGTGACCGATAAAACATCATGAAACGTGGGACTATACTCACGGAGTGGAGTAATAGTGCCTACATATATATATATATATATATATATATATATATATATATATATATATATATATATATATACATATAGTTAAACCCTCGGATAACAGCAATCGGGAAAAATCAGTAATGCAGAAAGTAGCGACTCTGGTAAAGTCTTTTTTCGTAAAATTAACGCCTTAATCAGGGGCGTTTATATTAATTTTGACGACATATAAAGAGGTCGTCCTTTCCAATATTGCTATTTTACAGGATATTAAAAATCTGTAATTTTGTTGAAAACGCGCCTTGGGTAGGGGCGTTACCAGGAAAAAGGCGCCCTAGTCTGGGGCGTTAGTTAAACAAGAGACGACCTGGTCAAGGTCGTGAATTCACAATTTTACAAATTTCGAGGTAATGAATATTTCAGGAACATGGTATATAGTCAGGACCAGAAAAATAGCAGGATTACAAGAAATTGACCATGCATTAATTTAGAATCATGTTTGCATTGATAATTACTTTTTAAACATGCTATTTATTAATTAACAGGAATTAACGTCCATGTGCAGGGCGTCAAATCTGGAATTGACGACCTGGGCATGGTCGTGTCTTTTAAATTAACGCCCTTGTTAAGGTCGTTTCTTTCAAACATTCTGTAGAAAATAACCAGAACGCATGAAAACTATATGCATGAACTACCGATGATAAATATCTATAGTTAAATGGTAGTTTGGGCTACGTTCCATGAGAAAATCCTACCTTATGATGATTAACTGGAGAACTGATGAAGACACGGTACTCTACTATCAACAGAGTTGGATGAAAGGGGCAGAAGTCTTGGTGTAGATGTATCGACAGGTTCTCTTTTTGGCACGATCAGAAGCAGACGTTCGTTTGATGAAGAACCCACGTTCTTCAGTAGGTTAAGATGACTTCTCTACAGAAAAATAAGATGAAGAAACATTAGTTTTTCTTCATAATACTTAACTGAAGGTGGAGGAAAGAAAAACTTACCCGTTAATCTTCTTAACCTGTAAGAAGAGAAGAAGAATAAGAATATTTAGTATTCTTTCATGAAATCGATAATCGGACGAACAGAGATACAAGAAGAACCTGCTGTTCTTCACATACCTTAGAATACTCCGAACGCCAAATAGCATTCTCGGTTCAAGCAGTAGGTTATTTATAGGATTTCTAGAATCCTAATAGAGTTAGTGTTTGATTGGAAGTAATACTTCCATATTAGAGTTATTACTACATTCGAACTCTTCCTCGTAGTTATCACCTTACCCTGGATAGACTCCTGGGTCGAACGAAAATCAAACTGAATTAGCGACCTAGGTCAGGGCGTCGAATTTAAATTGACGCCTTGTCAAGCGTCGTTACTTGTTAAAACGCGTCTATGTCAAGGGCATTACCCCTTTTACTATATTTTTATTACTCTTACTTATTTTGGTCGCCTGAGATTTGACGCCGTGACACGTGGGCGTCACTTCTTTAAACACGCCTTGATCAAGGGCGCCTATTCGTAAAGTCGCGCCTTTTACTGAGGCGTTATTTTTATCAGGGTTTAATTTTTTTTATTCCAAGCTCTTTCGTTTATTTATTAAATCTTCTAATCTATTTTGATTTATTTATTCCTTTTTATTTTATCAGGGTTGCTACACCCTCCCCCACTTAAAAAAAAAATTTGGTCCCCAAATTCCATAGCATATATATTCACATATGGAGAGTGTAGAGTATATACCTTCTAAAATAAATCTGGAAATTATTTCCTCATAGATTCCTCGGTCTCCCATGTAGCTTCATGTTCTGAATTCTTATTCCATTGTACTTTTAGCATGGGAATAACCTTATTTCTTAGGACACGTACTTCTCGATCTAAGATCTTCATAGGCTTCTGTTCATATGTGAGATCCTTCTGGATTATCTGGTCTCCATGTTCAATAATGTGTGATGGATCGTGCACATACTTCTTCAACATGGATATGTGGAACACATTATGTACCTCGGACAGTTGAGGGGGCAATGCGATGTGATAAGCAACCTCGCCAACTCTTTCTAGTATCTCAAAAGGTCCGATAAATCTCGGTGTAAGCTTGCCTTTAACACCAAATCTCCGTATTCCACGTCCAGGCGATATCTTGAGAAATACATGATCTCCAATTTGGAATTCGAGATCTCTTCTTCTTTTGTCGGCATAAGCCTTTTGCCTTGTCTGAGCTACTTGCAATCTTTTCATGATTACTCGTATCTTCTCAGTTGTATCCCTTACCATGTCTGGACCTAACAGTTGTTTCTCTCCAACTTCATTCTAGCACAAGGGTGATCGGCAACTCCTTCCGTATAAAGCTTCGAAAGGTGCCATTCGTATACTAGCTTGGTAGCTATTATTGTATGCGAATTCGACCAGAGGCAAGTGATCATGCCAGTTTCCATCAAAATCAGTGATGCATGCTCTAAGCATATCTTCAACTACTTGATTTGTTCTCTAGGTCTGACCATCCGTTTGAGGATGAAAGGTTGTACTAAAATTAAGTCTCGTCCCCAACGAATGTTGTAGTCCTATCCAAAAATGAGAAGTAAAACGGGGATCTCTGTCAGACACGATTGAAACAGGAATACCATGTAATCTGACTATTTCCTTGATGTATAGTGCAACTAAGACATCAACTGACCATCGACTCTTGATTGGCAAGAAATGCACGGATTTGGTCAATCGGTCAATGATAACCCATATTCCATCATGTCCTCTTTTTGATTTAGATAAACCCATGATGAAATCCATACCAATATCCTCCCACTTCCATTTAGGGATATCTAGAGGATGTAACTTTCCAGCAGGCTTTTGGTGTTCCGCCTTGACTTGTTGGCATGTGAGACAGCGTGATACATAGTCCGCTATTTCTCTTTTCATGTTGGGCCACCAAAAATTTCTTTTCACATCTTGGTACATCTTGGTAGATCCAGGATGAATCGTATACCTTGATCTGTGAGCTTCATCTAAGATCTTCTTTTTCAATTCTGGGCAGTCTGGTATACCAGTTCTATTCTTGAACATTAATCTTCCATCAGAAGCTAGTTGGAAGTCCGATTGTCCTTTTAATCTGCCCTTGATTTCTACTAATGTAGGATCATCATCCTGAAGTGCTTGTATCTCAGATAATAAATCTGACGGTATGCTTACATGAGATAATGTGACACATCTAGGGTCCGTGTCCATGCTTATATTGAGTTCAGAGAATTGTTCTAGCAATTTCCATTCTTGAATCAGACAATTGGCTAACAGTGCTCTCGGCTTTCGACTAAGGGCATCTGCTACATGATTACCCTTTCCGGGGTGATATTGTATATTGAAGTCGAAGTCCTTGAGATATTCCAGCCATCGTCTTTACCTCATATTTAGTTCCTTCTGTGAGAAAAGATATTTGAGACTCTTGTGATCGGAGTATACAGTAAACTGTACTCCATAAAGATAATGTCTCCATATTTTTAGTGCAAATACTACCGCGGCCAATTCTAAGTCATGGACGGGGTAGTTCTCTTCATGCTTCTTTAATTGACGAGAAGAGTAGGCTATAACCTTCCCTTGTTGCATTAGAACACACCCGAGGCCAATGCCAGAAGCATCAGTGTATACCTCGAACTTTTCTCCTTCAATTGGCAATGCTAAGATAGGAGCTGTAGTAAGATGATCCTTGAGAGTTTGGAAGCTTCTCTCACATTCCTCATCCCATTCATAACGGATCTCCTTGCGAGTTAACCTTGTAAGTGGCACGGCGATTTTAGAGAAATCCTTGATGAATCGCCTGTAATAGCCGGCAAGACCTAAGAAACTTCGGATCTCGCTAGCATTGGTCGGTCTTTCCCAGTTCCTTACAGCTTCAACCTTTGATGGGTCTATAGACAAACCATCCTTTGATATAACATGTCCGAGAAAAGTCACTTCTTCAATCCAGAATTCACACTTGCTAAGTTTTGCATATAATTAGTTTGTCCTCAATATTTGTAATGCAATCCTCAAATGTTCCTCATGCTCTTCCTTGGTCTTGGAATAAATCAATATATCATCAATAAAGACCACCACGAATTGATCTAAATAAGGCCTGAATATACTATTCATTAACTGCATAAAGGCAGCAGGGGCATTCGTTAGTCCGAAAGGCATAACAACAAATTCATAATGGCCATACCTGCTTCTGAATGCGGTTTTATGAATATCCTCGTCCTTGATTCTTAGTTGATGATATCCGGACCTAAGATCAATTTTGAAAAAGTACATGGATCCTAAAATTTGATCAAATAATTCATCGATTCTCGGCAGTGGATACTTGTTCTTGACAGTGAGATGATTCAATTGTCGATAGTCGACGCATAACCTTATGGATCCGTCTTTCTTCTTTACAAATAATACAGGCGCTCCCCACGGGGAAGTACTTGGTCTAATGAATCCTTTCTTAATGAGTTCCATCAATTGCTCCTTTAATTCCTTGAGTTCAGCAGGTGACATCCTATAAGGTGCCTTTGACACTGGACCCGCACCAGGGACTAAGTCAATGGTGAAGGCCACTTCTCTTTGCGGGGGTAATCCCGGCAAATCTTCTGGAAACACGTCCGGAAATTCTTGCACTACTGGAATGTCTTCTAGCTTAGTCTCCTTAGCTCCTTTAACCGTAACAAATGCAAGGAAAGATACACATCCTTTCCTGATGAGCTTGCTAGCTCGGAGAGCTGAAATAAGAGGGGATTTGCTCCAACTCTTGGGGCTAGTAAATATTAGCTCTGGGAATTCCTGGAATGTAACCTTACTATTGCGGCAATCAACCGTTGCCTGATACTTGGATAACCAATCTGCCCCTAGTATAACATCATACTCTTTCAGATCTAAACATATGAGATCAATAGGGAGATTTTGACCATGAATCAATACCTCGCAGTTTTGGTAATGATGTGTAATATCAGTCTCATCATCCAGAGGAGTAGACAAAACTAACTTTATCCATTCCAGTTCTAGGGGTAATGGGTCAGCAAACTTTTTAGAAACAATAGAATGCGATGCACCAGTATCAATTAAGACATATGCATTCCTAAAACAAACTTTCAATATACCTTCCACTAAGCCGCCTCCTTCTACTTGCTCGGTCTCCTTGATTGCATGAAGACGAGCATTCTTGGTTATTGGGCGCTTTCCGTCAACAGCTTGATCGTTAAGTAATGGGCAATCGGGAATCCGATGCTCACGACTCCCACAACGGAGACATGCTCCTAGTTTCCTCCAGCATTCTTCTGCTCTATGACCCGCTTTATCACAATGTTTGCACACTGTATTTGTAGAGGTAGTGGTGATAGAGAAGGGCTTGGTCTTCTTGAATTTTTGGTCTTGTGAGGATGCTCCTCCATTGCTAGGCCTTTTCTTGAAGTTGGGTTTAAAGGAACCCGAACCTGTAACTTGTTCCTTCTTATCCTTACCACGAATCCTATCAGACAGTTCCGTGGCATCTTCTAATAGTTGAGCTCGGCGTACTATCTCCGTGTAGACTTGAATGTCCATCGACGCCAGTTGAGTAATAGCTTGGGGCCTGAGCCCATTAAGGAACCTCCTAGCCTTCATTTTCTCGGTGCTAACTAGATGCTTAGCATACCGAGACAATCTAGAGAATTGGGCCTCATACTCGGCCACTGACAAAGATCGTTGCTTTAATGCAGCAAATTCTGTAGCCTTCTTTTCCTGAACTCGGTCTGAGAAATATTTCACGTTGAAGTGTTCAACGAATTCTTCCCACGAAACCTGATCTTGATTTATAGTAGCCTCTATTGATTCCCACCAGCATCTAGCATCCCTTTCTAACTAAAAAGTAGCTAATAAAACTTTATCCTGATCCGTGCATTGCATAACACGGAATATACGTTCTATCTCTCTAATCCAGTGTTCAGCGTCATCTGGATCAGTAGAACCCGTGAACTTGGGTGGGTTCATGTTCTTGAAAGTCTGGTGGAGACTTCCTGCTCGTTGTCCACCTCCTTATGCTACTTGTTACAGCACTTGAGTCATGCCTTGAAGGGTACGCTGCATGTTGCGCCATTGAGCACGTTCGGCAGCCATTATCCTACAATTACAATAACTAGGTTAATATGTGATTGTATTTAAAGACTCATATACTATGTTAACTTTAACCCTTAGTTCTACCCAATCTCACTGGTTAAAGGTTTGAACATATCCTTGGACTTGGGTTTTTCCTTGGAATTGAATACCCTAGGCTCTGATACCACAAAAACTGTCACGCCCCGAGCGCGGAAGATACTCGGATATGCGCGATGAGTTTATATCAATCATGTCAATCAGAGTAGTAGTGTATTCGACACAAAAACAGAGATGCGTAAAATAGAAAGATAACCCAATCCTTTATTTCATAATGGATAGACTATTACAAATCCAATACTCTATTCAATTAAAAAGGAAAAGTACATAGTTGACTCAAGAAAATAGGAAAAAGACTAGATGACACTTGGAAAAGCTCTAGCTCTTTCACTCTTGACCATTCCCATCCGATTGACTTCCCTCGTCGTCGGAATTACCTGAAAAGTAAGGGACAAACACGGAGTGAGCGAACGCTCAGTAGGAAATTATATCTCAGGAACTAGCAAGGGGTTTAAGTAATTACATTTTCATGAATGTACTATAGCTATGCATGCTCGCATAAAATGACAAGATAGAGAGAGAATTTATCAATAAGACAGCAAGATGAACTAGTCATGAGCTTTCAAGAAAAGATAACAAGATAATCAAGCAAGTACTCTTTACCAAGTCATGTCAAGAACTTTGGCTATCATGTATCAAGCAAGCAAGTAACTACCCTTTTTCGGGTCACGCAAGTCATGTCAAGTCAAGTACGAGTCAAGTACAAGATTTGTGTGGAACGTCCAATCAAACTAGTCATGCACTCGGTATAATGCCAGATACCTTATCATTCAACTCCCATAGGCACAAGTAGTTTCGGGTGCTCCTCCCAGGACCAGATCGGGCCCTATATGCGCAGGCATTTATCATATATTTTTGACATCCACTCTTGTATATATATAGCCAACAAGGAATTTCAACAATTTAAGCTTGTAGACACGTAGGATAACTTTGAGAGAATGGGATCCAAAAATATGACATTGGACATAGATAGGCGATAACAACGACACAATCACGATGAACGATGAAACTAGGTGGAATTAGGTTCCCTTAACTCAGGTACCATGACAAACAAGTATGGACATTCTTTATATAGAATTGAGGTCCACATGAACAGTACATCAAAGGAAAGATACCCTCATTCTTATTATAGAATTGAGGTCCACAAGAACATCAACAAATGACATGATATCATCATCCCATTAAGAATGCTCATCATATACTCTTTGCATATCATAAGAGCCGGTATACCATGTTTCTTTTATAGTGACATGGCATTCAATAGTGTAATGGGTTTTTAGGGTACAACCAGCTCAGTCGACCTTGAGGGAATCCAAGGTACGAGGAGTCTTACGGAGGTCTCTATGACTAACTCGCTAGTCAAAGAAACGGAATGTCCAATGGAGAGCTTGTATGTCAATGAGAGTTGAGGGTGACCGATAAAACATCATGAAACTTGGGACTATACTCACGGAGTGGAGTAATAGTGCCTACATATATATATATATATATATACATATAGTGAAACCCTCGGATAACAGCAATCGGGAAAAATCAGTAATGCAGAAAGTAGCGACTCTGGTAAAGTCTTTTTTCGTAAAATTAACGCCTTAATCAAGGGCGTTTATATTAATTTTGACGACATATAAAGAGGTCGTCCTTTCCAATATTGCTATTTTACAGGATATTAAAAATCTGTAATTTTGTTGAAAACGCGCCTTGGGTAGGGGCGTTACCAGGAAAAAGGCGCCCTAGTCTGGGGCGTTAGTTAAACAAGAGACGACCTGGTCAAGGTCGTGAATTCATAATTGTACAAATTTCGAGGTAATGAATATTTCAGGAACATGGTATATAGTCAGGACCAGAAAAATAGCAGGATTACAAGAAATTGACCATGCATTAATTTAGAATCATGTTTGCATTGATAATTACTTTTTAAACATGCTATTTATTAATTAACAGGAATTAACGTCCATGTGCAGGGCGTCAAATCTGGATTTTGACGACTTGGGCATGGTCGTGTCTTTTAAATTAACGCCCTTGTTAGGGTCATTTCTTTCAAACATTCCGTAGAAAATAACCAGAACGCATGAAAACTATATGCATGAACTACCGATGATAATTATCTATAGTTATATGGTAGTTTGGGCTACGTTCCATGAGAAAATCCTACCTTATGATGATTAACTGGAGAACTGATGAAGACACGGTACTCTGCTATCAACAGAGTTGGATGAATGGGGCAGAAGTCTTGGTGTAGATGTATCGACAGGTTCTCTTTTTGGCACGATCAGAAGCAGACGTTCGTTTGATGAAGAACCCACGTTCTTCAGTAGGTTAAGATGACTTCTCTACAGAAAAATAAGATGAAGAAACATTAGTTTTTCTTCATAATACTTAACTGAAGGTGGAGGAAAGAAAAACTTACCCGTTAATCTTCTTAACCTGTAAGAAGAGAAGAAGAATAAGAATATTTAGTATTCTTTCATGAAATCGATAATCGGACGAACAGAGATACAAGAAGAACCTGCTGTTCTTCACATACCTTAGAATACTCCGAACGCCAAATAGCGTTCTCGGTTCAAGCAGTAGGTTATTTATAGGATTTCTAGAATCCTAATAGAGTTAGTGTTTGATTGGAAGTAATACTTCCATATTAGAGTTATTACTACATTCGAACTCTTCCTCGTAGTTATCACCTTACCCTGGATAGACTCCTGTGTCGAACGAAACTCAAACTGAATTAGCGACCTAGGTCAGGGCGTCGAATTTAAATTGACGCCTTGTCAAGCGTCGTTACTTGTTAAAATGCGTCTATGTCAAGGGCGTTACCCCTTTTACTGTATTTTTATTACTCTTACTTATTTTGAGCGCCTGAGATTTGACGCCGTGACACGTGGGCGTCACTTCTTAAAACACGCCTTGATCAAGGGCGCCTATTCGTAAAGTCGTGCCTTTTACTGAGGCGTTATTTTTATCAGGGTTTAATTCTTTTTATTCCAATCTCTTTCGTTTATTTATTAAATCTTCTAATCTATTTTGATTTATTTATTCCTTTTTATTTTATCAGGGTTGCTACAAGTCTATACATTCCCAGTCTTTACCTACGTTTAGAACCCCAAGTCTATAAACTGGTAAAGTCTGCACATTGTGCTTTGAAGCTGCACCATGTCTATACATGGTCTCGCCCACATCTTCAAAGTCTGTACATCCGATCGTCTCTTCCAGCGTCTCACGCTATCAAGTCTGTACAGCGTTTGCGTACAGTGCATCGTCATCCAAAGCCTGTACAGCCAGCTCTGTCTCACCTTGCATCTCTTCAAGTATGTACAGCCTTGGCGTATGCTTTCATAAAGTCTATACATTGGTTTTCACTTCAAGTCTGTACATGGCCTTGGCATCTGCATTCAAGTCTATACATTGGTTTTTCACTTCAAGTCTATACATGGCCTTGGCATCTCCTTTGAAGTCTATACATTGGCTATCACTTCAAGTCAGTACATGGCCTTGGCATCTGCTTTGAAGTCTACACATTGGTCTTCACTTCAAGTCTGTACATTGGCCAAGTCTACACATCGCCGTGTTCACTTGTTTCAAGTCTGCACATTGGCTCAAGCTTTCCAAGTCTGTACATTGGCCAAGTGTCTTGTGCTTTGAAGCTTTATCAAGTATATACATCGCATGCATTGCACACTACAAGTCTGTACAGCCCAAGACTGTACATCCATCGTTTCATGCAGCGTCACTAAGGCAAAGTCTATACATGCATGCATTGTAGCAAGTCTGAACATTGTTTTCTCATGAACGAAATCAATGCATGTACATGCCTCTGCATTGCATATGTGAAGTCTATACATGCTATAGCTTCTCATTCACAAAGTGTGTACACGCCACTGCATTGCATACATGAAGTCTGAACATTGCTTCAGTGTTGCCTTCAGCCAAGTCCATACATTGACTGGCAGCCTTCAGCAAAGTCTGAACATTGCATCATTGTGCATGCATTGCTTTCATTCAAGTCTACACACTAGTGTCGACACTGCATGATCAAGTCTATACAGACTTAGCGAAAGCTTAGCAAGTCTATAAACTGGTGTCGTCTGCTACAGGGACAACAAGTCTGTACATTGAGTTCTCATGCATGTAAACATCAAGTCTATACACTCCTCTGTTTCATGTCTACACATCCGGTTGTTAGCATACCTGCACGCATGAATGAAGTCTGTACATCGCTTAGTGCATTAAATGCATTCATCAAAAGTCTGTACACTCGTGAATGTAATGTCTGTACATTCATTCTCATTGTACACACTTTCTCTTCTATTGCATATGCATCTTTCATACCAAGTCTGCACATCGCTGCATTCTAAGTCTACACATTCTCACATTGTACATACTTGCATAAATGCTGCATCTAAAGTCTGTACACGCTCATGCATTATTTCATTAAGTCTATACACTCATTGTTGATCGACTGAAGTAACTCTGTCATTGTACAGGCTGATGAATGGGCACGTGATCTGTGGTTGGCACCTGGCACGTGATCCGAGGTGTCATCTGGATAAAGGGGGCACACGCCCTAGTTGTTGTTGATATATATATGTGAAGTTTCTTCATCCGCAAAAGACATATAGAAGAGGGCTGATCGAGAGAGTGATAGAAGAAAGGGAGAGCAGCCGTGAAGCAGAAGAAGAAGAAGAAGAGAAAAGAAGAGACAGAGAGAGCATGCGAACGAGAGAAAAAGAAAAAGAAGCTGAGAGCCAAAGTGAGAGAGAAGAAAAATCGTGAGAAGGGGAAAGAGTGTGCAGGCAGTCCATCTTGAAGATCTGATCATGGATTGACTCGTGGATCAAATCCAAAGTCATTGTGCTATTCGAAGCTATATTGTTTTTGATTTTCCTGTTTTGTTTTTTCGTTTGTTCCTTTCATACATTCAGGGGTTTCTGTTTCCCTTGTTTGGGATCGGGGTTCCTCTTGTGGTCTTAGGAGAAGGGAGATTTGTTCTCCGGTTTTGCTGGTGACTGGGAGTCATCACTGTTTCCCTCCTGGTCTGGAGGAAGAGAGGTCTGTGACCTCTGGTTTGCTGGTGATGGGGAGTCACTGGTGGGTTCCCTCCTGGTCTGGTGGAAGAGAGACCTAGTCTCTGGTTCCAAGTGGCTGGGAGTCACTTGGGGTGTCCCTCCGGTCTGGAGGAAGAGGGGAGGTTGTTCCCCTGGTCAAGCTGTTTGACAGCAAGTGTTTGCAGACTGAGTCTGCTGTTCTAGCGTTACTAGTGGAAGCCTCACTCCGGTTGGGAGTGAGGGGTGGATGTAGGTCTTGGTGAGCGAACCACCTAAAAATCCTATGTGTAGTGTGGTTGTGTTTTGCTCCTTGTCTTCTACCTCCTTCACAGGTTGCCTTAGCATTCTCATTTCTATCTGTGCTGCTTCCGCTAGTTGCTTGTTTAGGCTCGCCTTATATATTTGCTCAGTGGTTTAAAAGAGAACTCAACTTGTTCTTCAAATTGTCTATTTGCCTTGATAGTGTTCTAGTATTTTATTGAGCGAAAAGTTTTTTAAGGGTGGGATTCATTCACCCCCCCTCTGAATCTAACGCACCGATCCTATCAATTGGTATCAGAGCGGTGTCTGCATAGTAGGTCCAGTGACTTGCAGATCCGACCCTACTGTCTTCGGTGCATTTTTGTTAGATTTGGTTTATTGGTTTGAATCCACTGCTTTGAATTTGTTTTGATCTGCTTCAATGGCTCATCCACCCGTCTTTAGTGGTTCTAATTTCAACCAGTGGCACAGTGCTTTCCGTGCTCATGTTAAATCTGTTGATCCAGACCTGTGGAAAGTGATTTCACATGGTCCACATAGACTACCAAAAGATCAGTCTAAATGGACTAGCAAGCATCGATCTATGTGTGCAGAAAATCAGAAAGCATTGGAGTTAATGAAGGCCGCGACTAATCGAGCTCTTCATTCATGTTTCCTTGGTTACAGATCTGCAAGGGATATATTGAAGATGATGAAGAGAGCCTAGAAAGGAAATCAAACAAGCTGCATGATGGCTAATGGAAGTAATCAAAGTGGCAGCCAAAATGAAGCAGAGTATGATGATGAGGTAAACCCTTTTGAGAACTATACTTTAGATGATTGGGAGAATTCGTATGCTGAATTATTAGAGTCTCGTGAACAGTTAAGAAAACAATACAAAAAATTGAAGAAGAGTAGTAGGTCAGACAGTTTGAACTCTGATTGTAAAAATTGTGCTGAACTGAAAAATGTTCATGATGCTTGTATGTCTGATATTCAAATGTTGAAAAAACAAATTTCGTTACTGAAGATTGAGAATCAAGATCATGTAAAAGAAATCTCTGAACTTGAAAAGAAGCTTAGCCTAACTTGTCATAAGTCTGTTCAGAGTAAGGATTTACTGAAAGATTTTGAATGTGTTAAATCTGATCTAAACAAGCTGAAAAGTGAGAATGACTCTCTTAGAAAATCTGTTAAAGAAAATGAAGAAAAATTTGGGAAACTTGAGCAAGAGAAGAACTTGTTTGCTGAAAAATTTAATGCCATAAAATCTATAAATATGGAATTGCAAAAAGATTTTGAAAAACAATAAAAAGAATTGAAGGAGTTTGAAGCTAGGAGAGAAAGCATGGTTAACTCAGAAGATCAGACTCTAATAAATGAGTTAATTCAAAATGATAAGCTTAAGGAAGAAAATGAGAAGTTAAAACTACTGAACTCGTCCATATCTGAAAGACTTTTTACTTTGGAGAAAGGGAAAGTCATTTGTATAAACGAAACTGAAGAAGTAGTTGAGCTGAGAAAGGAAATTGAAAAATACAAAATAGCTAACAAAGTTTTGAATGAAGCTGTCAATTACAGTGAACATGAGATTGCAAGTTATGAAATAAACGTTGCATCTCTCGAAAATGAAATTCAAGATTTGAAAACCTCTTTGTCTATATTTGTTAGTGGGCAAGATAATCTGAATAAATTGCTGGGAACAAAAGTCAATTTTCAGAAGGAAGGGTTGGGCTACAATAATCTAAATAAAAAGGCTTTTCAGAACAAAGTAATGACATCATTTCTAAATGCTTCAAAAGTAGCCTCAACATCAAAAGATAAACAGCCTATTGTTCAGAAAATGCTGGGAACAAAGGTTAATTTTAAGAAAGAGGGACTGGGTTACAATCCAGTCATGAGGAAGGTTGATGGATCAACCTGAAAACTATTTTCGTTAAATCTTCAGAACAAGAAAAGCCTTCTACCTCATCTCCACCTCAGTACAAGGCTAAGAAAATAGAAAAACAGGATAAAAATCAGAAAAACACTGGAAAATAGAAAATAAATAAAAAAGGTTCATCAGTGCATGTTGATCACAGTCCTCACACACACTCACATGCATCTAAAAAGAAAGTGATATGTCATTACTGTCATAGATTTGGACATCTGATGCATGAATGTAAGTTGATGGAGAAGGATGATATGAATGCAAGGAAATTTCATGACAAAAATCCTTCACCTCATAAAAAGAAAACTGAATGCTTTCACTGTGGCAAATTGGGTCATAAGTCATTTGAATGTTGGCCGAAAGCTGGTAGAAGAAATTCTAATTCATGTTTTCACTGTGGCAAGATGGGCCACATTGCAGCCCAATGTTGGCATGCTCAGGGAAGGGAGTCTAACTATAAATCTGGTAAATTCCCTGTCAATAGAAACACTTCTGGTAGAAATGGATTTATTTTTGAAAGGAAAACTCTTGCATGTTTTGAATGTGGGAAGCCAGGCCATAAAGCTGCTGACTGTTGGCTGGCTTAATCTGATAAACAGAATTTCAAATCTGTTAACAAAAATTTTCATGCATATGCACATAGAATTCATGCTAATAAGAATGTGCATAAATCAAATCTGAAATCTACTGTATCTTGCTATCATAATAGTAAACAGAATTTTATCTCTGCCAATAAATTCTATGACACCAGTAATTTGCATGAAAAGAATTTGAAATCTGTTGCATCATGTCATTACTGTGGTCAAATAGGTCATTCAATGTATAATTACTATTTGATGAAACTTGATGACCTTCATGCATGAAAATTGTTGAGAAAACATGCTAGAAATGTTACTGTTAATTCAGGACCCAAGACCTCTTGGGTTCCTATTTGTGTAAAATAAATTTTGTTTTGCAGGTGTGCCTTGGGACTGAGAAAACAAGAGGGGTAAATAAGCCAAGGCACTCAAAAGAAAACCCATTTCTGAACTTTTCAGGTAAACTCTCTGCATTTCCTATTTTAAAATTCATTGCATATCTTGCTTGATGTGTTCATGCATATTTGTCATCTTTTGCACACTATGAGTATTCATGTCTCTCAATGCTCATATGAATTGGATGTTTAGATATTGAAATGAGAATAAACTTGCAATTTCTAAAAATCTGAACTGCATATGAATGTTTTTTGAAACCTATCTGTTGCATAGCTCACTGAAAATCTGGATTGCTTATAGGACTGCATGTTGAATTATCATGATTGACCACTATGGTATATCAAATAGTAAGCTACTAAAAGGCAGGGAAATCTATCTGAAGGTTCTTACTGTGTGTGAGATGGTCTTTTAGACCAGGTTCTCCGCCTAGTACCATGGGTCATATTGCTTGATAGGGCAGTCTGAATGTGCATGAGTCTCAAAGATATATGTTCAGTTCTCATGGCAAACATTGCATGTTTTCAGGGGTAGTTAATTGCATGTCTTTGCAAAGCATTCAATGTTGAGTCTTTGCATGTCTTTGCATACATGTAGTTAATTGCATTGCATTTCATTACATTGAAAATGCCAAAAAAAAATTGACTGAATGCATATTGTCAGGGGGAGTCAATGCATTGCATGCAGGTGGTCAAGTGCATACATTTCTGTCAGAATTCATTGCACATGCTTCCTTATTGATTTTTTTGACAAACCTTGATCATATTTTGAAAACACTGGGCTTCAAAATCTCTTCTATCATTTGATATCTGAATTCTATCGGTCTTTCATGAAGATTTCAATGGGGCTATCTAGATCATAAATCTGAAAACACTTGAACTAGGAATCTTCCATTATACGATTTTATTAATGTCTGAAATAACTCAGGTGGTTTAAGTTTAATGTATTCATTGAGTTTGACTTTAAAATCTCTTAAAAATATCTAAATGATATTTAATAAACTTTAACCATCTGTTTCATACTGTGTCTTGTAAAATCTTTTGAAATCTGCATTATTGAATACATGGCTTTATTTGGTTAAGTACATGAAATTATTATTGATTTGAAGTAAATGAGTTTTTCTGAAATGTCTAAAGGGTAAATTCTATCAGAGCAATGACTTTGGTGACTGAGAAACACATGTCCAAAGAACTGTGTCATGAGGTGCCATATTAACTCTGCTTAAGAATGAGTGTTAATCAGGTAGAGCACTGGCATGCACACTAAGAAATACATCTCACTCATCAAGAAATGAGTTGAGATATGTCATGAAGTGTAAATGTTACCTCTGTTTATATAAAGCATGACAGTTAGTTACACTAAGTGCTTAGGGATATTGGAGTCTGATCAACGTATATCCTCTAGTTACAAGGTGTACACTGAACTAGAGTGCTTGTAAAATGTGTAGCATAAAAATTTGTTTAACAAATTGCTATATTTGAATATTGATGCAAAAATCAAATTGCTATAACCCTAGACAAAATCTTATGACTTCATAATTATTTGATCTCAATACTAGTGCATGTAATTCCGAAAGAAGTCAATAAATTTTGATTGTGTAAGACAAAGGGAGATTAATCAAGATATATATATGAGGGCTTGGTTCATTGTTATTAAACCGTGACTTTAGATATAAATACAGAATTTTATTGACAAACTTAGCATACATCATGTTTAAACCCTGCTGATCAAAAAAGTTCATTCATAAGCCCTTATAATGGAAGACTTTGAAAATTTATGTTTTGGATTTATGAGATTGATATCTCATTGAAAATCTTGTTGAATCTCACTGTCCTTGATTCATCATGACCTGAACTTATCCTTGATTGCCCATGTGGTTTCCTTCTCATTCATTTCATAAGGTTCCATTTATTGAGGGGGAGCTTCCTTGTCATATGAATCATGCTGCACAAGAATTCTTAAAGGAGGAGAATTGTCTTGCATTCATACATTTAGGGGGAGTTCTTGCACTTGTTGTTGCATCTGCATCTATGCATTTATACCTCTTCCATGATTTTTTTTTTAACAAAGGGGGAGAAAGTGGTATGAGTCATATTGCTCTTTGGGGAAGAATGTGCTTTCATGTAGTTAAAGGGAGAAATGTTATATCATTCGTTTCATACCTGCTTAATTTTCCTCTCTCTAACTAATGTCTTTTAGCTGAAGTCAAAGGGGGAGAATGTTTTTGACTTGAGTCAGTGTGACTCATAGTGTTGCCATCATCAAAAAGGGGGAGATTGTTGTGCCCCTGTGGTTTTGATGATAGCAAACACTATAAGTCACCATATGCATGTGTGCATGAAAGATCTTGTTGATTCATTTAAGTGCATTCATATGTGTTCATGTATTTGTGAATGTGTGTTTGTGAATAACTTTCCATCATATCTGTCTGACATCTGGTCGATGCATTCATGTAACAGAGTTAGCATGTACCACCATGCACTGTTCTGCTTGCAAAATAGAGTCTGCACATTGCCTGTAGACTGCACATAGTCTGCACATCGATGCATAGTCTACACATCCTTGGCTGTGCGATCATTTAGCAAGTCTAAACATTGTCTCGCACACACACACATAGTCTGCACATCAATACATCGTCTCCTGCATGCATTACTTCAAGTGTGTACAGCTAGTGCATTCCTTCATATCAAGTCTAGACATTGTGCATTCCTTCATATGAAGTCTATACACTGCATGCTTCAAAGTCGCATGCATCATTTAGCACAAGTCTGTACATCGTCCAGTCGTGTGAACATTGCATTCGACAAGTCTGTACAGAGTCTGTTGCATCGTTCATCAAGTCTGTACACTGCATTGCAAGAGCTCAAGTCAGTACATTATCGTTGCATAAGGCCACACATAGTCTGTACATGCCATAGTCTTGCATACTTAAAGACTATACATCCACATGCTAGCAAGTCTGCAAAGTCTATACATTCACATGCATGCGAAGTCTGCACATTGCATTTGGGCATCAAAGTCTATACAGCCAAAGCCTTCATATTGAAGTCTGTACAGCCAGCTCTGTTTTACTTAGCGCCTCATCAAGTCTGTAAATAGTTTGGCTGCATAACGCAAGTCTATACATTATGCACGCATGACCAAGTCTATACATTGTTCACTGCACACGCTAAGTCTACACATTGCCTTTGCATTGCACATACATTCAAGTCTATACAGTGTCCAGTAGCTGCTTTGAAGCTGCATCAAGTCTATACACTATCCTGTAGCTTGCACGAAGTAAAGTCTATACATTGTCATCTTTACCTACGTCTCACACTTGCAAGCCTATACATTGCCTTTGGGCATCTAAGTCCATACATTGGCAGCGTGTCTGTGTTTCAAGCCATTCGACAAGTCTATACATTCCCAGTCTTTACATACGTTCAGAACCCCAAGTCTATACACTGGTAAAGTCTGCACAATGTGCTTTGAAGCTGCACCATGTCTACACATGGTCTCGCCCACATCTTCAAAGTCTGTACATCCGATTGTCTCTTCCAGCGTCTCACGCTATCAAGTCTGTACAGCGTTTCTGTACAGTGCATCGTCATCTAAAGTCTGTACAGCCAGCTCTGTCTCACCTTGCGTCTCTTCAAGTATGTACAGCCTTGGCGTATGCTTTCATAAAGTCTATACATTGGTTTTCACTTCAAGTCTGTACATGGCCTTGGCATCTACTTCGAAGTCTATACATTGGTTTTTCACTTCAAGTCTGTACATGGCCTTGGCATCTGCTTTGAAGTCTATACATTGGTTTTCACTTCAAGTCAGTACATGGCCTTGGCATCTGCTTTGAAGTCTACACATTGGTCTTCGCTTCAAGTCTGTACATTGGCCAAGTCTACACATCATCGTGTTCACTTGTTTCAAGTCTGCACATTGGCTCAAGCTTTCCAAGTCTGTACATTGGCCAAGTGTCTTGTACTTTGAAACTTTATCAAGTCTATACATCACATGCAGTGCACATTGCAAGTCTGTACAGCCCAAGACTGTACATCCACCGTTTCATGCAGCGTCACTAAGGTAAAGTCTATACATGCATGCATTGTAGCAAGTCTGAACATTGTTTTCTCATGAACGAAATCAAAGCATGTACATGCCTCTGCATTGCATATGTGAAGTCTATACATGCTATAGCTTCTCATTCACAAAGTGTGTACACGCCACTGCATTGAATACATGAAGTCTGAACATTGCTTCAGCGTTGCCTTCAGCCAAGTCCATACATTGACTGGCAGTCTTCAGCAAAGTCTGAACATTGCATCATTGTGCATGCATTGCTTTCATTCAAGTCTACACACTGGTGTCGACACTGCATGATCAAGTCTATACAGACTTAGCGAAAGCTTAGCAAGTCTATACACTGGTGTCGTCTGCTACAGGGACAACAAGTCTGTACATTGAGTTCTCATGCATGTAAACATCAAGTCTATACACTTTTCTGTTTCATGTCTACACATCCGGTTGTTAGCATACCTGCACGCATGAATGAAGTCTTTACATCGCTTAGTGCATTAAATGCATTCATCAAAAGTTTGGACACTCGTGAATGTAATGTCTGTACATTCATTCTCATTGTACACACTTTCTCTTCTATTGCACATGCATCTTTCATACCAAGTCTGCACATCGCTGCATTCTAAGTCTACACATTCTCACATTGTACATACTTGCATAAATGCTGCATCTAAAGTCTGTACATGCTCATGCATTATTTCATTAAGTCTATACACTCATTGTTGATCGACTGAAGTAACTCTGTAATTGTATAGGCTGATGAATGGGCACGTGATTCGAGGTTGGCACCTGGAACGTGATTCGAGGTGTCCTCTGGATAAAGGGGGCACATGCCCTAGTTGCTGCTGATATATATATGTGAAGTTTCTTCATCCGCAGAAGACATATAGAAGAGGGCTGATCGAGAGAGTGATAGAAGAAAGGGAGAGCAGCAATGAAGCAGAAGAAGAATAAGAAGAAGAGAAAAGAAGAGACAGAGAGAGCCTACGAACGAGTGAAAAAGAAAAAGAAGCTGAGAGCCAAAGTGAGAGAGAAGAAAATTCGTGAGAAGGAGAAAGAGTGTGCAGGCAGTCCATCCTGAAGATCAGATCATGGATTGACACGTGGATCAAATCCACAGTCATTGTGCTCTTCGGAGCTATATTGTTTTTGATTTTTCCTATTTTGATTTTTGTTTGTTCCTTTCATACATTCAGTGGTTTCTGTTTCCCTTGCTTGGGATCGGGGTTCCTCCTGTGGTCTCAAGAGAAGGGAGATTTGTTCTCCTGTTTTGCTGGTGACTGGGAGTCATCAGTGTTTCCCTCCTGGTCTGGAGGAAGAGAGGTCTGTGACCTCTGGTTTGCTAGTGACGGGGAGTCACTGGTGGGTTCCCTCCTGGTCTGGAGGAAGAGAGACCTAGTCTCTGGTTCCAAGTGGCTGGGAGTCACTTGGGGTGTCTCTCCGGTCTGGAGGAAGAGGGGAGGTTGTTCCCCTGGTCAAGCTGTTTGGCAGCAAGTGTTTGCAAACTGAGTCTGCTGTTCTAGCGTTGCTAGTGGAAGCCTCACTCCGGTTGGGAGTGAGGGTTGGACGTAGGTCTTGGTGACCGAACCACCTAAAAATCCTCTGTACAGTGTGGTTGTGTTTTGCTCTTCGTCTTCTACCTCCTTCACAGGTTGCCTTAGCATTCTCGTTTCTATCTGTGCTGCTTCCGCTAGTTGCTTATTTAGGTGCGCCTTATATATTTGCTTAGTGGTTTAAAAGAGAACTTAACTTGTTCTTCAGATATTCTATTTGCCTTGATAGTGTTCTAGTATTTTATTGAGCGAAAAGTTTTTTAAGGGTGAGATTCATTCACCCCCCCTCTGAATCCATCGCACCGATCATATCAGTACTTTCTTTATAAATAAGTGAAATCCATGAGCACTCGTGAAAATCTAGTGAATTTCTACATGATTGACATTCTCGTGCGTAACCTTTATGGTTATGAAAGTGAAAGTGAAAGTGCATTCTCGATACATTCTTGTTCATGTAAGGCCAAATATCATGTTCTTGTTACATTCATCCTTGTTCATTCTTGTTCACTCTATCTTACATGATTATCGTGTTACTTTGGTTTAATCGCATGATATTCGCATTCGCATGATTTTGCCTTACTTCTTTAGAGCTAAAATGTTATTTACTTTAATAGTTCCTTCATGTTGATGCGAAGATACCTACTGGGCAAGTGTGCTCAGTACCTATTTCTAATCTTTTTCAAGAAATGAAAGTGAGTCTGATTCGGATTCAGAATGTTCAAATAGCGGATCCGAGAGTGAATAAAGATGAGCGAAGACTTAGGAAGTCTACATTGTTTAGATAGAGTCAATGTAATTTCGTATTTCTGGAGTCTAGTGCATAGTGGAAATTGAATTAATGGATGTATTTGAATATTTGATTATCAATGAAATAAAGTTGGAGTTTGATTAATATTATGCAATTACATTTATGTGTGTGATTGTCTCGCTCTCTGATCGTTCTTGCTTGCAACAGGCTTACCATGTCGGCTGTTCGCGCTCCCCGAGTTAGTCTTCTGCTGTAATAAAGGCTGGGGGCGTGACAGAAGTTGATATTGTGGTAGCTTCTGGGATCGTTGTTAGTAGAGATTCAGAAAAGAATGTTGGAGGAGTGGAACTAGGAGATTTTTTTTGTGAAGTTTCTATTGAAATACCTATACAACCATCAGCCCCACTTATTCGACCATACAATGATGTCAGAACAATTGGAGATGCCACCGGTAAAACAATAGCCTAGCTAAGGACACATGTAATGACTTTCATCTCTTTTACATTTCTACTTTAATTTCAGGAATGAAGTTAAAGTCTTGTAATTTGAGTTATTACTTTTTATTTGTCATTTTCTTTGCAGGTTGAAAGGAAAAGAACTCAAAGATGATTATACCCTTGTTAATAGAGTTTGTTAATAGAAATATGTGATTAGACCATTGTTTTTCTATGTGATTATACATGAACTAGAATTTAGTTTCTTTGTGATTTCATTCATTTGCTATATATTAGTTATTTTAAGCTACCTAATTTCTACCAGCCATTTCCTTTTTTATATGTTTGATGTTACTTTGTGTAAAGCAATTTGTATGTTGTTACCATTCTTTTGTTTGGTGAAGTTGGGACCTAGAAACACCATTCTTTTACTTTGTTTGCAAAGCAATTTGTCTGTTGTTATCATTCATGCACCCCTGCTAATGGAGCATGTGCACCACCTCCTGCCAACAATCCCCTTATAGGCCTTATTTTCAAAGCTGGAGCATTTCTTCCTTCTAGTGGTCACAGTGTAAGTGAGCTTTAGATGCAATAGATAATGAGTATTTGATGCTGGTTATAATGTTGATTTATTTTATGTACCTATCTACAGTCATTCTAGCCAGTTGTTTCTCCATCAAGTGCACCGAAGATATTCCTTGATGAGGTTAAACCGCTATTTGATGCTACTGGAATACTATATAGCACAAGGTTGCTAAACATGCATGTGAATATTTTATTTAAAATTTGCTAACTTAAATCTAACTTCTGATGAATGATTTCCCTTTTCAAGAACCAAATATCAGCTTCATGCACATTCATTGCCTATAAATTGAACAAGCAGAGGATTGCATTCCCTGATGACTCAGTTGTAGAACAGGTTTGATGTCTGAAACTGGCACTTAGTGTATATGTATCCATGAAAATTGTTCGTAGCTTTTCAACTTATATGTTATTGCTATTGTTACAGGCCTTAGTAAAGTATGGGATTATCTCAGCTGAAGATCTCATCCATGAGTTATTTGTTGTCTTTTCCTGCGGCAGCTCTAGGACCTAGATTATGCCACATTATTATGAGAGACTAAGTTTACATCAATGTCCAACGTTTATTATATTACCACACCTTGCCAAAACTTGGGTGCTGTTGCCTTTTGATTATGTGGTGAATTGGTTGCTTTGTTTATGGCATAGCTTTATGATATCTTCAACTTTTCATCAATGCTTATAGAAAGTCACATTGTTTAAATCCACCTAGCTTTAGTGCCCACCATCTGATATCTTCATGAGTTAAACTTGAAACAGTCTCCAGGTGTTGCATAGGATGACATCCAAAAGCAGGTTCTGACTGATCACTGCTAGTTGGTTTATTCACAATGTCATCCTTCAAGGTTCCTGCACTTCACTCTGTAGCAACATGAGCTGACCTCTCAAGAATAGGACTACAGCTGGCCCTAGGGCCTTTGGATGCAGACCTAACTGAATCCTTCGATATTTTCAAAAAATCAACATCAAAGATGGAACAACAACATGGTTTTTGCTTAGTGGAATGTGTCACTTTTGTATCTTCAGAATCAAAACAGCCTTCATCCCATGTGACTTCTTCTCTTTCTTCATGATTAACAGGATGAGACTTCATTAGATGAAAAAATGATCCTCCAAGCCTCAGAATGCCAGTCCGATGGGGATCAATTTTGAAGAGAAGCCCAGTAGGAAAGCTTCATTTTCCACCTCTATGAAGAAAACCTCCAGATTTTGTTCTGGATCCATTCATCCACTCACAGATGCCTTCCAAAGCAGACCCTCAGATAGGAAATGGAGAATCACCATGTACAAAGAAACTAAAATAGAATTGTTTGATGCTCCAGATGATGCCATTTTATGTCTTGCACCTCTTACCTTCATTACAAAATTCTGCAGAAATGTCCTGAACACTGATCCAGGTGACTGAGTGGGTAAAATTGGAGGTACGAATTTAATGACCAGTTGACAGAGCTCCCGTTGTAGCTCCTCAATCTTATTGAGGGCCCCAGACAAGGTTGTCGTTGTCCTTATAAGAGCGACACATTTGTTATACTTAGTTTTTTCATCATTCATTGAACTTTTGGGGGGCTTATTGGAAAAATCACCCATCTTACTATTCTTTAAAATGAAAAAAAGGCTATATGTTTGAGTCCTTATGATGGTGGATGTCCAAGCTCTCATCAGATCAAACTTATATCATTTACGTGTATGTTTTGGCTTAACAGGATAGCGCTTTGCCATTTTAGTGGTGCTAAGATATATCCTGGAAAGGGTATTAGATTTGTGAGGGCTGACTCTCAGGTAAAGTTTTTGAAAGTTATCACTCTTTACATAATATCTTCATACGGTTTGTACTGATGAATTACACAATTGTTTATTCTCAGGTCTTCCTTTTTGCTAACTCAAAATGCAAGCGTTACTTCCACAACTATCTGAGTCCTGCCAAACTCACCTGGACAGCGATGTACAGGAAGCAGCATAAGAAGGTCATATGCGTTTTTACATTCTTGGATGTTTCTGGTTTTGTGTATGGTGCAATATAAAGTTCAGTTTTTCTTCGTTGAATGCATGATAAGGTGTCACAAATAAATGAATTTATATTTTTCAATGGATCCCCTTTACAAGAAATTTAAAATGGTTTATATTTGGGTGTGGTGTAATATTAATCCTTGAAACAACATTTTCTTTTGTTGGGTTCAGGATATCCAGGCACTGGAATTAAGTGTCCCTTTTTAATATATTTAGGGATTGTAAAGACATTTCTATTGATGGTTCTTGTTTACAAGTTTTAAATGTATTTTACGCCTTGTATATGGTCCTTGTTGATCCTTTGTGTTGACAAGTGGAGTCTTTTTTGTTTCAGCTGGTGTTTGCTCCTCCTGTTTGCCATGTATTCCGACACCTTTATCTTTCTTTTGTAGATAGATATGGTCTCTCCTCCTCTTTCTTTTGTTATTGCTTTAACTGAGTAAAACGGGGTCTCCTGCAACTTACAGTTGTTAGCGACCGTGTGTTGGTTGTTACCTTGATTGATGTCTGTGTTCCTAGGATATTAATTGCTAAAATTGTTTAACTCTCACTTTGAATGAGCATCTTGGTTGTTATTTTGACGTCTCTCCTTATTTGCAGGACATTCACACTGAAACTGTGAAGAAGAGGCGTCATGCAACGAAGAAGCCGTACTCCAGGTCCATTGTTGGTGCTACTCTGGAGGTGATCCAGAAAAAGAGAACTGAGAAGGCTGAGGTTCGAGATGCTGCCAGAGAAGTAGCCCTGCGGTATGATATTCCCATTATATGCTAAAGTGTGTTTTGAGGTTGACAACAATGCGATCAATCTTTATGCACTTAACACCCTTTTTTTTCATGTGGCGTTATTTTGTTTGCTGCTCGTGATCCGTTTACCTTTATTTTTTTCTTCTCCCTTTTGAGCTCCCGAGCCTATTTTTATTACCTTTTCTAATATTATAGTCAGTGGACGATTATATTTCATACTTAAATATTAGGACCTGGAATTGAATATCATTAGTATGTCAGATCTAATGTGGAAATGTAAGCTTTAGATTTCCTTTTGAAATGTATTAATTAAAATGAAAAGGTTTACAAGTATGAAAAAAGAAAAGGTATTCCAAACCCCCCAAAACTCCAATTATAAAGGCTCTCCCAAAATAGATCCTTCCATGTACAAAGCTCTCTGCCAAAAATTTAACCCCTTTATAAGACCCCTACAAGGTGGCATTGCTGAGTTACTTACAGAGACTAGTCAAAGCAAAATGACTATTAACACATGTTCCTCCCAAAATCTTTGTTCAATCCCTGGTTTGGTCACAAATAGAGGACAACTACTTTGTCCCTGAAGTAAAATACCTATGACCGGGCTGCACACCATATTTTTTTGACACCACCTATCCATTATTTTCAGATTATGTCCTATGCGGGAAGCACAAGCATTACTTGTGTGACTGCCATATCCCCACACACCATGATAATCCTCAGCAGCACCTCCTTCATCTTGATGTCATTGTTCTCCGGTTATACTACCCTGAGGTGCTTGCCAACCTAACCCAACTTACGTGGGAGCTTTGTTGAGGATGCACTACCAGATTGGTGAAGGGAAGGGAGCACATTCTCATCCAGATGAAAATTTTAACATCAGTTAGAAGGAGGCTTTATCTTTCAACAAGCACAGGCTCTAGACTAAGTCTGTCAAGGCATGGTTGCATGGCAGATATAAACATTTGTCATCTTTTTTAAAAATGTAAACCACACAAACCCCTGCAAAAAGAAAGAAGAGAACAAGAGGCCAGTACCCTGAAAGGGCAGGGGAGAAAAGTAATTACGAAGGAAGCACATGATAACCTGCTTGAAGTGGCCTACCTTATTGAAAACAACCCCATTTTCATCTTAGATATTTATGTTGTCTTGTTGACAGGGTGAGAAGAACCATGGTGGTACTACTTAGTTATACACCCAAACAAGACACTAAAAAGAAAAATAAATCCCAGACTTCCATCTGTAGATTCATCATGTATCATAAATGATAAATTCCATCACTATGTCTTTTATATAGATGCAACTATGAAGAAGATGAAACAAGAAACAAGAACAAATAAAGCTTTTTTTGGGGGAGGGGGGGGGTTGGAAAAGAATAAAAAAACTTATCCCTTCCCACTCTTCATAAATCGAATGAACTTTCAACTGCCCAAGGCATCCTTCCGGCACCTTGGACACATACGCACTTAGAAGTCCACTTAACCGGACCACCCCTGTCATGGTAGAGGAAATTGTCCGGCTTTGTTTGTCTCATTAGTGGGTGGAATGGTCATGCAATAAAAAATGGGCATGAGAGTCAGCAGTAGAAACAAGGTGGGGTTTGTGAGGGGGTTGGGGGGGTATGGGGAGCTTTGAGATTGCCATTCAGTTCTTTGTGGGACTAAAGAGGGGGAGCAGAGAATACCTTTTCATGGTGGGGAGGGGTTAAGACTTGAAACAGATGAAATGACCATCTTCATAGATTTTTCTTCATCTGTTGCTGTTTTTATTTAGATGGCTACATGGATATTATCTGCTTACCTGTACCATTTATATGGGCATATGATTATATAATCCTGATTCTTGGATTCCACAAAAGCCATCTAAAGACCCTGTCTTTAGATGCACAAGATACAACTATTGTGCGAATCTAGTCATGCTTAATCTCTATCTCATGTCGGTGTGTGTTTGCTTATGTGTTTGCTTTTGTTCTGGCAGAGTCAATTCAAAGTGGGTGATTTACCATTCTATCGTTTCCACTGATAAGCAGTATATGTGCAATGTCCTTGCGATTGATCCATCTTGGCTTATAGAAGCTGCACCACACTTTTATCAGCTCCAGAAGCGGAATGCTGCTATTCACTAAGGAAATTAGAGCATCTTTGTGAGTACTCCTATTTTTTGATTTAATATTGGGGTCCAACTGTAGCCACAAACTTTTCAGTAGGTGCCTTCTTCCCTACAAAATAACTATAGTATATGTTGGCAGGTATCTACTTTTAACCATAGTATTGCAAGCATATTTACCAACCTACATATTTAGGTTATGTTCAATGGTTTGATTTCTGAAGTTCACTATAGTATTACTGCCAGGTGTCAACACCAGAAAAAAATGAAGTAGCTTATTTATTGTCCAAATTTCATTATTACTGCTAAAATCTTGGGATGTACTGAGAGAGTTACCTTCACTTCCTCATACAGCTTCTTTTCCCATTCATATAATCTGTCCAAGGTGGACTGATGGCTTCCAGACATCATAAAAGATTCCTCGGAGAAATCACTGCTGGTTTCATAGCCAACATCTTTTGAAACGGATGAAGGAAGAAAAAATCGAGAAGATGTTGAACGACATAATGCTGAATAAAATGATGCAGAGCGGATCAATGCAATTGGATTCAACCTTTTGCCTGATGCATCGAGGGAGTAAGGTTCCATCATTATAAGCTATTTTCAAGAAACTCTGCTAGAAAAGTAACATCCATGTTGATACATCTTACCATAATACATAAAAACAGATGGATTGAGTGATGAGTATACCTGTAAGCTCAAGTGAATTTGAAGAATACTGAGCTTTGCTTGCCTCCAACAGCACTGAAATCTCATGAGCAAAATCATAGATTTTCATGAATTGGTGATCAACATCCATCATCACCTCTTCCATGCTATTTGGTCCTTTGTTCACATAGACAATAAAACTAGGTGTTTCCTCTGTAGTTTTTCTATTTTCCAGCTCCTGCTCATTATTGACTTTAAGATGTACTGCATTCTATGTCTGAGACATTTCAATAATGTCTGTTTCATGAGATTGGCACCGCTTCTGTTGGTGTTCTGTATCAGATTTTGTATTGGCTTTATCAGGATAATTGGCATTCGCCTCTTTTTCAGCATGAATTCGGGGGGTCAGGTTTAGCTGTCTCTTGTAAACTTTGTGGCTTTGCAAGTTCTTCTCCTTCTTCCTCCAAGTATGGTATCCATTCTTCTTCTCTGACCTGTCTCAGCTCCACTGTTTCATCATCACTGGCTATCCAGGTAGGACTGCTCCTAGGAGGGTATTCATATGTATCCAATGAGGAGAATGGGTTCCAAAAGAAATCCCACTATGAGGTTGAAGGTGATGGCGGATGGTAGTCTGGCTTGGAGCAAGGGGATGAGGAGAAAAATGTAGAATGCATGTGAGACTACTATGTGGTGAAAAACCCATCAATGCCAGAAGGGTCCATGGAGTAGTAAGAATCTATTCTCACTGTTTTAGGTGATTGGGGCCTCTCCTTAACGGAAAATAGTGCTATATGGCAGCACATGGTTCGTTAAGATCGGGATCTCCATCCAAAAATAGGATTACAAGGCTGAAAACAGTACATATTAGGATTCGGGTAAGATCCAGATTCGAAAATTCAATTTTTGGATTCGGATCAGATCCGAATCTGAAATATCATTCCATTCTGAATTCGAGTCAGAACCGAATCTATAGATATTGGATCCGGATTCGGATCATATCAGATCTGACCCGTATCCGATCCATTAACACTCCTAAGGGTTCCGGCTTACATTGCACATGCACCTTTTAATCTGCAAGTCCTCTTTCCTCAAGAATGCTTTGAAGTGCTTTTTAGGTAATGTTCTCAAGGTTTTTTCATTTTTCTATCTGCTTTTAACATATCATTGAGAAGCATTTATAGGATATTTTGACTGACACCTTGTGGTCAACTGAACGATCATTCTTTTAAGCCCTCAGGTTATTCTTTTGTTGATTTTTGTAGTATTGGTAATCTGGTATTAATCCTATTACACAAATTCTAGGGTGTTGAGTGTGCAGATACTGAAGAGCTGCGGAGATGGTGGGTATGAATTTCATTGCAGCAACAGAACATCGGCATGGATGGAATTACAGGGGGGCAAAAAGGGAGGAGGAACCCTAGAAATGTTACATGTATATTTTTATGTCTACTGAAAATATTTTTTGTATATAATTTCTTGAACTTGGATCCCTCATGATAGAAACTATAACTTGGTTTCCTTGGACCAAATTTCTACATCCGCCACTGAAAGTCAGGGTTCGAGTAAACCATATGGTCAAGGCATCTTGAGATTCACACATCTTGTATGTATATCCCAAGAGTTGTTTCCAAGAGGCTCTTTTCTCAGGCATAACTTATGGTTAGCAGCTAGATGAAAAGCATGTATTTTATTTGTGACTTTGTGAAATTGGGTTTTTAGATTGTTTAAATGTTTTAAAGAAATTGGGTTTTTCTTCTATATGTGACTTTGTGAAATTTGTTTGTGTTGGTCTATTTGTGCTCAGGCTAGATTAAGTATTGAGGCAAATGAAGCACATGCAAATGTGTAAGTTGGCTATCAGACTAAAAGTGGTAGTTCATGTAGCAAAAAATGTTGTGAGAAACCCTACCTTGTTTTTCTTTTACATATTCTACCTTATTCTTTTTCATTAGCTCTTTGGTTGTGCTTACGGTTGCTATTTTTGTTCCAGTATAGATATATTTATCACCCACGATGTCTTTGCAATGCATTGGTAGGAGGATACAAGTGCCATGACCGCATGCCAATCCATTCGACCATTTGACTTCCCTTGCTACTTGTCTACTAGCAAGAAAATGTTTGTGCCTAAAGAGCACCGAGGGAAAAATATTTTATATATTTTAACGAGTTTTTGAGTTTGTATATTTTGTTTACAAAGTGAAAAATTGAACTTCCATGATCTTAGTTGTATTTATAAGTCATGGATGCTATACATGTAATCGTGATATTTTTATGATTTGATTTTAGAATACAATTTTTTTAATACATTATCTTTGTCAATGAGTATGATGCCTTATTTATGTTTTGGTTCAAAGGTGGACGATTTATATACTCATGTGTTGTATAATGGTGAGTGTTTGTGTACGTCAATAGATTAAAAAGAATATGATCTATGTATTGATTGCATGTTAGAAATGTTAACTTTAATTTTTATATTATGCGATGGTTATTTTGGTGTAATAATTAAAAATTAAGAGCTGCTATAGATTGATTGTTAGTTCTTGGAACAATTTGTAAAAGAAAATGCCCTTAAAACACGTTCTTTCAAGCGATTATTATAGGGTGATTATTACATGATTATTTTTAAAATAGGCTATTTGGGGCAGTTTGAAGGTGTAATTGCTTCTAAATCATGTTCATTAGAGACATTTGGTTAACAAAATTGCCCCTATTAAAATATTTAGGGGCACGTTTTAGTGCCTCTAATGACAACATTAAGGGCATTTTTTAAAAAGTGCTCCAAAAACTTTTAGGGGCCGAGGCAGTAGGGGCACATTTTAAACTACCCCTAAAGCTAATCAAAATGCCCCTAAAGGTTTTTAGGGCATTTATCTAAATTTTTTGGGGCATTTCTAAAATGCCCCTAAAAGTCTATTTTCTTGTAGTGTCTACATATATATCTCCTCCTTACCTAACTCCCCATCAGGAGGAGAGATTTAATCAATATCATCAATTCTTTCAATCAATCATGTTTCAAAATCAAGCGCGTATAGATAGGATGACTGAAGAGATCAAAAGGATAGAGGAAGATCAATTACTTGACTACTCTGGTTCCAATTCAACTGATCAAATTCTTGATGTTGACTATGATCAATCTATGATTCCCAAAGATCATAACACTCAGATCAATCTTGATTTAGAAGATGAAGGGATTGTGGAGAGATCCAGTCAAGAGACTTTAAAGGGAGCTAGTTGTAGTTATGATCATGACCAAAAGGATGATTTTGAGGAATTTGAGCTTAATTGCACTGAGGAGGAGCGTCATGTTAGGTTTGGTGCAGTATTCAGAGGGGGGGGGGTGAATGAATATAGCTCGTTTAAAAATCTTTCACCCAATTAAAAACTAGAATACTAATAAGACTTTCACTCAATTAACATATTAGGCTCACTAACAATATAGAATGCTAACTAGACAGATTTATCCAATCTGAAAGACTAATTACCCGATGCGGAATTTGACAACCAGTTAGTGAGCACTCTAACAAGACAAGTTAGACAAACGATAGCTCAAATTGAATATCGTTTACTTAACAGGTTAGGACACTCTAAGAGAGCTAATCAACTTATCTGCTCAACCAGAAGGCCAACACATAGTCCGCCCCTAATCAATCATCTACCGGAAGCAAACCACAAGAATCAAACCACTGCTCAAAAGATTTTTAGGTGGTTCGGTCCAGCAGACCTACATCCACCCCACACTCAATCCGAGTGTGGCTTCCACTAGCTCACGCTAGAAACCGCAGACTCAGTCTGCAACAAGTGCTGCCACACAGCTTGACCAGGGGAACAACCTCCCCTCTTCCTCCCAACTGGAGGGAACCACTAGTGACACCAGTCACTAGCAAACCAGAGACACACGGTCTCTCTTCCTCCAGACTTGGAGGGAACCCCTAGACTTGAATCCACAAGCCCAGAACCGGAGACAAGTCTCCCTTCCTCCAAACCGGAGGGAACCCACAAGTAGCTCCCAACTACTTGCAACTGGAGATCAGATCTCCCTTCCTCCAAACCGGAGGGAACCCACAAGTAGCACCCAGCTACTTGCAACCGGAGATGTCAATCTCCCTTCTCCTGAACTAACAGGAGGAACCCCGACCACTCTACAGAGTATCGGAAACACAGCAAACCAGAAAACAAAGGAAAGAACAATAAACGAAAAATGACTTCAGCAAAACAGAAAGCTGAAAAACGAAGTGCACAATGTGGCTCTCAACGGAGCTGACTGGCCTGGATTTGATCCACGGTCCAGTAGACAGATCTTCAGGTAAGCTTTTCTTCCTCTTCTCTTCTCTTCTTCTTCTTCTCTTTCACTCTCTCGATCTCTGCTCCTCTATACTCTTCGGCTCACACTTCTATCTCTCTCTTTCTCTTTCTTCTGCTCTCCTAATCTCTCACTCTCTGCTCTTCTCTTCTTTCTCTTTTCTTTTTCTATTTGGATCGTGGCTCTCTGTATGGACTCTTCTTCTCGCCAACTCGATCACCTACATCTGTGGACGAAGGTCTCATATATATAGCAGCAGCAGTAGCAGCAGCATCAGCCACGACGTGTGACCTCCACATTTCCAGCCCTAATTATTCGGACCACGTGGCAGTCTCTCAGCAGGCTTCATTCCAGCCTCGGATCACGTGCTGCCTTAAGCTTCACGATCAAGGCACCTGTAAAACAGAGTATCGGATAAGTCATCAATTTAAAGAGCAACTCTGTATAGATTATCAGAAGAACAACACTTTAGAAGAAACCTGAACGAGGTTAAAACGAAACAACACGAAGTAACAAATAGCAACGACACGGAGACAACACGAGGACACAATAGAGAAAACGACACGAAGTCAGTAAAGACTCGATGTACAACAGTAAGTAACACGAAGTAAAACCATACAGACATAAACGATAACACGAGATGCAACTTGTGACAGAGATAACACTACAAAGAAAACTACACGCAGAAGATGAAAACAATAACCGACGCGAGGTGAAAAACAACACGAGGACAACACGGGCTGTCAGCAGAAACCGACACGAAGAGGTTGCAAACAAGTAAGACACAAGGTCTACGTAAAGCAACACGAAGTGTGGTCAAAGCGAGAACGACACGAGGTCTAATGAGAAAGACCAACACGAAGACGGTGTAATCAGCACGAAGTGAAGAACAACGACACGAAGTATAGTGGTGACAAAAACACACACTACACAGAGAACGACACGAGGTGGTGACACAGAAAGCAACATGAAGTGCTGCAATGTTCTGCACGCAGTGGAACAAAAATGACACGAAGACATGGAGACAACAGTAACCGACACGAGGTGAGGTTACTAAAGCGACAACGACACGCGGTGTGGAAAACACGACACGAAGACCTGAAAAGGAAAATGACACGAAGTCATGAGAACAGCACGAGGTGAAAATGACACGGGCTGACCACAACACGTGATGAAACATAGAAACCGACACGAAGTAAGAACGACATGGAGACAGCACAGACACGTGCTTGACTTTGAGAAAAGTTCACGAAGTAAACTCAACACGAAGATAGAGACACTAAGGCAACATGGAGACACGAGTACACGGGAAACACGAAGACAACTTTGAGTACAAAGCTGCTCGAACATCCGAACGACTCGAAGACAAGGACGACACGGGGTGACAACAACTCGAAGATGACAACAGGAATTGACACGGAGTATGACCAAGGCGAGAGGGACAGAAATAGCACGAAGACTCAAACGCAGAAATAACACGAAGACGTAAACACTAAAATAACACGAAGATGAAGACACTAAAACAACACGAGGACACGAAGACAAAACCAACACGAAGACACGACAAGGAAAACGACACGAAGTCTAACCTCATACAAGTTATCCTGTCACGCATGGAAATCAACACGAAGTGTTATAACCTCAGACGACACGAAATCTTTTCGTGTTAGTGAGGGGAAACAACACGAGGTGAGACTTCACGCTGTACAGAACTTGGAAGACCAGTGTTGAATGAGTAGACGTGTAGTATATCATGAAAGAAGGCCAGTGTACAGACTTGGAGGCCTGAAGGCGATGTGAGTAACAATCCAATGTATGGACTTTGACTCAAAATGAGACTGACAGTGTATACACTTAGCCAAGGCAATGCACTGTATGGACTTCCATGAGACGCTCAATGTGCAGACTTACTGCCAATCAATGTATAGACTCTGTAAATGCATATGAAAGCTTTATGCAGCAGATAATAGTCTGAAACTTCAATTACAATGATTCACAGTGTAAACAAATAAACTGACTGAGCATATGAAAGCCTGAATGAACATTTCAACAGGATGACTCACAGTGACTCACATCAAACACCAATCATCAAAACCAAATCAATCATTAAAACCACAGCAATGAATGCTTTATACATCAGTTTAACATGTAGCATGACCTCACATCAAATATGTTAATCTAAACTGAGCAGCAGGATGACTGAACATTTGATTAACTTACATCAACAATCAATCATCAAAACCAAATCAATCATCAAAACCACAGGGGCACAACAATCTCCCCCTTTTTGATGATGGCAACACTTTCAATATATTGAGTCATTCTGATGATGTGAGGCATTCTGAAGACTCAAATTATTCTCCCCCTTTGACTTCATCAAAAAGAAAATAATTTGAGAAATTAAAGCATGTATAAAAGTTCAATCAAATTCTCCCCCTTGCAAGAACATGATTCTCCCCCTTTAATAGTTTCAGCAAAAGCATGAGTTAGAGAAATGCAATACTCCCCCCTGAGTATATGAATGCAAGGTCACAAATGATATAAACATGATTCAGCACGACTAGGAATGCTCCCCCTGAAGAGATGCCAATTGATATGCAAGTGATGCATGACATGGAAGCTCCTCCTCAATAAGTGGACTCTTATGAGAAGGAGACCACAGGGGCAAACAAGAAGAGGTTCAGGTTAATGAGTCAATACCATGAGCAGAAGAGTTTCAATTAACAGATTTTTCAAGGATGTTCCAAACACAAGAAGTTCAGCCTGATTTTCAAAGAGATATCAATCTCATAAATCTAAAGCATAAGTTTTCAAAGTCTTCTATCATAAGGGCTTATGAATGACATTTATTGAACATCATGGTTTAAACGTGATGTATGCAGAGTTTATCAATAAAATTCTGTAATGATATCTAAAACCATGGTTTAATAAAAATGAACCAAGCCCTCATATTTATCTTGATTATCCTCCCTTTGTCTTACACAATCAAATCTATTGACTTCTTTCAGAATTACATGTACTAGTATTGAAATCAAGCAATTATGAAGTCATATGATTTTTGTCTAGGGTGGTAGCAAAATAATTTTAGCATTAATATTCAGATATTTCAATTTGTTCAACAATTTTCCATGCTACAAATTTTACGAGCACTCTAGTTCAGTTCACACCTTGTAACTAGAGGATATACCTTGATCAGAGGCCAATATCCCAAAGCACTTAGTGTGACTGACTGTCATGCTATATATATATGAACAGAGATAGCATTTACACATCATGACACACTTGAAATCATTTCTGGATGAGTGAGTTGTATTTCTCAGTGTGCATGCCATTGCTCTGCCTGATTTTCAATGAATTCTTACAGAGTTAACTAAGGCACCTCATGACACAGTCCTTAGGACTTGTGTTTCTCAATGACCAATGTCATTGCTCTGACAAAATAACCCTTTAGACATTTCAGAAAAATTCATTCGCTTCAAATCAATAATAGTTTCATGTACTCAACCAGTTGAAGTCATGTATTCAAAAATGCAGATTTCAGAAGTTTTCAAGATACAGCATGAAACAGATGGTTAAGGTTTATTAAACATGATTCAGATATGTTGAGAGATTTTGAAGTTAGACTCCATGAATACATTAAGCTTAAACCACATGAGTTATTTCAGTCATTCATAAGAATGTATAATAGAAGATTCCTAGTTCAAGAGTTTTCAGATTTATGATCGAGATAGCCCATTGAAATCTTCATGAAAGACTGATAGAATTCTGAAGCCAAATGATACCAATTGTTAGGAGAGATTTTGAAGCTTAGTGTTTTCCGAATATGATCAAGGTTTGTCAACAAAAGTGATAAGAAGGGATATGCAATGAATTCTGACAAATGTATGCATTTGACAACCTATATGCAATGCATTGACTCCCCCTTACAATATGCATCCAAACTCTCTTTTTGGCATTTTCAATATAAGGAGATGCAATGTACTATATGTATGCAGGGACATGCAAAGACTCAATCATTGAATGCTATGCAAGAATATGCAACTTACTCCCCCTGAAAACATGCAATGCTTGCACTGAAAACTGAACATATGATACCAAATGATATCGTGACTTGTGTACAATCAGACTGTCCTATCAGCAAAGTGACCCATGGTACTAGGCGGAGCACTTGGTCTAAAAGACCACCTCACACATAGTAAGAACCTCCAGACAAACTTCCCTGCCTTTTGGTACCTTGCCATTTATATACCATTGAGGTCATGCATGATAATTCAACATGCAGTCCTATATGTAATTCAGAATGCTCAGTGAGCTATTGCAACACACAAGTTTCAAGTCACACTCATAGGTAGTTCAGATTTTTCCAAAAAATTCAAAATGCAATATGTTTTCAGAGTTTATGCATTTCAACAATTATCAACCACTTACAAATGGCAGATATGCAAGAATACATCAAACCAGATATGCAATAAGTTTCAAAATGGGAAATGCAGAGAGATTACCTAAACAGTGTGGGAGTGGGGTTTTCATTCTTGAGTGCCTTGGATCATTACCCCTTTTATTCCAGCTTCCAAGGCACACCTGTAGCAGATACATCATTTTAATGTAACAGGTACCCAAGAAACCTTGGGTCCTGGTTTAGCAGTGACACTCCTAGCAGGTTTTCTCAACAGATTTTTCGCATGTTTATCATCACAACACATGATATGACAATTATACATGGAATGCCCTACCTGCCCATAATGATAACAAGAGATAACAGATTTCATGTTCTCCTTGTATACATCAGCATTGGCGTGAACATGGTGTGAGTGAACATGATTAATTCTGTTATTGACATGAAAGATTTTCTTTTCATAACCGGCCAGCCAACAGTTAACAGCTCTGTGGCCTGGCTTTCCACATTCAAAACATACAGTGTATTTTCTTCTAGGACCAAACTTCTTTCCATCAATAATATTTTTATTAATAGGGAAATTAACAAATCCAGAGTTAGTTTTCTTTCCCTGAGCATGCCAGCAGAAGGCAGCAATGTGACCAAACTTTCCACCGCAACAGCATTGAATTTTCTTTTCCTAATCAGTAGAATGTTTCCTAAGATGATTTCTAGGATACTTTCCAACAGCATTTCTTTCATCATTCATCAATGCTACACAGTTATGCATAATGTGGCCAACTTTCCCACAATAGTGACATGTTATAGCCTTTTTATTCACATTCACTTGTTTGACAAGATTGATATTCTCATGAGAGTGTGAATGTGTGTGTGAGCAGTGAGCAGCATGCACATGAAAATCAGAGACATATTTGGACTTATCCAAATCAGCATTTTCCTTTTGTTTTTGAATCTTTTCCTGTTTCTTATCTGAATTTTCAGCCTTCTTAGCAGTGAATTGAAACATAGAAGAACTAGATTGATTAGCTTGTTCAGAGCTTTTTACGAACACAGTTGACTTCTTCTTTTCATTCACTTTCTTATTAACATGCACATACCCAAGTCCTTCTTTCTGAAAATTCACTTTAGAACCAAGCAGCTTATTCAAGTTGTCTTTTCCTTTAACGAATTTTGACAAGGAATTTTTCAGATCTTCAATCTCAAAATTCAATGAAGCAATATTCGCTTCATACTTGGATAGCTCAGATTCACAAACAATCAGCTGTTGTTGCAAAGCATCATTCAGGTTCTTCAGAGTTTCATTTTCTTGTTGAACCATTATTTCAATGTTGTTCTCATTTTCTTTCACAACAGTTTTTCCTTTTTCAATTGACAACCATCTTTCAGAGAAGACAGTATTAAGAACCATTAGCTTTTTATTTTGATCTTTTAGATGAGAATTTTCTTCAATCATCTTATTTTCAAATTCTTCTTTCAATTTCAGTTCAGATTTTAGATTTTCATTTTCAGCCTTTAGACTTGTGATTTCAGCATTTTTCTCTTTTCTTAATTTTCTCTTTTCTGACTTAACTCTTTCATATTTTTCAAGTAAATGCTCATGCATGGCAACTAAATCATCATGACTAATATCCTCGGTCTCAGAGTTTACCTGGGATGAGGACTCATCTGATTGATCACTCCTTCTTGCCATGAGACATTCTTCTCCCTGTTCCACGTGTGTTGTAGTCACTCTATCAAACATTTCCTTTGCAGTGCTACAATCTGAGAAAGAGGAAAAATCATCAGAACCGATTGCAGCCTTCATTAAATTTAGAGCTCTCACATTATCATCATTTTTCAACTTGTGGACATGAGTCCACTTGGACTTATCCTTTGGAAGTTCATGTGGACTGTGAGAGATAACCTTCCACAATTGTGGATTAATAGAGTTAACATGCTTGTGCATACGATATAGCCAGAATTGAATATTTGAACTACTGAATAATGGAGGATGAGCCATGACGGCACAACAGTTTAACGCAACAGGAATATTGATGCACTAAAAGCAAATTAGCACCTAAGACCGCAAGATCAATCTGCAGGTCGCTGGACCTTGTATGCAGAAACCTGCTCTGATACCAATTGTTAGGTTCGGTGCAGTATTCAGAGGGGGGGTGAATGAATATAGCTCGTTTAAAAATCTTTCACCCAATTAAAAACTAGAATACTAATAAGACTTTCACTCAATTAACATATTAGGCTCACTAACAATATAGAATGCTAACTAGACAGATTTATCCAATCTGAAAGACTAATTACCCGATGCGGAATTTGACAACCAGTTAGTGAGCACTCTAACAAGACAAGTTAGACAAACGATAGCTCAAATTGAATATCGTTTACTTAACAGGTTAGGACACTCTAAGAGAGCTAATCAACTTATCTGCTCAACCAGAAGGCCAACACATAGTCCGCCCCTAATCAATCATCTACCGGAAGCAAACCATAAGAATCAAACCACTGCTCAAAAGATTTTTAGGTGGTTCGGTCCAGCAGACCTACATCCACCCCACACTCAATCCGAGTGTGGCTTCCACTAGCTCACGCTAGAAACCGCAGACTCAGTCTGCAACAAGTGCTGCCACACAGCTTGACCAGGGGAACAACCTCCCCTCTTCCTCCCAACTGGAGGGAACCACTAGTGACACCAGTCACTAGCAAACCAGAGACACACGGTCTCTCTTCCTCCAGACTTGGAGGGAACCCCTAGACTTGAATCCACAAGCCCAGAACCGGAGACAAGTCTCCCTTCCTCCAAACCGGAGGGAACCCACAAGTAGCTCCCAACTACTTGCAACTGGAGATCAGATCTCCCTTCCTCCAAACCGGAGGGAACCCACAAGTAGCACCCAGCTACTTGCAACCGGAGATGTCAATCTCCCTTCTCCTGAACTAACAGGAGGAACCCCGACCACTCTACAGAGTATCGGAAACACAGCAAACCAGAAAACAAAGGAAAGAACAATAAACGAAAAATGACTTCAGCAAAACAGAAAGCTGAAAAACGAAGTGCACAATGTGGCTCTCAACGGAGCTGACTGGCCTGGATTTGATCCACGGTCCAGTAGACAGATCTTCAGGTAAGCTTTTCTTCCTCTTCTCTTCTCTTCTTCTTCTTCTCTTTCACTCTCTCGATCTCTGCTCCTCTATACTCTTCGGCTCACACTTCTATCTCTCTCTTTCTCTTTCTTCTGCTCTCCTAATCTCTCACTCTCTGCTCTTCTCTTCTTTCTCTTTTCTTTTTCTATTTGGATCGTGGCTCTCTGTATGGACTCTTCTTCTCGCCAACTCGATCACCTACATCTGTGGACGAAGGTCTCATATATATAGCAGCAGCAGCAGCAGCAGCATCAGCCACGACGTGTGACCTCCACATTTCCAGCCCTAATTATTCGGACCACGTGGCAGTCTCTCAGCAGGCTTCATTCCAGCCTCGGATCATGTGCTGCCTTAAGCTTCACGATCAAGGCACCTGTAAAACAGAGTATCGGATAAGTCATCAATTTAAAGAGCAACTCTGTATAGATTATCAGAAGAACAGCACTTTAGAAGAAACCTGAACGAGGTTAAAACGAAACAACACGAAGTAACAAATAGCAACGACACGGAGACAACATGAGGACACAATAGAGAAAACGACACGAAGTCAGTAAAGACTCGATGTACAACAGTAAGTAACACGAAGTAAAACCATACAGACATAAACGATAACACGAGATGCAACTTGTGACAGAGATAACACTACAAAGAAAACTACACGCAGAAGATGAAAACAATAACCGACACGAGGTGAAAAACAACACGAGGACAACACGGGCTGTCAGCAGAAACCGACACGAAGAGGTTGCAAACAAGTAAGACACAAGGTCTACGTAAAGCAACACGAAGTGTGGTCAAAGCGAGAACGACACGAGGTCTAATGAGAAAGACCAACACGAAGACGGTGTAATCAGCACGAAGTGAAGAACAACGACACGAAGTATAGTGGTGACAAAAACACACACTACACAGAGAACGACACGAGGTGGTGACACAGAAAGCAACACGAAGTGCTGCAATGTTCTGCACGCAGTGGAACAAAAATGACACGAAGACATGGAGACAACAGTAACCGACACGAGGTGAGGTTACTAAAGCGACAATGACACGCGGTGTGGAAAACACGACACGAAGACCTGAAAAGGAAAATGACACGAAGTCATGAGAACAGCACGAGGTGAAAACGACACGGGCTGACCACAACACGTGATGAAACATAGAAACCGACACGAAGTAAGAACGACATGGAGACAGCACAGACACGTGCTTGACTTTGAGAAAAGTTCACGAAGTAAACTCAACACGAAGATAGAGACACTAAGGCAACACGGAGACACGAGTACACGGGAAACACGAAGACAACTTTGAGTACAAAGCTGCTCGAACATCCGAACGACTCGAAGACAAGGACGACACGGGGTGACAACAACTCGAAGATGACAACAGGAATTGACACGGAGTATGACCAAGGTGAGAGGGACAGAAATAGCACGAAGACTCAAACGCAGAAATAACACGAAGACGTAAACACTAAAATAACACGAAGATGAAGACACTAAAACAACACGAGGACACGAAGACAAAACCAACACGAAGACACGACAAGGAAAACGACACGAAGTCTAACCTCATACAAGTTATCATGTCACGCATGGAAATCAACACGAAGTGTTATAACCTCAGACGACACGAAATCTTTTCGTGTTAGTGAGGGGAAACAACACGAGGTGAGACTTCACGCTGTACAGAACTTGGAAGACCAGTGTTGAATGAGTAGACGTGTAGTATATCATGAAAGAAGGCCAGTGTACAGACTTGGAGGCCTGAAGGCGATGTGATTAATAATCCAATGTATGGACTTTGACTCAAAATGAGACTGACAGTGTATACACTTAGCCAAGGCAATGCACTGTATGGACTTCCATGAGACGCTCAATGTGCAGACTTACTGCCAATCAATGTATAGACTCTGTAAATGCATATGAAAGCTTTATGCAGCAGATAATAGTCTGAAACTTCAATTACAATGATTCACAGTGTAAACAAATAAACTGACTGAGCATATGAAAGCCTGAATGAACATTTCAACAGGATGACTCACAGTGACTCACATCAAACACCAATCATCAAAACCAAATCAATCATTAAAACCACAGCAATGAATGCTTTATACATCAGTTTAACATGTAGCATGACCTCACATCAAATATGTTAATCTAAACTGAGCAGCAGGATGACTGAACATTTGATTAACTTACATCAACAATCAATCATCAAAACCAAATCAATCATCAAAACCATCATCAAAACCACAGGGGCACAACACGTCATAAAGAAGTTCTTGATCTCAAGTTAAAGGGAGCAAAAGAAGAAGGTAATGTGCAAGTTCATGGTCAAACTCCACCAATTTCCCTTCCTGAATTTGAAGAGATCAGGTTTCAAGAAGAAGAAGAAGAAGAGGTGATGGTGGAGAAGGATTTGAGTGATGTTATGAATCATTTATCTTGGGTAGATGAAGAGGTGGGTAACTTCCATGATCTTACTCTCGGTAGGGAATCATTAAATCAAGAGGAGGATTACTTTGTGATTAATAATCTTGATGATTTAATAGAAATGAATTCTAAATATCCTCCTCCTTTTGAAGAACATGGTGAAGGGGTCTGATTGGAAAAATGTACCTTTAATCTACCCACCCCATTGTTGGATAATATGATGAATAATTTTAATACGATTGATGAGTTTGGTGAAGGGGCCTGGTTGGAGAAATTTACCTTTAATCTACCTACCCCATTTTTGGATAAGTTGTTTTACAATCTTCATTCGATTAATGAATTTGATGAGTGGGTCCTATTAGAGAATTTCACATTTGATCTGACCCTTGAGCCCAGTTTAATAAAGTCTGAATCATTTGATGAATTAGATTATGGGCTCATGCTTCCTTCCAAATTGATTCCCCGGACAGTTAAGCCTTTTCATTATGAGATTCTAGGACCTGAGGGGGATATGCTAGTTATTTTCACCTTTTATTTGACTCCCCATCAGGAAGAACAGTTGATTAGTATTTTTAATGGACATGAGACTACGAGTGAGGGGAGTGTGGCTAATAATGTCAATCTTATTCATAAGCCACCGGTTCCTGAGCAAGCTGACATGGAGGGAGTAGTCAATAAAGGGGACCGATGGGTAGATACAGGGCAAAGGTTCCAATCAGATATTACAAGGTTGATGGCCATTGATTTGTATATGCCCTACAAGGAAGAGAATTGGTTCACTTATGCTCCTAATGTTCAAATCAAGAATGAGTGGAACCAAATTACTTTTAGCCCATGCATGTACATGCACAATCTTATCCTCTCGTGGCATAAATGTTGGAAATTGAAAGAAGATAAGATAATGTGGTGGATTATTCTTAACTCAACTCGTTGGTTATGAAGCTTGCACCTTCTATGCATGCGTCTGGCTAAAGACAGAAAACTTTGCGCTTCTGGGAGGCAACCCAATATTTTTGTTATTTGATGTTTTAGTGTGTTTTTCAGTAGATAGGTCAAGATAAAGAAGCTGACGTTGTCGCCGCTATCTTAAAGGAGTAATTCACCCCGCATATTAGGTTGTCTCCTTCCTTCTCAGTAATTTTTATTGTTACATTGTTCTGTTACTTTTATTGCTTATATATACCATTGAAGACAATGTCATTCAAGTTGGGGGGGAGAGAAAAATTTCATTTCATGATGCATATAGTACAACTTGACATGAGTTCATACATATTATCCTGCATATCTTTTAAATTGTCTTGCATTGAACATGAAAGTAGAAAGATGAACTCCCCAATTAAGTTTTCTAGATTCATGCTTAAATTGATAGTGATTCTGGAATAGAAAAGACTAGGGAAAAGGATGATGGACAATTTATTTGATCTAGCCATGGAAAACTGATGAAAAAATCTCTTTAAAGTTGATGTGCACTTTAGAAAAAGAAATCACTTTGTACGCTAATGAAACAAGCAGGACACGCCTTCTGCTATTTTGGGTATGTTATCTGATACTCTGCACTTCTTGAGGAAGAGATCTTTTTAATATAGCTTTCTGCCAAGTTATCTATAAAATAAGTGCAAAAGTACAATAAAAAAAAATACCATGAAAAATGTCCCGAATCTTAGTAATCGGGTTTGCTTCACTCAAGACGTGTTGAGGTTCTCGTCAAACAGAAAAGGGAACCCTGATCTTAGTAACCGGACCTGCTTCACCTAAGACGTGTTGAGGTTCACGTAAAATAGTGAAGGATGTTGAGTTATGGTTTTGATGATTGTTGTGATTGTTAAGTTATAGTTTTGATGATAATTAAACTTAATGTGTGATTAAGTGATGATAAAAAAACTTGTGGTTGATTGCTCATGCTCTTGTTATCTATGTATGGTTGTGATGGCAAATGGCAACGGTTACATGGTCTTGATCTTTAGTTTGCATATGTTGGTTTTACAAGAGGCAAGAGGTTTCATAACCTCTTTAATGTGAACAAGCATGATATTAACCCTGACTATCTTACTTGCAGGATTAAACTCATGGCAGTCACCTGGTGAACCAAACGTGTGGATAAGCACCCTACTCCTCTACAATCCATAACATGTGATATATGTCATGTACTGTCAAGAACCATTGGTAAGGCTCTTACCCTGTTATACACTTGTTATTGAGTGTTCCATGAGATTATTTCATGAATAATTTACTTGGGATGATCGAATTTTATCTCTTGATTCTTAGCCCAGAACTTGATCCTTACCTCAGAACATGTGTGTTTCAAAGTGTTCATATGCACCTAGTTCATGAGGTTTCAAGCCCTTACAAAATTTTGATTATAGGGAAGAGTGAGCATTGAACTTGTTTAAGACAATCTCATGTAATGACAAGTGCTCATTTGCCTTGAACCTTCCATATGCATAAGCTAAGTTAATCTAAACCCAAAACGCATGAAATTGATGAGGACATGAAGCTCTTGACTTATGGACATGTTTTGCTCGGCTAACAACTTGTTTTTGTAGGATCTTCACTATTCAATCGACCTGAGGACAAGGTCCGGTCGACCTAATTTTCTAGGGATGAAAAAACTACAAAAATCTCAGTAGCGGTCGACCGCCCCTAGGCGTCCAATCGACCGATTTTTCCAGAACCAAAAGGTTCTATCTGCAGACAGTTCCAGTCGACCGCCTAGTACCGCTGGTTGACCGCCAGTCCCGAGGCTCCCTTTTGTTGACTTTTGTTTCAAGCTCGAGGAGAGGTCTTTCTTCCCATTTGTTTAATCCTCAAGTTACCCAATCTCCCATGGATTGTGGATCTGGTCTGGGGAATGTCTATGAACCATTCAAAGTCTATAAAATACACACAAGAGGGTTAGAAACCCTAACAATCCAAGAGGGCTTCAAGTGAGATCAAGAGGAGGCTATCCAAGGAGGAAGGAGAGGGTACTGTAGCTCCGTGAACAGTACCTCGTGCAGCAAGATCTTCATCCATCTCCAAGGTGTTTGAAGCCAAATCTGAAGCTACCAACCTCCAAGGGAGTGAAGAAGCAAGCAAGCATTCAAGGAAGATCAAGGGGAGGCCATCCAAGGAGGAAGAAGGGAAGATGCAAGTAAGCAAGCAAGAGATCAAGGGAAGACTGCCAATGGGTGAAAGAACAAGGTTTTCACAACCCATCCAAAGCCATTCAAGCAAAGAAGGAATCAACGCAAGATCTGCATCATACACTCAGGGGGAGCCTAAATCAGGAGCACTCTAAACTGTGATTTATTTGTTTTGGTGTCTTGTGCTTTGAGTTTCAAATTTGTGTTTCTTATAAACTACAAACTCGTGTGTGTGTGGATCATTGTTGGATCCGTGGTCGTATGTGTGTGTGTCGTATTTGATTCGTGTGTGTGCGTGGATCTTCCTAGATCTACATTTATGCGTGTGTGGATCTTTTAGATCCGATCTGTCTCGTGTGTGTGGATTGCTGCACTTGTAGCAGCGGGTGTTTGTGTTGGTGATCCACTTGTTGGATCGTGTTGGAGATCTCGTCTCCGTGTGTGTGTGCAGACGTCATCCTACGTGTGTGGTTAGAGCGTCGTCTCCATTTGGGGATTTATCCCCGAGTGTAGCCTCACCGGGTTTGGTGAGGGGTGGACGTAGGATTGCCGTCGTTGCATCCGAACCACCATAAAATCCAACTTATGATTGAATAGATTTGAATCTTTTAAGTAGTGTTTTATCACATTCTTCAAAAAGGCCAAAAGTTTTCTTAAAATTTGTAAACACCCAATTCACCCCCCTCTTGGGTGTCATTGATCGCGGGACTTCAAAGGATAGTTCAGCATCATGTGTGTAGAAAAATAAAAGATCTCAAAGGGACAAAGAAATAAGGTAGACAAAAAGCTAGTGTGCTTAATGCTCTGAATTAGGAGGTGCAGGGTTGAAAAATGCTTGCTTGGAATAGCAACTGAGGGACGTAATTGTCTACGCTGTGGATTTGGTAGTTACACATGCATAAGTGCTACTGAGCTTTGATTTGAATTCTTGATCATGTACCTTAATTTTTAAATCTAAGGCTAGTGTGTATTAATGATTCCGGATTCCTAAATCCTTAGTAGATTCTATGAAGGAAAAGCTAGATATGAAAGTATGGACTTCACAAACTCTTGTTGGTCCTGAATTTAAATTTAATTACATTGCTAAGGGACTAGCAATGAGTAAGTTAGGGGTGTGATGAGTATCATATTTCATGTTATAATTTGCATCACATTCATCATTTTTGAGCATTTAATGAGCATAGTTGTGCATTAGTATGGCCAAATCTCATTCTCACTATCAATTTAAGGCTTCATGCATTTTAACCATCATTTTGAATCAAAATGGCAATGTGATAAATATTTACGAAATTGCACAATTATCACAATTCATTTTGAAATGAAGTACATTGTTTATTTTGAATTTTCTACTTTTTCAAGAATTTGCGACCAGGAGTCTGGACGCCATTTTTATAGAAAAGAATATGCGACCGGTGGACTAGGCGCCAATTAATGAGCGATTGACTGAAGAGACGCCAATTCAGGAATGTGTGACGTCGTGCACGGACGTCAATTTTGGATTTAATGCAAAGATGAAAAAGGCTGAAAAATTGAAAAAGAATGAGCACATGTTCGCTCAGATGCCAATTCTTGATACAGAAAATAAAGGAAATATCAAATTGAGGAAATGAAGAATGGGCGACCGTTCTGTCAGATGCAGAAAAGACTGTGCGCCTAATCCTCCAGTCAACAATTCAGTTCGAACTAGAAGCGGAAGCGGATAGAATCAAATGAATTTATCTTGCTATGTTTGGAGTCATCTCCCCTTGTTTGATGAAATGAGGACTCTATCTATGGCAAGATACCAACTTTGAACAAGATTTTTATGCTGGGAGGTCGGATTCAAGTCAATCTCCAAGGATGTGTAGGATTGGACTCTCTACACACTATAAAACCCGCCCTAGAGCGACCGAACCGAAGAGCCCAACCTTTTTCATTACTTTCTATTCTTCCTTTCATTTACTGTCTTCAGTAAACTTCTTTTATTTTTAAAAGGACTTTAATTTCTTCTTCTTCACCATTAGCTCGTTCTATCTAGTTTTTAATATATTTCTAATTTTTCAAAGCTCTGCCTTTTACGTTTTTCGAAGCTCTGCGCATCTCTCTATTCTTCTCCCGATTTCTTTTCCTTCTAATCTTCTTTTCATCTTAGTTTCTTCAGCAAAGTTCTTCGCTTTTCAAAGTTATTAAATTTCTTCTTCTTCCTCTTCCTCTAATTCTATCTCGTTTTAAAGATATTTCAAGTTTTTCAAGGTTCTATCTTTTACATTTTTTATTATTCATCTCTCTGTTCTTCCCATGATATTACCCTCTTATTCATGTTTTCTTTCTCTACACTCTTCATCAAACTTCTTCATCTTTTCCTGATCTTCAACTTTCTCTTCTGTCTCATCTTCTAATTCTTCTCCGTTTTCAAGCTATTTCAATTCTTTGTTTGCTCTATTTTTATTCCGATTTTACTCTTCTTCTTCTACCTATCTCTCCCTCCTCTACTTTCCTCTAAACATCCCTTTGGCGGAGATTCATCTTCAGTACTCTAAAGGTGGCGTACCTCGTCAAGGCCGGGCGATCTAATCAAAGGCTCGGCACGGCGTGGGCGGCGCTATTCTTCACTATCTCGGCTCTATGTCTTCCCTTCTTCTTTTATTGCAAGTTATAATTTTATTTTTTCATAGAGTTGTGATCTTTCGTCTCAAGCAATAAAAATTCAATTGTTTACAATTGTGTTTTTCTAGTCTTCTCTCTCTCTCCTTCCAAAGTTCTATTCTCAATCCTCTCATATTCTTTAGATAGGTTTATTTCCATGCAATTTTATTTTCCTTTAGTATAAAACTCACTCAAAATTTAGCTTTATCAAATAAAGGATTTTCCAACTTGTGATTAATCAAAAATATTTCTCTCCGTGGGATCGACCTGTTCTTATCACTCTACTTAGATTTAATATCTTTTTAGTGAGTGAGTGCGATAATTTTTGAAATTGTGGCACGTCCTTTTAACGACGAGTGTTAGTGCGCATCATTTATCCATTTTAATTAGGAAAAATTACCCTATTATGTTTCTAGGGTTTGGGCTTGGGCCACAAGCTTTGGTTTGGGGGTTTAAGGCCCATTTTAAGTGGGTCTATTTATTTAATTAATAGCTGGGATTTTAAATCAATATCTATGAATGGTTAAGCCCACTTAAACTTATTAAACATGTAAATAATTCTATTAATCAATTAATTAGCCCATTAAGCCTTTTAAGCCCGTATTAAATGCTTAACTAAATCTATTTAATTTCCATAAAATTCTAAAATTATCCGGGGTGCTACATGGGAAGCGGATGTGAGGCATGGCCGCTTGACCAATGGTTGCAGGTAGGCGGCCAGGTCACTGGCTGCTCACAAGTAGAAGGCGGCTAGGTGACAGGCCGCTTACCAAACCTGGGTGTCCCAGTCAACCTGTGCGGCCATTGGCCTGGCCACCCATCCATGGGCTTCTTAATTCCCAATCCTTCGATCACTGCCCAACAGTGCAAGGTGGGATGTACTTAAAGTACATGGCATCAATCAATCCAAGGAAACAACAGCGTTACCGATATGACGGTCTAACTGGGGATCCGCAAGATGTCCAAAATTAGGCATCTACAAATGCCCCTCCGGAATGCCCATTTTGCAAGGGAGCCCGGCGGACTGATAAATGGGTGTTTCGGTAAAGAAACAAGCCTAATTAGGACATCCCGCTGGAGGAGATTCTTGAGCAAAAAGTAAGCTTTGCATAAGAACGGATAAGCATTATGCGATAAGATAGGTCATTCGAAAGGAGAGGAGGGAAAGGTAATCTAAGAGGGCTTGTATCAGCAGTCGTAGGGACCCCCCGACAAACGCGCGTGAGACTTGAGCGCACTCTGGGATGCATCGCAATCTAGCCTAAGGAGATACAAGACTCCTAAAACAGAAGTAAGTAAGTAAATCAGGATAAGGGAAAATGATCTTCGAATCTCATAATAGTCATGATGATCGCATACAAAACACGCTTTCGACTTGTTGAATCGGAGTGGAATCACGTAGACTCATTCATACAAGTTCAGCGAAATTGAGAAACACAGATGAGCGACACGGGGAAGAGAAACCATGGGGGACGTCAATGGTACACACGCTGCCTCCTTGATTTCACTTACACAACACATGAATGTCATGCATGCACATTTTTGTTGTTTTGGTTTATTGCGACTAAAAGGACCTACATGATTCATGCTGGGTTTAAAAGGAAAAATATATCCAATGCATAACCGAAGGATTTATTTTCCTGTCTCCAGGAATGTTTGATCAAGAGTTTGAGAAGTCCGTCATCCCATCTTAGCAACGAACGTAGTCTGAAATCTTATGAAGATCCATCATCCTACATTCGTTACTGAGCATGGTCGAGAGGTTGGAAAATTTGTCATCCTGTTTGGGTGACAGGCGGCCGTCAAATAACTTAAGGAGCATAAACTCTTCACAGTTTTTTAGAGAGGAACTCGGAGTTTATGCGCCCGAAGTTATTATCTTCCAAGATTGACTATCTAAGAATGCAATAGCTGGTGACGATGTCGCGTTATTTAGCCAAGTTCATACAGAAATAACAATCTAGAAAATAGCACATTGGATGTAAACGTAAATGTGAACTTGGATTACATCAAGCATGGAACCTCAACAAGTTGGAAAGTTGGCATGGGTGATGTGGACGCACTAAAATGCGGAAAGAATCGGTTCGTTCGTTGATCGGGTTAATTCATCTATTTAGTGCGAGGGCGTGCCAGTCACAAAGTGATGATTTATTCAGGCTTCACGGAAGCCCATGGTGTGCTCGATCTGACTAGTCAGACGATTGTGTAGTTCATATCGGGACCAAAACCCATCGTGCCGTAAAGGCCACGGCGTTATTTACATCCCCCATACAAGGGAACACCCTTGATTGATTGCCGGGAATAAGGGCCCTACGGCCTGAAATTCATGGTAATAAAGCGAGAACAAAGATCTCGGGTCACGTTCAAATAAACCCGCGTCGCGGCGTAAAATGTTCATAGATACGTATATGTTGGTCACTCACGGACCATTTCGTGTTCGGACAGAAGTCCGCGTTTGTAGCGTCGAAGACGACGATAAAACCGTACGGATGTCTACCGTAGGTATGGCAAGTTTAATGCGGATGCGGGATTGGATCCCGGAAGGAGTGGGTCAAGTTGATGGACTATCGGCCCAAGAGGTGCACGGATCATGACCATGTCGGGGATTCCGAGGTCCACGTCCGATACCACGGGGCATCATCGCTTTTGTCTTCACGTACAGTCCGAGGAAGCGAGTTGTTAAATGTGAAACCCAAACTCGCCAACGTGCGCCCTCGCACGTAGCCCCCCCCCCCCCCGGAACAAAATTTTGATTATAGCGGGGAGGAAACTTTTGATTAATTTTATTCATTAGCTTCAAGTCTTTTCTCTTCTCTGATTAATCATTCTCTCTCTTTCAGGCACGCCGGTTATGTAGGTGTTACAAGGGAAGCGCGCCAACTATGGGTTGCACAAGAGGGGGGGGCGCCGATTTAGTGGGAGATGCCAAGGGAGAATAGGGGTGCGCCAGCTTAAGGAAGGCCAAGGGGCGTGCCAGATCAAGGAAGGCCAAGGGGCGCGCCGGTTTAAGGAAGGCCAAGGGGCGCTCCTTGGCCAAGGGGCGCGCCGGATTAAGGAAGGCAAAGGGGCGCGCCGGATTAAGGAAGTCCAAGGGGCGCGCCGGATTAAGGATGGCAAAGGGGCGCGTCGGATTAATGCTCAAAGGTGCACTATTCATTCCAAGAATTCCAACTTGATTTTGGGTGTAGGGTTAAACCGGCGTGCGGGGAGGGCGCGTTGGATTAACCCACACTGGATTAACATCACGCCGAGTTAGTTCTTCAAGTTTGTTTCTTTCTTCTTGACTCTTTTGTTTCTGTTCTTGTTTCATCAACATGCACACTGATCCAATGGGTGGATTATTTGTTGAGGTTAATGAGTATGCGTATTTGAATGTTTTACTGGAAGGGTTTATTATGCAGGAACTCAGAGGTTTAGCTTGATTCAGGGGCTTAGTTTGTTCATCTGCTCTTACGTGTCGTCTGGTAAAATTTGGGCAGCATCTCCCCCGGACTGAAGCTTGCCAGATAAAAATGGGGAACACCAAACGGATTGCTCCGGGGCGAACCTCAGAACTCAGAGTAAGGCCTCCATTAACCTATAAGTGCGTGTGGAGACTCGAGGACCAGCCTTCAAGAGTTCCCGCAGCGAACAGGTGGTGATTTTGTTGAAGTTCCACAGGGACGGATATATGCCATAAAAGGCTATGAGTGTGCATCCCTTCGATGGATTCCCCTAAAGGCAGTGCCACAAAGAGGCAGGCCTCCGAGGTTCCTGGATGATAAGAAAACCGGGAGAAAGGGGAGGAGCTCAAAGCAGTAGAACGCTACACATGTTCACCGAAAATCATTCCTTTTATTCATCCGCAAGGGAAGGGGGAAAAAGATATACAAGAGGGGATCTACCCCGGAGCAAAGGGAGAACATAGAGGAGGGGAAGGACTTGAAACTCGTGCAGGGGGAGAGGAACAGAGCACCAGCTCTACTCCCTCTCCAGGGCTCACCTCTCTTCTCTCACAGACCCTCCCTTCTTCTTCACCTTTCTGGCGTCGGGGGACGAAGCTCTCCTTCTCTTCGGGTGGCCTCCTCTGATCAATTGCTCCCCCGGGGTTCCAGCCTTATTTCCCGTGGAATAGGCTCCCCATATATATATAGGGCGGGTTGCATTTTCTTCAAAGAATGGCTGGTGGGGGGAGGGTTCCCGCCACCTCTGTCTCATTCGCATCAGCGTCGGGAGTCGACTCGTCGCGCTGGCTGCTGCTAGTTCGAGCCGTAACCTGTCATTCATCCGAGGACGAGATGTTCGCAGGTCTGCCGGGAGATCTACTGCTGCTGCCACCGTCACTGCTGGCCTCTGCTGCTACCATCGTTGCGCTGTCGAGTTGGGGTGTGCACAGCTCCGCGGTCTTTAAATGGCTATGGGACGGGCATTGAATGCACTGTTCTTCTCCTCTCTGGACTTCGCGTGAGATTCATCAGGAAACAGAGCACCAGAGTATGGATGGGATGGCCCCTTGGTTAAAGTGGCACGGAGTTGTGCGCGCCGGATTAGCAGTGCACAAGGGGGGCACGCCAGTTTAAAGCTTGATGGAAGGGCGCACCGGTTTAAGGCCAAGCAAGGGCGCGTCAGTTTAAGGCCAAAGCAAGGGCACGCCGGTTTAGACTTCGTCTTGGCTTCAAGGCTATTCGGACGAACGCTTGTCCTCCCGTGCTACTTTAGCTGTAATGCACTACCTCCGGGGCGTTTAGTTCAGGGCCTCTACATCCTGATTCAGAACTTTGAGTGATCTCCGACGCGTGCCGAACACGTGTTCGAATTCTTGAGTTTCTTTTGATTCGGCCTTCGGCAATGCCGACTAGAGAGCCGGGGCCATCTCTTCTGCCCGAAGGGCTTCTTGTTGGGTGGTGGAGCACCGAGTATATATGTTCTTCCTGCTTAGAGGAGGTACGGGGTTTGTTCGGCCATCCCGTCTTCAACTCACTCTCGAGTGCTAAGACGTGCATGCCGTATGATTGTCACCGTCATTTTTTGACATCCACAGGTGACTGCCGTTTCAGTCGGTGGGCAGCCAGGCCTATGGTCATTTTGCCCTGGTGGGCGGCTAGGTATGTGGCCACCAACCTCACCCAATGCGACCAACGATCTGGCCGCCTACTTGTTTGGGTTGCATAAGTGAAAGGACCACAAATAGAGCAAGACTCTTTGGGTTTTATAGGGTAAGGGGGATCGGTGCCCCTTAGCAGCAGGCTTCAAGTTTCGAAGGAGACAGCAACCACCGTCAGGGAGAGAGCTCCAAGATGGCCTCCTCTTCATCCTCTCAACCATCGGGAAATGTCGAGCCTGGCGTGCTTTCTGAAATAAGGGGACATCTTAGCCAACTCTTGAAGGATGTCAAGGTAACTTAAAAAACCCATGTGTATTGAGATGCAGAGGATACAACCTAGCAACTAATCTACTCCTTTTGTTCCGTTTAGCCTATTCCGATTTTCTCGGGAGCAAGGCACACTCGGCGCTATGGGTGGCTACATGACCTATTGGAAGTGATCACGCCTGACATGAGGGTCTTCATGCATTAGTGGCATCTAATGCGCCTAGTCATCATGGTGAAGAGATTCATCAGCATGAGGTGGAACTAGGAGGCTCTAGGTGCACTATTGGAACTGTGGCATCTGGGGACCCACACTTTTGTGTTCCCTGAGTTCGAGGCCTCAGTGCTGGTGGAGGAGATTGAGTTTCTCTTTCAGTGGGTGACTTGGACACGTGGGACCTGTTAGACCTCCCTACCTAGGAGGAAGTTTTGGCCGAGATTGTTAGTGATAAGAGAGAGGTTCGACGGATGACGGACCAGTGAGGGGTTTTGATCGATCCCCTTGCCAGGTGGCTGCTGGGCCAGCTCAAGGACAGGTCAGCTGATGTAGACAAGTTGATGCGGGGATTGACGCTGTGTCTTGGTGGGGCGTTGCTATTCCCGACGCTAGGGGACGTGCTAACATGAGAGAACATCGGACTGCTCACTCTCTTGTGGGAGGACGCTCCCTTTCGCAAGTCGTGCTTGCTCATTTGTACTGTGGGCTGACGAAGATGGGCTTGGGCGGGAGTGCCATGGGGAGCCTCTACTTGCTGCAGGTCTAGATGGAGGTCCACGTGTGCTTCGACTTCGATGACACAGTGACGACTACCTCTCGGATCTTTAAGAAGAGCACCCTCTACCCAGTTAGGGCCATCTTTGGTCCTGAAGATTAGGTGATGTGCAAGATTGCGCACTTGAAGACCAGAGATGACTGGCGCGACTATCTGAACTTTCTGCCTGAGGATCAGTTCGTGTTTGTACCGATGATGCATCGGTGTTTGGAGTTCTGAGTCCACGATTCACCAGATCGAGAGCTTTGGCTAGTCAGGGCTCAAGACTTAGTGTTGTACCAGGCCCATCATTGTCACAGCCAAGTGGGCTTACCCAAGCAGATTCTAGGGTCTGCCTCGAGGGGAGCTATGATCACGAGATGCCTCTTGGAAACTGACGAAGATAGGAGGTGACTTCGAAAGATTCGACGAGCGTGGAGATGCTATGCCGCCACATTAAAAGAACGGATTGACATAGAGGAAGATAAAGACGAGCTGTAGAGTTGTGGGTTATCACGGGGAGTTCAGCTGGTCGTTAATGAATTTTTCTTGAGGCGCCAAACTTAATGGCATTGATAGCTTGTACCTGTTCAAAACTATTAGGGAATCAAAAGGGAACAGAAGATTTTTTTGAGTTTTGGAAGTGGGATGACTGAATGAAATGAAATACCTATTATGCTTTTTTTTGTTTGTTTGTTTTGGGATATTTTGTGTGTACATTTTTGTGTTTTGTGTTTTGTTTTTTTGCTTGAACAGGATGATGAACCCACATAAAAGGGCAGAGAGAGGTGAAGGTGGCCAAGGTAGTGGCCACCTCCCGCTCAGGAGGGCGGCCACCACCTTGGCCGCCTCCCTTCACGGGGGTATAAAAGGAAGGGGGCTTTCAAATAGAATGACCATTCCCACAACCGTCTTCCCTCACGCCCACGAGTGCTCACAAGGCTCCTCTCTCAAAGCCTTCTCCTGCTCGCCCCTCTAGCCTTCCTACACGACCTTGAGTGCCATGGGGCCGTGATAGGCCATGTTGGAGTGAGGGAATGTAGACTCGTCCTAGAGTGGGGCCGAATAATGGAGGCTTCATCCAGCCGGTCAACCTCTTCACCATCCCATGCTATGGAAGAGTCGACAGACGATGGCAATGAGAACCCTTCCGTGAGCTCGGGGAGTGGACGATCTAGACCAGAGAGGAAGGACCGTGGGGATTCCGAGGATGAGGAGGAGGTGCCACTGGCAGAGGCTAAGGGGGAGGGGGAGGATGTCCCACGCCCACAGGTGAGTTTGGTGAATTTTAAAATTTTGATTTTATTTTTTGAGGTGAGAAATTATGGACGTACTTTTAATTTTTTTAATTTTTATTTATTTATTAATATTACTTATTATCATTTATTAGTGTATGGGCGTGCCAGTCACAAAGTGACAATTTATTCGGGCTCCGAAGACCAAGGTGGTCTGGAGCTATTAGTGCGTGCTGTCTGACTTAATCAGACATATGTGAGTATCGTGTCGGGACCAGAGCTCGCCGTGCCGTAAAGGTCACAGTGTTAATTAAATCTCCCCGAAGGGGAGAAAACCCTTGATTAGTCACCAGAAAAAAAGGGGCCCTATAGCCTAAAATTTATGTTGACAAGCAAAAATAGATAATTTGAAAACATATCGCCGTGTCAGGGTGAAGGCGTTTAAGCGGATTTATTTGCTCATCGCACGCTCCGTGGTCAAAAAGTATTCTGAGACGGAAACACAACAGAAGTATAAGTAGTAGAAGAAAATGTCTGTCGGGGATACGGTAGGTTTGATGTTTGATGGCGATGGAGACGGGATGAACCTCGAGATAAACAAGCCAGATTGGGAGAAGATGTCGGCCCAAGGCAAGGTCAGGCCATGGCTAAAGCGGGGTGAACCCGAAACCCAAGTCTCACCTAGGAGGGCACAATTTATATTCCCTTCACACAAAGCCTGGGAGGTACAAGGTCCCGGATTGGACACCATTAGTTCCTCGAATATTAATGTATATGTACACCTACGCTATCTTTTGTTATTTTATGTATTTTTTTTTACTCATCACTTTAATTATTCATTTTGTTATATTATTTGTTATATGTATTTCATTGTATTATATGTATATTCTCATATTTTCCATTGTTATTTTCATTTGTCATTTTTTTCTATCCTACCTTTTTTGTTACCTTTTCCTTCATTCTGTTTTTTTTTTTGGTTTTGGGCTGTCGGTTTAAGAAGGAAAGGGATCTGCTGTTCAAAAGAGAAAGGGGTTGCTGGTTAAGGAAACAGGGCCTGTCGGTTATCAAGTGGCTTACCGCTCAAAGGGGAAAGGGCCTACCGGTTAAACACATCAAAGGCACCAATAGAAGGTGAAAAGGGGATGCCGCTCACAAGGGGAGGGCGCTACTGGTTAAGGGAATGGGCCCTGTTGTTTATTAGGGGAAGAAACCCGCCGGTTAAATATATTGATAGCGCCTGTGGGAGGGTGGAAAGGGCTGCCGGATAAAAGAGATAAACATTGCCGGTTAGGCCTGCGGCGCCTACCAGTTAAAGGGGAAATGGCATGCCGGTTAAGCCGCAACGATGGGGGCCAGTTAAATGGCTTGGGTTGTGCTGTCGGTTAAAAGAAATGACACTGCCGTTTATCAAAAAGGAGACTATCTACTAACGAGAATGGTGAAATCCACTGTTTCATTGTCATTATCATCATTTTTTTGTTATTCTTTTTTTTATTAGCGAGCTTAATGTCTGACGAAATTTTGACAGCACCTCTCCCAGACCGATGGTGCTTAGGAGTGTATGAGATGGGTATTCATCCATGGATAATCGAGATGATACCTCAATCTTTGTGGTGCGCCGGAGGCAGCAACACCCCTGGCTCGTGAGGAGGTGACAGAAACTTCGAATTCAGATGGGAAAATAACGGGATAGAGTTGGAATATATGCTTGCATAGCCTGCCTGGCCAAACGTGATAAGGCTACCAGCCCAGTCTTGCATGAAGCGATTAGTGAAATCTGTCGAGATAAAGACCCGAAAAAAAAGGGCGACAGTAAAAAAAATGGAAACATTCCACTATTTCGTAGTAATTATATTCATGGATGTCCGGTTACGGGGTCATATCCATCACGTTGGATAAATCCCGAACCGAGAATTCACACCGTAATGCAATCATCTCCTGATCGAACTGTGCCCATGTATGCCATTATATAAAATACACGATGGGAAAGCAAAAAATGAGAAAGAAGGAGCAGAGGAGAGTGAGTATGTCCACACGGTGTAGAGAAGATGAACAATAGGTACATAAACTGCAGAAGGATAAAAGAAAATCCTCCCAACTATGTATATTTCATTTATCTCTTGAGGACAACAACCAACATTATAAACATAGGGTTCGAAGAGAGGGCCACAGAAAATAGAGAACTCTATTTTTGTTCCTACATCGCCTAGAAACGACTTGAGCTGAAAATGAAAAGAAAAAGAAGAAGGGATACATCAAGGGGGAAAACATGGACACATAAGGCGGGGGTGGGGGTGGGGGGGGGAGAGATAATGGAGCATTGACTCCATCTCCACCCCCAGGCCTCACCTCTTCTGCTCCCTCCTCGTAGTCTCTCTTTCTCTGTCTATGTTCTCTCTTTTCTTTTTTCTTTTTCTTCTCTATGCACACCTCTTGTTATCTTTCTCTTCTTTTTTCGTCCCTTGTGTTAGATATCATCCCTCCCTTTTTGTAGGGCGCGGAGGGAGCTCTGGGGAACATTCTCTGCTTGCATAGAGGCTGTCGTTGTCATACTGGGCTGCACTGCAGATAACAACATTGCTGTCGGGTGACGTTGTTTCTACTGGGTGAACCTCTGCATGCCGGTTAAAGGCTCGAAGTGGTCTGCCGTTTAAAACCTTGCTAAGCCGCTGCTTACCACTCAGCCAACTGCCATTGAAGATGCTACCGGTTAAGCGCTCTCAATGCAAGGGGGATGTGCTGCCGTTAAAGGCCCATGGGGCTGCCGCCGCTGTTTAGACCTTAAGGGGCTGCTAGTTAACTATTTCTCGCAGGCTACGGTTAAGGCTTTTCACGCCAAGAGGGGGTGCCATTTTATGGAGCTTCCGTTCAAGGGCGTTCAACGCCGAAGGGGCTGCCATTGAAGGGGCCTAGCGAGCTACCGTTTATGGGCAGTTTGGTTGGTGAGGGATAGTGCGCTCAATGAGCAAGGGGGGGGGGGGACGACCGTATGGGTGTGTTTTGTGGCTGCCGCATAAGACTTTTGGGGTTGCTGGTTAAAGGCTCTCCTTCCCTTTTCTTTTTCTTCTTCTTTTCACTTTTTCTCTTTTGTCTTTTCTGTTGCCGCTAATCACCCCCCCTCTCCCTTTCTCTTCTCTTTTTTTTCTCCTTCTTTGTTCTTCTTCTTTTCTTTCTACCCCCTTTTCTTTCTTTATTTATTTATCCTTTTTCTTTTTTTATTCTTGTTTTCTTTTCTTTTCCTTTTCCTTTCTTCTTTTTGATTCCTGGGCTTCCACACTCCGGGCTATGGTGATAAGACACAGCACCCCCATTGTGTAGAAAGCTGTCCGTTTCGACCCCTTCTTTTGTTTCTTTGCTGCCAGGGTCTCACAGCCGACCCCGCAGCAGTGCATCCTAGGAACACCTTGTCTTCCCACGATTTCTGCCATATCATGGTATATTTGTGACGTTCAAATTTATGGGTCAACAAAACTTGAGTAGAGGGGGACCGAGTGGGGCTCCTATCTCTCTCTTCTTTTCATCTGTTCATTTTTTTCTTCCTTTTGTTGGTGCCGAGGCATCTCTCTTTTTTGTTCTTCTTCTTTTTCTTCTTCTCTTTTTTCCTTCCTCATCTCCCTCTTCTTCTCGTTGTCCCTTGTTGGCGGAGCATCTTCCTTCTTCTTTTTTTCCTTTATTCATTCTTTCATTGTTGTTCTTCTTTTTCCTTTCTTTTTCCTTACTGCTGCAGTTGAAAAATTGTGCAGAATTTTAGTGTCAACAGAAATGGAGCTGGAGCAGTTTGGGGGAGGAAGCCGTAGGCAACCAGGGTCTTGGCCATCTACGGGGCAAGGCGGCCAGCGACTTGGCCACCCAAGCTTTAGGGCTGGGGTTTAAGGTTTTGTTAATGCTTAGTTGTGTTTTGTGAAGTTTTGTAGGGTCGACGGAGGATCAGTGCCCAAGTTTCATGGGATTTAACGTGGGCGTGGTACCACTCCCTCGCTCGCGAGTAGTGGTGGAGCTTGGACAGGCTGGGGTTTGCCCCTTTCTTTGGCATCTCGCCTCTCCCAATGGACGCTACCTTCTTGAAGGCCCTCCGAGAGAGGTGGGTGGACAGCTGTCGCACATTCGTCATGCTGTGGGGTCACATGATCCCCAACCTCAAGGACGTGGCCTAGCTGAAGGACCTGCCCGTAACTGGGGTGCCGACACTAGGTCAAGAGCTGAGGGACTACCGACGGGATGTAGATCGGCTACTTGGTACGCTGCTAGTTCACACTAGAGGATCGATGACCACCATCCCGCTCGGTCAGATCAACTCTCTAGTGAGTTTAGCAGGCGTGGTCCGAGGACCGCTGGAGGATCTGGGAGCGTACCTACAGTTAGTGTGGCAAAGATTCTGGTTGAGGGAGAGGGCCGAGGACCATGAGGTCCATCTCTTCATTCTCTACTTCTTTGGTCGACTACTGTTTGTGACGTCATCGAACAACGTCAACTTGAAGTATCTCTTGCTGATCTGAGACCTCGAGCGGGGACCATAGTTGCATGCGGTAGAGCGATGCTAGCGCACCTCTTTGCCCACATGGACCAGTTTAGGCCAGGTTCGGGGAACCTGGGCGGTTTCACCCCCTTCTTACAGGTATGAGGATACCCTCGATACCAAATCTGTTTATGATTATATGTTTTGACATGTTTATGACTTTTTCCTCTTTATGTTGTTAGATTTGGGGGTACTCCCGATTCCCCTTAGTCCGTGGCACCGTTCCCTGTGAGAGAGCCTTGGCAGTCCCACTCATGGCCAAGTGGGAGGTGTTACGGGATAAGCGCTTGGTGGCCACCCAGCTTTCCAAACTCCGGATGGCCCCGGATGAGTTCCCACGCCATCGGGTGAGTGTTCTGTTTGAATTAGCTCTCCTATTGTTATTCATTTGTTATATGAGCTTATTTAACAAAGTTCTTTATTCGTGTTTTGTAGGTTGTTTGAACACCCTACGAGGGTGAGGATGACATCACCCAGTCCTGGGTGGCGAGCGGGCGAGCCTGGTTCCACAGAGACACAGTGCTCCTTTGTGTGAACCTGAGGGAGCCCCTCTACCTGGGGTTGGTCCAGCGGACTCTCGGGTGCCATCAGCCGCCTGTGGCGATCCTGGCAGAGCACGGGTCAGACTGGGGTTGACAGCGGACCTCAGCGAGTGACCAAGACTAGGCGTCGCTTTACCGAGCAGAGGCGGAAGCGCTGCAGGAGGGCGCTTCCCTAGAGCGGGATCTTGACCTGAGGTACAACTAGGTGTATTACGCCGACTATAGAGGTCGATATGTCGGATGACTTCACCTCGACACATGAGCAGGGAGTCTCCTTAACCTTTTGCATTTGTTTTCATTATGTGTTTGGCATCTAATCTTTTGGTGGGGTTTAATGCAGATGGCAGAGACATAGGCCGCCCGCATCCTTCAGGACTAGATCGTGACGCTGGATCGAGTGAACGTGGATTTGAGGCATCAAATCTGTGAGCTGGTGAGTCAAAATGAATAAATGAGAAGATTTGTTTCAGAATTGAAGGACCACTTGCCACTTTTCTTTGCAGCGAGGTGAGATGGATTTCATCTGCATGAGGGCCAGTGTGGCCGCGGAGGTCGGGCCTTCATCCCAGGTGGAGGGGACAGATGACCTAGAGGCTCACCTAGAGGCAGCCCTTGAGAGAGCTGAGGCGTGGGAGGCAGAGCTCGCCGAGATGGTATGATCTATGCACCCTTATTTTTGAAACAAAATGCTTTATCTTCCTCTGGCATGTGCGTGTATGTGCATCTTTGCAGCAGAGGGTGCTGGAGGCTAGCCTCGCTTCCCGGCAAGAGTTAGAGACACACGTTGAGGACTTAACACGCCGCCTGGGAGAGATGGAGACTGACATATTGCTACAAGGTCGCCTCGCCGAGGCGAAGGAGAGGGAGGCCGAGGCTCACGCTCGAGAGATGGAAGTGATAGTTCGAGAGCGACGAGCTCTCGAGCAGCTCGAGACTCTACTCCGACGGGTACTTTGGAAGTACCAGAGCTGGGCCACCCCGGGAGAGGCTGCAGGGGGATGCGCTACCCCCTTAGAGTCGGTGCAGTCCGGAGGGTCGGTTGCCTTCTCGTTGAGGGAGCTTTTAGGGCTCAGTCTTTCTTCTCTTGAGGCATAGCGGCCAGTTCAGCCAGCAGCCTCAAGGGCTTCTCGACCTCCGAGGTCAGGAGAGAGACGTGACTAGGACGATGATGAGGTGAGCAGCAGGCGCAGCCGACCTTGTCCTGGTGAGGAGTAGGAAGGTGGAGAAGAGCGAGATGATTAGCTAGATGACTTGTACACTGGGGGTACGCCTGTAGAGATATTTTGTAGACAATGTAATGGGCATTTTGGAATGAGATGGACAATCTTCAGTGTACTTTGCTTCCTTGACATGATGTCATCTTGGTTCCCTTTTTACCTGTTTCAACCACACTAAAGGGAAAAGGTTAGTGCATATTTGATTTTAGCCCCTTGCCTGAGAGAAATTCATACCTTCCTCGATGCAAGGTCAGGGGCCTATCTTATTAACCAGATTGTGACGAAAGGAAAATGTGAATGCGAGATGCACATGTAAGCAAGCAAAGTGCAAGCGGGAAACAAAACATGATCATGCGATGTGCAGACAGATGTAATTTTTATAGATTTTTTAATTTTTAATTTTTATTTTTTATCTTTGTTTTTGGGTTTGTTTTTTTATTGATTTTTTGGACTCGAGACTCACTCTTTTTACTGCCAACGCCTGGTTACCATCCATATGGCACCCGACCTAAATGAGGATAGAGGTCTCCTAATAACCTCTTAGGTATCCTGAGCACGTATCTAGGTTGATTTGGGCCTCTAGACTCCTCGAATGATAGTCCCGTCGGTTAAGACTACCCTGATGACAATACAATCATGCCACGCTTAGGCTCCCAATTCCTTCTGACCACAGGGATACACCCAAAAAGCGTTCGAGGTAAAAGATTTGTCCGGCCCGGGTCTATTTCCTCACAACCTTCGATGATATTAGATGGAACACCTTGGAACCCCAACGGTCAACCACGCGACGCTGACCCGGAATCAGATGCCGTCACACCCATAGGTGACGTACTTACATTGACCTAAGCCTGAGGTTCATGGGAGAAAACATTAAGGCGGTAGATGAGGGTCTTGGCCTACCAAAAATGTCGAGACCTATTCGCGGCGATAGCTTGTTCCTTTCAAAGTAGACAACCATAAGTGTGTTTTGCCATAAAAGGGGTTGCAAGCCGAGACGAGGATTCACCCTTCAGAGCTTCCGTCGAGCTTTCATCTTCATGGGAGAAGGAATAAAATGGGGGATAAACCTTCCAAGAGGACCGGCAAAGCCGTTAACTCATTGAGTGAACAAGTGTGCCTACTCTACTCCTCCCATTTGGGCAACTTCAGGCCATATCTTGAGTGTTTTGACTCATCGCGCATTGCCCCTTCTTGTGGACATTTGCTTTGCATTTATTGACTGTAGGGGTTTGCTCATTCATATCAGGCACGGTCATGACCAAGCTTTTTTTTCGAGGGAGAGTTCAAATTTGACGTTTTGATTCTCGGATTCCTCTTGCATGCCTACGTGAATACTACCCTCTTCACGTGCTCTGATAGTACTCAAGATATGGATCTTACTCTCTCCCTAAGGGTGTTGTGTTTTGGTTGCCTTGCTCAGTGCTTTAAGGGCGTCGGCTGTCTTGGTTGGTTGACTAAGAAGAGAAGGAAGATTACCGGCTTTCGAAAGCCTTCAGAGTGAAGACACGTCGTAGGCGAACTACCGATTTTTAAGTAAAACACGTGCATGTGTGCATGTTGTCTTCCTTTTAATAGGCATAGGGCGACAATGCCGGACAAGGGTCTCCCCAGTTCTGGTAGACCAAGACCCATGACCTACCGAGACCTCAATGTGCCCTAACCTATCATGTAGGGGAGTATGCATGACCTGCAACTACGTGACGGGCACCAGGCGACTGGCATAGTTTTTTGGACTTTTTCTCTTTTTTTCTTTTATCTTTTTTCACTATGTACAAGGTCTCATGGATAAATTTTCTTTAGATTGTTGGGTTTTGTGCGCCCCTCCTTGTCTTTGACAATGGTTTTGATGACTCTAATATATTGTGTGTTTTATGTTTAATGGCATCTTGATGATAAACAAGCTAACATAATGATATCTTGCTTTGCAGGTTGAAATTCTCTTGATCTCTTGCACAAGAAAGAATGATTTAGCCAAAGGAGATTCAATAAAACCCCTCTTCATGAATACATCTGTGATGTTGACTTTTGCACTGAAGCTTTCATGTGAAATCTATGACTCTAGGTGGATTGTCATATGACCTAATTAAACTGCTTAGGATGGTCTTTACTTGACTTTCCATGAGATTTTAAATGGTCTTGAATGATTGATGTTTATCGGTTTTACATTGGCTTGATAAAGCATGTTACTAAAATGAGCAACTCTGTTGCTCATCTTTCATGAATTGTTCTCACAAGTTTGAAATGGTTTCCTCTAAATGCATGAGTAAATGAATTAAGTTCAGATTGATTTTGACTATGGTTGAAGGTTTCTCAGATTGCTTTGGAATGCCCTTAACTGTGATTAGATTGAACCTGAATTACCTGCATTGGACTGCTAAGGCAATTGTAACCGTCTCCTTGGGATGGGTCGACCCCTGGCTCTTTAAGTCTAGTTCTTTATTTTCATTTGAACTGAATGAATATTTGATGTATGTGAGTCATGTTAAAAGGCTATTGTGATTGTTGAATGTTGAATGTCAATGGTTGTGTTAATTCAGCTATAACTATTTAAGACTGTCATGGATGTGAATTTCTGAACTGTGCAGGAACATATTGCACAGACCTTGTTCTTAATTGCACGGACTGTGTTCATGTTTGCCTATTAATCATTGCACTGAGCTTGCTGCTCATTACATGGACTTGGTTGGTCATTGCACCGACCTAATTGATCTTTGCACTGACCTTCCTTAGCTGTTGCACCAACCTTGTTCTCCTATCCACCGACCCTGTCAAGGGTATTAGAATATATTGTATCGACCTTGGTGTTCTTTGCACCGACCTTGTGGTCCATTGCATGGACCTTGGTCTGCTTTGCACAGACTTGTCCCTTGTATGCAAAGACTCTTAATATTGTCCTCAAAGTGATGGATCCAAAGGTAAGAATTTATGGATGAATGTATTTCATGTGGCTAGATTGGACTTGTTCCATTCTATATGTTTTTAGGTTTAATTTCATCTGCACGATCAAAGGTTGATATGAATTGAATTTTCAATACATGCAGGGTGAACTTTATCAAACAACTCATGAGTCCATGGTAAGCTTCCACTCCTGTCTACAATCCCTTGGATCCTTGGTATGAGTTGATAGCACGCACGAAGGGTGAGCTAGAAGGGGGGGGGGATGAATAGGTCACCCCCAAATTTTATCTAATACGAAGATCGACGATATGATTTAACACGTAATAAGAATTCTACTTAATCTTGGCCACGAAGCAGCAAGAGAGACAAAATATCGATGAGACTAATACATGAGTAGAGCAGAGAACAAACACCTGGGGAGCTGAAAACAGTATAGCAGACAAGATCAAACCACACCAAGGCACAGAGAATTTTTAAGGTGGTTCGATTGCAGTCAGCAATCTACGTCCACCCCTTACTCCACTGGAGTAAGGCTTCCTTGCACTAAGCAATGTAAAGCATAGCAGACTCAGTCTGCAGATATCCATTGTCGCACAGCTTGCCACAAGGGAACAAATCCCTCAACCACCGATCCTGCAACCCACAGGATCTGAACCTGACCTTGCCCCAGTAAGATCAGAACCGGAGGACCAACCTCCCTTCCTCTAAACCAGAGGGTACACACGAGCGAAATGCCTTCACTCGCAGCTGGAGCACCAATCTCCCTTCCTCTAAGAACACTTAGAGGGTAACAAGACAGTATATAAGAAATTGGAGAAACAACTTGTAAAACGAAGAAATGAGAAGAAATCAATCGCTCAAAACATCGAAAATGTAGCTTCCAGAGAAGCAATCTTCCAAGCTCTAAAACCCAACAATGATCACTCAAACACTTCAGGCTCTTCTCTCGTATAGGGAAATTCTTTAGTGGCTGCAGATGCTCTCTTCCTTTTTCTCTATCCTTTGTTCTCTATCTTTCAGCAGCTTTTTCTTGCAACCGTCGACCTCTTTTATAGCTAGAAGGAGGCGTGTGGTTATCACGATTCCCACCCATTCCTTCTGGCAGAGCTGATCCTTTTTTGATTCCATGTGGTAGGATCATCCTTTCTTTTTGTTGCCTCAGATCATGAGCACTTGAACCTGGTACCTCATCTTCCACGTGGAGTGTCCCAACTGGTTTTGGGTTCGTCAGACACATGCTCGACCAGGTAACAGACCTGCCAAGCAGGAGAAGATATGAGTGAAAGCTACATTGAGTACGAGCATGCACAGTCCTTGATTGAGGACAAGCCAAAACATGCACAGGCCTTACGTTCGTGCATGAACAAAGATTGCACTGACCATATGCAACCCAATGCAAAGATTGCACGGATATTGTTGCTCAAGACAAAGCAAACCACGGACACAAACATTTCTTCTACAAGAGAGACTGCACTAATGATGAAATGCACCGAGATGGAAATTGCACCTAGTTCAGGTGCCCTAATGCAAAGTATGCATTGACTTTAGAAAGCATCATACCACAAACATGGTCGGACATTATTGCTCAGCATTGGAACAGTGCACGGACTTAAATCATGCCTAAGACAAGAAATAGCATCGACGTTGATCATGCATAAATGACACTTGCACCGACCTCGTATGTGTGTGCAGGCAACGAATGCACTGACTCGGTGCGTGCAGAGTATGCACCGACCTGTGTGAGCCAAAGCTTGCACCGAGGTTATACCTATAGCTTATTATGCATGGACTAGGCAAGGAAGAGTGCACATACTTTAAATGCATGATGCAAAAATTGCACCGACTAGACTAATGCATGAACAGACAATTCAGCGACTTAGTCGCGTGCCTCAACAAGGGTTGCACAGACTTCATTCTTGCATGCACAGACTCTACTTAATTGAAAATGCAGCATATGCACGGACCTAATGCATGATGAAAATAAGTATGCGTGGACTTTCTGAGTAAAACTAGAGAGTGCAGTATCTGAAGAAAGTATATGTGGAATGTATTAATATAGATTGACTTATAGTGTAAGACATCATCAAAACTGTAGGAGTGCAACAATCTCCCCCTTTTTGATGATGGCAACACTATGAGTCAATTTATGACAATGCAATCAAAGTAGAGTGATCAAGCAGTAAGCACACTTAAAGGCTGCCAATGCAAATGCAAGACACTCTCTCCACCATATGACTCTTCCTCCTGACTCTCCCTCTCAAATGCAAAACATGTCTCTCCCTATCATGACTCTCCTCCTCTCTCTCAAACTATCTCCCCTCCACTTGACTCACCCTCACCCTCTCCCCTTTATCTATCATGACTCTCCTCCTCTTGACTCACCCTCTCCCCCTTTGACATCATCAAAAGGAGATGAAAGAGACATGCGGCTATTGGAGAATGAAGAGGAAAAAATAGTATGTTCATAGTGAGAATAACCCATGATCATATCTTAAAAGATTAAGTGGGGCACTAAAACAAATGTAGATTCGTCAAATCAAGTAATCATGAAAGGCCTAGAAGAGGAAGTGAAGTTTATCTGCATACAGAGAGTATGATGAGGAATCAAGAGAATACAGATATGCCAAGCAGGATCTGACCAATACTATACTAGTTAGACAGCAAGAAAATTATCTTCAGAAACAAAATTCTTAAAGTATTGAGGACAAACAATCCATAAGCTTGTACGACATTGAGGGATTTTACTAAAACATATTTGGCTTTAAGGAGCAGTATATAGAGCACTGAGTAAATTGGTACATCACATTTTTGACATTAAGGAGACACCTTGATCAGAGGCCAGACTCCCCAGTTACTCTTTCACGCCATGAGCGCGGAAGATACCCGGAGATGCGCGACAAGTTTATATCAATCATGTCAATCAGAGTGGTCGTGTATTCGACACAAAGATAGAGATGCGCAAAATAGCAAGATAACCCAATCCTTTATTTCATAATGGATAGACTATTACAAATCCAATACTCTGTTTAATAAAAAGGAAAAGAATACATAGTTGACTCAAGAAACTATAGAAAAGACTAGATGACACTTGAGCAGCTCTATCACTTTCACTCTTGACCATTCCCATCCGATTGACTTCCATCGTCGTCGGACCTACCTGAAAAGTAAAAAGGGACAAACGGAATGAGCGAACGCTCAGTAGGAAATTATATCTCAAGTACTAGCAAGGGGTTTAAGTAATTACATCTTTCATGAATGCAATAAAGCTATGCATGCTCGCATAAAATGACAAGATAGAGAGAATGTAATATCAAGGAAATAAGATGAACTTAATCATGAACTTTCAATAAGATAACAAGTTTATTCAAGATATTCTAGCAAGTACGTTTAACAAGTCATGTCAAGAACTTTGGCTATCATGTATCAAGCAAGTAAATTACCCTTTTTCGGGTCACGCATTTCATGTCAAGTCAAGTACGATTTCAAGTACAAGATGTGTGTGGAATGTCCAATCAAGCAAGTCAAGTACTCGGTATAATGCCAGATACCTTATCATTTTAACTCCCATGGGCACAAGTACTTTCGGGTGCTCCTCCCAAGACCAGATCGGGCCCTATATGCGCAGGCATTTATCATGTGTTTTGACATCCACTCTTGTTTATAGCCAACATAGAATTTCAATAATCAAGCTTGTAGACATGTATGACAACTTTGATAGAATAGAGTCCAAAATATGACAAAGGACATAGATTGGCGATAATAACGGTATAATTACGATATCGATAAAACTAGGTAGAATATGGTTCCCTTTAGCTTGGGTACCATGACAAATCAATATGGACATTCTTTATATAGAATTGAGGTCCACATGAACAGTATATCAAAGGTAAGATACCCTCATTCTTATCATAGAATTGAGGTTTACAAGAACGACATGATATGGCATGATATCATCATCCCATTAAGAATTTCTCATGATATACTCTTTGTATAATCATAAGGGCCGGTATACCATGTTTCTTTAGAGTGACATGGCATCAATGGTGTAACGGGTTTATAGGGTACAACCAGCTCAGTCGGCCTTGAGGGAATCCAAGGCTACGAGGAGTCTTACGGAGGTCTCTATGACTAACTCGCTAGTCCAAAGGAACGGAATGTCCAATAGAGAGCTTGTATGTCAATGAGAGTTGAGTGTGATCGATAAAACAATCGTGAAACGTGGGACTATACTCACGGAGTGGAGAATAGTGCCGATATATATATTATATAACATATGAAACCATCGGTTAACAGAAACAGTGGAAAATCAGTTTTACAGTAAAAATAACGACTTAAGCAGAGTCGTTTATCAAGTAATTAACGCCTAACAGAAGGGCGTTTATCTATTTCCATATTTGCATAATTTCAATATTTCAATAATTTATCTAAAATGCGCCCTGGATAGGGGCGTTTCTTCGAAATGAGACGACTACAGTAGCAGGCGTCTTTTATTTATAATATTTTTCCAAACATATTTATTTTCAGAAATTATCAAGAACGCGCCCTTGGCAGGGGCGTTAATCATTAAATTCTTATTTTTACAGAATATATTGTTCGGGATTTTAACAGAAACGCACCCTATGAAGGGGCGTTACTTTTCAATTCACGCCTTGTGATGGGGCGTTAAAATATGGAAAACGACCTAGTCTCGGTCGTGAATTCAAGAAATACCAGGAAAGCAAGATTTGCACGATAATCAAGGATAACAATCATATAGTCATGATAGAAAAATTGGCAGGAATTCAGATGCAGTATTTTAGATTTGATGTTTCATGTTTATTGACTTTTAACCGTTAACAATTATTGATTTCATGTAATTGCATGGATAATCAATTCTTAAGATAGGTGATTAACATTTACATGAAATTAACGCCTGTGTACAGGGCGTCAAATATGAAATTGACGACCTGGGCAGGGTCGTGTCTTGTAAATTAGCGCCCTGGACAGGGGCGTCTCTTTCAAAATATTGCAGAAACGTATTAAAATCATAATAAACCATATGCATGTCATGCTTATATATATGTATATCTTGCATTAATTTTGTTTGGGCTACCATAACTTGAGAAAACCTACCTTTAATGGTTGATTTGGATATGACCGGGTGAAGGGCTTTGATGAGAAGAACAAGATGATCTGTTTACAATAGAGAATCTGGACAGCCGAAGAATAATAACTTCACGTCCTTTAATTTCTTGTTGATGCAAGCAACCTACAGGATCATAAGAGGAAGAATATCAGTATTCTTCGATGACAAGGAAAGACGTGAACGGGAAGAAGAACTTTACCAGTTCTTCATGCACTTAGTAGAGCCTCCTGATCCTGTAAAAAGAAGAATCAGTATTCTTCATATAATCTGAAGCAGAGGAAAAGATATATAAGAAGAACACAATGTTCTGCATATACCTCTTGATGAGTCGAACGCCAAATAGCGTTTTAGGGTTAGATAGTAGATTATTTATAGGGTTATGGAAATCCTATTAGAGTTAGTGTTCGTGTGAGGGTAATATATCCCTAATAGAGTCCTTACCCTAGTAGACACTTACTGGATTAGGTTAATCTTTCCCTGGATAAGCTCTGGGTTCGAACAGTTCACAAATGGAATTAACGACTTCGGACAGGGCGTCGATTCTTGAATTGACGACCTGGTTCAGGTCGTTTCTTAAGAAGCGCCTTGAGTAAGGGCATTTCATGTTTTAAAATACGCCCAAGCTAGAGGCGTTGCTTGACCTTGCCCTGTTTGTCATTGGGAATTGACGCCGTTAGGTGAGGGCGTCACTTCTTTATTAACGCCGTATCTAGAGGCGTTTCTAATTTGAATAGCGCCGTTATCAGAGGCGTTATTTATTTTTGTTTTATTTTTTTTCTATTTACTTGATTTATTTATAAATCTTTATCATTATTAATATTTTATCAGGGTTGCTACATACTCAATGTGAAAATCGTATTACTTCTCTTTTTAGATAACAGAGTTAGCAATTGTGGCTTTTTTTTCGTGAGGAGACACCTTGATCAGAAATTTTCATTTCTTTTTGATGAAACACTCAGTTTCTCAGTGATCAGACCATTGCTCTGAGCATGTAGTGATTTTCCTTTCATTTCCCTTTTTGTGTTATCCCCTTATATTTTTGATATGAAATGTTTGAAAACAATACCTATCAGAACCACTGATTCTTAAAGAATGTGTTCCTTGAAGTATAGGTTTCAAGTTTTTATTAGATTTCATGACATATTAGTTTAACTTGTTCCATGATCATGCAATGAGTAAGGAGATATACTTCAAACACCTTATCCAAGTCCTTGCTAAGTCACGAGACAAAAGATTCTAGCTGAGCTTTAGTGGGTCAGACTTAAGAATTTAAGACTAGCATGGGATTCTGCTTACTGTGAATGACTGTATTAAAGCTTTCATAAGAGTCAACAGCAACATACATCTCTCACATGCTTCTGAATCTGTCAATCTTCACATGCTAACCAGCTCCCCCTCACAGAATGCAAGAAATTTTAAGACAAACACTCCTTCTCAGAGACAACTCCCCCTCACTCAATAATATGTTATCCATATATGGCTCACGCTATAAATGCAAATGCACAGACCCCTCAGCTTAACAGCTAGCTTATGAACATAGACAAGACTCGCCCTTACATTATGACATGATAAGTAGACATACTCATGCTGAGTGGTTAAGAACTCAGAGGGATGATGTGTTATTCATAGAGGCAAAGCATTTTATTCATGAATCAAAGAGAAAGTAATGAAAATGCTGAAAATAAAATCATGAGTCATTTTATTCATAGAGCTAAGATTTAAAAATACTTAACTCTCTCCTCAAGGATGTAAATTTTTCATTATCCAGTGGCTTAGTGAAGATGTCAGCTATTTGATTTGCAGTGCCTACATGGATTAATTCAAATGTTCCTTTAAGAACCTCATCCCTAATAAAATGATGTCTTATCTCTATGTGTTTATTTCGAGAGTGCAGAACTGGATTCTTGGCAAGATTAATGGCACTAGTATTGTCACAAAAAATAGGTTTGCACCCCAGATATACTTGATAGTCTTGAAGTTGGTGTTTGATCCAAATAACTTGTGTACCACAGCTCCCTGCAGCTACGTACTCAGCCTCTGTAGTGGAGAGGGCCACAGAATGTTGCTTCTTGGAACCCCAAGATACTAAACACCCACCTAGAAATTCACAATGTACACTAGTGCTTTTTCTAACTAACTTACACCCAGCATAGTCAGCATCTGTATATGCAACAAGATCTAAATTGTGTGATGCAGGAAACCATAAGCCTAGGGTGTGTGTAGCAGATAAGTATCTGAAAATTCTTTTTACAGCTACCAAGTGTAATTCAGTGGGTCTAGATTGATACCTAGCACACATTCCTACACTGAATTGTATATCAAGTCTCGAGGCAGTTAAGTGGAGGAAGGATCCAATCATACCTCGGTATTGCTTTTCATCTACTTCTTTACCTGATTCGTCTACATCCAATGAAGTATTAGTACCCATTGGTGTTGTGATGTGCTTCAGATTGTTTATGCCAAACCTTTTGAGAATTTCCAATGTGTACTTGGTCTGGTTGATGAAGCATCCATCCTCCAGCTACTGTACCTGCAAGCCACTACCAGAAAAAGCGGGATTTCAGACGGCACATTTGCGACGGATTGGGGGCGCAAAAATTTTGTGACGGATTAATTTCCGTCTGAAAATTTGTGAGAAGACACATTTGTGACGGATTGTCAGACGGATCCGTCACAAATGTGGCCGTCACAAATTCTTGGTCATAAATTTCTGACAGATTAAATTTTCCGTCCCAAATTCCGTCTGAAATTTGTGACGGAATATTTTCCGTCACAAATTTCCGTCTGAAATTCGGTGTGTAATTGCATATTTCAGACGGGATTTTCGACGGAAAAAAATCCGTCACAAATTTCAGACGGAAATTTCCGTCTGAAATTTCCGTCTGAAAATTCCGTCTGAAATCCCGCTTTTTCTGGTAGTGAGCCAAGAAAGTATTTTAATTCACCTACCAACTCATCTCAAACTCAGCAGACATCAGTTGAGATAATTCATTGCACAGTTCAGTACTTGTTGAGCCAAAAACAATATCATCTACATATATCTAAACTATGATGAGGTCTTTATTTGAACTCTTGGTGAATAAGGTTTGATCCACCTTACCTCTATGGTAGCCCTTGCTGATCAGAAATTCTGTCAGCCTTTCATACCATGCTCGAGGAGCCTGCTTTAGACCGTACAGGGCTTTATTCAACCTGAAAACTTGGTTAGGTTGAGGGAAAAATTGAAATCCCAGAGGTTGTTCAACAAAAACATCTTCTTTGGTAAATCCATTTAAAAATTCACTTTTAACGTCCATTTATTGAAGTTTTATGTTCTTAGATCAAGCAAAGGCCAATAAAATTCTTATTGCTTCTAGAGGGGGGGGTTTCTATAGCCCATCTAAGAGCAGCCAAACTAGGTCCATCAGGACCAAACGAGGGTCAGCTCATCCAAGTGACAGCCCCATAGGGCCCACTTAGGCTAAAAAGCCCAATAAGATTACTCGGGATCTCATCCTTCCTCGGCGGCCCTTAAGCTCGGAAGGCTCGAGCGTCGGTCAGAATGGAGTAAGACCCATGCCTAAGTTATCCCCTCATCGGGATAGAGGCAAGCGCTCAGCACCCACTCCGACCTATCTTCATCCGAGCTATGCCTATTGCCCGGACAGGGTTGACACCTTTTATGCTCGGACCGACCGACGATTGCTTATCCACGCTGCCGTTGAAGAGCCCTTAATGAGCAAGAGTTTATGAGGATAAGAGACCCATGATCCCTCAAGGCTATGAAGATCCCACGATGAGGACATAAAGATCCCACGATGAGGACGTAACTCTCGCCTGAAACTGCTCAGCTTACGGGACTCATAAGGTGAGCACACTATATAAACCTGGGACTCCCTCCAGCGAAAGGTAAGGGCAATACACGCCTAAAATCCCCTGAGCAGGAACCACTTCACCACCTTGGTGTAGGGGGATCTCGTGCACCTCTTTCTACCTACCTCCCTATCTTCCACCATTGCTCTACTAACTTTGGCATCGGAGGATTTTCCCTAGGGAACCTCCCCTGGGCCCCCTGATCTGTTTCCCTTTCTCTATAGTTCATTGTTCGGTGATCATCTACCCAGCTCAGGAGCCGCACGAGATCATGCCCCTTCATCTGGCGCCGTCTGTGGGAAACGACCGAAGAGCCAGTATGGTGCAAAGAAGTTCAGGGAGGAGGTCCTCCGATGATAGGGGAAAGACCATGGTGGCGGCGGGAGAAGGCCCTTCTCAAGCCTCACAAAATCCCCCCTCCAATGCCAGCACCCCCGCCGACGGACCACCCCCTCCCGCCACCGCGGTAGGGGTACCGCTTAACGGCGACGCCGACGCCTTCCAAGCCCTGAACACAAAATTGGATGTCCTCGTGGAACTCATGAGGACTCAGGCGGCCTAGGATGGAAGATCACGCACCCCTCCAGAAAGCCCCCCCCCCCCCCCCCCCCCCCCCCCCCGAGAACGTGTCCCAGTACACCACCGGAGGTCGCTTCTGTTGGGACGCTAAAGGTGATCTAGAGGGGGGGTGAATAGATCAGTCACCCGTTAAAAAATTACTATAGCAGAATCAAATGCGGAATGAAAACTTCTACTGAACAGATAATCGGCACAATGCAAATACCACCCAGAACAGATGAAGAACCGTTCTAAGTAAACATCTACTGTGCAAAGATAGAAATATAGAAGTTATGCAAACCACAAAACAAACACACAGTAGACAAAGGCTTTTAGGTGGTTCGGTCCTCCAGACCTACATCCACCCCACACTCAACCCGAGTGTGGATTACTGCTGACTCACAGCTTGAACCGCTGGGCCTCACAGCTTGCCTACAATCCACTGAGCCTCACAGCTTGCTGTCTAGTGGAATCCTCCACTGCAACCACTGGGGATTACAGCTTGACCCGTCCAGAGGCAGCACCTCTGCAAACGCTAACTAACAGCTTGAACACAAGAGTTTCGAAAACAAAACAAAAAGGCAAACAAATGAAAAGTGATGGGAATCGACGCCGAGCATGTACCTTTTCTTATGCATTTATGTCCTTTTAGTTTGTGCTCATATCCTTGGGAAAGTATGTACGCAAATGTTAGGCTTTATAAGCCAATGAGTCATTCCCATGGATTGTGTGGGTTTTTGTGCAATTGTGTAGTAGGTCCAGCTAGGGGGCCCTCAGCCCATTCCCATTGGTCCATATCACCTTGTGGGGCTGGTCAACCCTCCTAGGTGGACATCTAGAAGGTTGGACTAGTCATATGGACACATGGGAGACAAAGGGGTCAACATTCCAAAGGTAGGCCACCTACCCCTTCCACCCCTTTCATATAGTCAATAGGCCGCCCCCTTCTTGTTTATTTAATTTTATTTTTTTGTGTGTTGTTCACACTTCATCCCAGCCCTTCATTCCCCATCCCTAGATCCAAGGGTCTACATTAGATTTGATACCTAGCATATAAAAGGTTGTATTTTCCATTTGTTGGCATTAATGAAGAAAAATTGCTGGAAAATTCAAGAGCTTCTTGCGCCCCTCTCCTCTCTCCTGCTGTTCTTCCCTTCCCAACCCCAGATCTAGAGTGGTTCTATCTTCAATCCCCTCCCCACTATCTCCGATGATCATCTGTGCCGCCGCTGTCGCCGTTCTTGCGACCTTTGAGCCGCCGTGGAGCCATCGTCAAGGTTCTGTCTTGCTAGATAGAGGTGTCTTCCATTAATTCCTGCTCTCCACCACCTGAAGATCTAAAGCTGAAATTTTGAGGGTGTGTTCTTACCGTGAATCCCCACCTCCACCTAAATTATCACGTCCAAATTCCTTCATTTCATAATTTTACATTTTCGTTCATCTTTCACTCCCAGATCTGTCTTGTCTCTATCTACAGTGACAGTAGTTCGGAGTTTCCCATCTCCGACCACCTTTTTGGTTTTTTCAAACCCTCCCAATTTCATTGGAAGTTCTGTCCATCAACCCCTCACTCCATGAATGTTCCTGATTTTTGATCAGGCTTCCAAACATTTTTCCAAAATCATGTTCTTCTTCAGCTACAGTACTGTCAGCCAATTTCCAGATCCGACCACCTTCCAGTTCAAAAATCATATCAATTCGTAGACACCTCCAATCCTTCCATAAAAAATATTGCCATCTTCCTTGTTCAAAATCCTATAACTTTTATGAAGAGCTCAGGAGCTGAATCTGATATCTACGTTGCGGTCAATGGCAGTTCTCAGACAAGTTCCCTGCGGATCTGAGAGTTCGGCAACTGTACACCAGAAATCAAAATTTCAATAAAGCCCAGATCTGTGCAGATCCAGGTCTGATCTATAGGCCTAGGTTGAAGTACTTCAAGTTAGCTTTCCAACGGCGCCAGTTTCGTGTCGATCCGACATCGGGGATGATCGCAGCGTCCGTTCTCGCCAAAGCGCGCGTCGAAAAATAGAACCGACAGATCCGTGGCCGGTTATTCCGATCGGTGCCGAACGGAGTCGCTCGGCCTCCGGTCGACGTTCCAGCATGCCACCAGCCCAGGGAACGCTTCCCCAAGTGTCCCCACCACAGTGGTGCCACCGGGCTCCACACGGCCCCTCCGGACAGCACGTGGGCCCCACAGTCACAAGTTCGGGTGCTGCCGAAGAGACGAGAGAAGCCGCCCGTCAACCCAAATTCGGTCCTCCCAGACCCCATTATGTCACCCTTTACCTCCCTGCGTGGAGTGGGCAGTGGTCCATTGCTGTAACAATTGTGTAATATTGTTCCGGGAGAACGAGTTTCGGCCGGGTCCGTCTTCCCCACACCGAGCGCGTGGAGGTATCGCATTCGCTCCCTTCTCGGCATTTTGCTTACTTCATATATATTTGTTTATGCCGCTGCTAGAGAGCATGTGTAGGGATAATTAGCTCGCTTTATATTTATATCACCGCTGCTGCGAGAGAGAGCGTTACCGTCCCGTGCCCCGATCCCGGCACAAAAGAGAATTGACCACCCTAGCTCTTGCCAGTTTCTCAACTGTGCACGTCCGACACTTCCCTCGTTAAGGGACAATCATGAGCTCACCTAGAGTCCGAGGACTGTTGTCGTGTCCATGGTCTCATCCCGCATCAATTTGGTATCAGAGCGAGTTTGAGTCTAGGGTGTCAAAAAAAAGTGTCATTTACGTCTAGCCATTAGTCATTGTCTAAGTCGTGTTTAGGGTCATCATTGTTTTAAAATAAAAAAAAGTGTCTTTTTACATTTACATCCCTTTACTCGGTATATCAAAAGGTGTTGTCCGAACGTTAGGCTACACCTATCGGGAAGGCCGCACACTTGCGCGAGTGATCTTAGGATCGAGTAACTCCGCCACGTGCCGAGTTTTGGTTACGTCTAGGTGCATCATATTAGTGTGCGTTTGCATTAGTCGGTGTTTCCTAGTCCGTGTCGTTGCATGCCCACTCGGCGAGGTACCCAATACCATCGCCCTTCCCCTATGGCTAACCCACGAGATGGCGCCTCGGGAGACTTCCACTCCCTACACGAGGCGGTGATGGCCATAATGACTAGGTTGGACCAATCCGAGGCTAACTTTCAGACTTTCTCCGATAATATGGATGGTCGCCTTAGGGCCATGGAGGGACGCATGGAGACCTCCGACAGGTCGGTCCAAGACCTCGTTGGACGGTTGGATAGGATGTCCCAAGGAGACCCTCCTAGAGTGGTCCAAGACCCACCCCCACCTGCCCAGGCGGCTGCCCAAGGCCAAGCCATTCCCATAGCCCAGGCCCAGCCTGTCCATGTGCTCCAAGGCCCGCCCGCACTTGCTCCTCAGCCACCACAGGCTCCCCCACCCGCCCCTCCTCGGGTTCCCGAACTACCGCACCGTGACCTTGGTCTCGAGGACTATGGGTCCGACAATGCCTATGAGGGGTATGGTCAACGCCGTCGTGGTTTTCAGCCACAAAGAGATGAGGATGATGATAGGGTCCTTAAGACCGTGCGAGCGGACCCTCCCTCTTTTTACGGGTCTTTGGATCCGAAAGTCTACCTAGATTGGGAGTTCGGCATGGACCGTTACTTTGAATGGTATGATATGTCGGAGCACCGAAGGGTCTGATTTGCCACCATGAAGCTCATGGGGCAGGCGCAAACTTATTGGAAGAATGTAGAGAGCCTGCTACTTCAGCGGCTAGAACCCCCGATTGACACATGGGCCGAGATGAAGAATAAGCTTCGGCAAAAGTACCTTCCTCCCACATACCGCCAGTGACTCATCGATAGATGGCAAAGTCTTAACCAAGGAGACCGGTCCGTCTCCGAATACATCGCTGAATTTGATGAGTACTTTCTACGATGTGGTGTCACGGAGGAGAGTACCATGCCCATTTCCCACTTTCGACGTGGTTTACGGCCACATTATCAGTATGAGCTTTTCCGCCGCAATGCCAAGACGTTGGAAGAGGCATACCGGGTTGCTCTCGAGTTGGAGAAATTTGAGGGAGAGTTCGAGTCTAGCCATCGGTTAGGCCCCAACCCTCTCTGTAGTACCGAGCCCCGTCACTCGTTAGGCCCACATCAGTGGCCTCCCATGGCTCGACCTCAGGAGCCCACCCATCAGGAGCACTTTGCTCCACGGCATCGCCCTCCTCCACCCCTAGATTTATTTCCATCCCAACCACCGGCACCCGTTGCCCGTCCCCCGGCTCCTATAGCCTGTCCTCTGGCACTAGCACCCCCTCCACTATTGTCCAAGGCACCTACACCTCCACCACTGCTGCCTACACCCCCTACCCGACGGGATGATAAGGGTAAGGCCCCTTTTATCGGAGAGAGCAGTCGGTCACGAGTGCAGTGTTTCCACTGTCACGGATTTGGCCACATTGCCAGTGAGTGTCCCGCTCGCGCCACCCTAGCCCTAGGTGTTTGGGAAGCCTTACCTCCCGAGCTTGAGTGTGTCGATTATGAGGCCGACCAAGCACTAGCCGATGAGTACTATGCCTTGGGGGAAGAGCTGGACGGCTCTCCTACCGCCCAGGATGCAGCCACTTAGTGGGCTTGATCTCACCACCTTAGTCTAGGGTCATATATGAGTCGGTGTGTTTTCCTTGTGTGGTTTGTTTTGTGTGGTTTGTTTGCATGGTTTGTGTGTCGTTTGAGAGTCTGCATGTGTCTTGTGCAAGCTCGTTGTCGTTCTCTTATGAGTAAGAGGCGAGTGGACTCGTTCGATGAGTATGGGATCAGTTCTATCTCTATACCCGGATCAGTCACCTATAGGGACTCAGCGGTGATTCCTAGTGAGCCTTCGAGCTGCTTCCTTCCCTTTTGAGAGTGCCCCACCCAGAGTGTCCACCTTTGGCCCATAGTAGTTCATGCATATCGAGTATATATGGAATGAGCAGGTGACGATCACTTGGAGTGGAGCATACCCACGTTACTTGGCACGGTGACGGATCCGCCGGAGTACTCGAGCATCCATACCCCTACTCGACGGGGTCGAGTTCCTACCACCCGGGGAGAGTTGATGGGAATCAACGCCGAGCATGTACCTTTTCTTTTGCATTTATGTCCTTTTAGTTTGTGTTCATATCTTTGGGAAAGTATGTACGGAAATGTAAGGCTTTATAAGCCAATGTGTCATTCCCATGGATTGTGTGGGTTTTTATACAATTGTGTAGTAGGTCCAGCTAGGGGGCCCTCAGCCCATTCCCATTGGTCCATGTCACCTTGTGGGGCAGGTCAACCCTCCTAGGTGGACATCTAGAAGGTTGGACTAGTCATATGGACACATGGGAGACAAAGGGGTCAACATTCCAAAGGTAGGCCACCTACCCCTTCCACCCCTTTCATATAGTCAATAGGCCGCCCCCTTCTTGTTTATTTAATTTTATTTTTTTGTGTGTTGTTCACACTTCATCCCAGCCCTTCATTCCCCATCCCTAGATCCAAGGGTCTATATTAGATTTGATACCTAGCATATAAAAGGTTGTATTTTCCATTTGTTGGCATTAATGAAGAAAAATTGTTGGAAAATTCAAGAGCTTCTTGCGCCCCTCTCCTCTCTCCTGTTGTTCTTCCCTTCCCAACCCCAGATCTAGAGTGGTTCTATCTTCAATCCCCTCCCCTCTATCTCCGGTGATCATCTGTGCCGCCGTCGTCGCCGTTCGTGCGGCCTTCGAGCCGCCGTGGAGCCATCGTCAAGGTTCTGTCCTGCTGGACAGAGGTGTCTTCCACGAATTACTGCTCTCCACCACTTGAAGATCGCAAGC